>UESW01004414.1:0-436821 GCA_900491605.1 Calamus simplicifolius
CCGATCTCGGACCGTGGCGATCGGTCCGATCGACGACGATCCGACGGTTGTGATCGATCCAAGCCCTTATCCCGATCGGCCATGACCGGATCCCAGACCGATGCGATCGGTCCGAGATCGCTGACGATCCGACAGTTGCGATCGATCCAAGCCCTAATCCCGATCGGCCACGACCGATCTCGGACCGTGGTGATCGGTCTGATCGGACGATTCCGACGGTTGCGATCGATCCAAGCCCTTATCCAATCAGTCACGATCAATTTTGGATCGATCGATTTAACATAATTAATTTTTTAAAAACATTGCGATGCAAAGGGTTGTATCGTAATTTTTTAATATGATAAGTATATTATAAAAAATAATTTTATTATAATAATTACGACACACAAGTGCATCGCTAAATTAAAACATAATTTTTCTAATTAATTTTTTGGTTTATTGCGTAGCTAATGCGTCGCTATTTAACATAATTATTTTTTAAAAATATTGCAACGCACTGTGTTACGTCGCAATTATTTTTTCTCATATTTATACTTTATAAAAATTAATTTTATTTAATAATTGCAACGCAGTTATTGCATCGCTAAATTAAAAAATAATTTTTCTAATTTTTTAATTTATTGCGTCGCTAATGCGTCGCTATTTAATATAGTAATTTTTTTTAAAACATGGCGACGCACTGAGTTGCGTCGCATTTTTTTTCTCATATTTAGACTTATAAAATTTAATTTTATTTAAATTATTTGCGACACAATTGTGCATCGCTAAATTAAAAATAATTTTTTTAATTTTTTGATTTATTGCGTCGGCTAATGCATCGCTATTTAATATATTTAATTTTTTTAAAAACATGCGATGCACTGATTTGCGTCGCAATATTTTTTTCTAATATTTATATTTTATAAAATTTAATTTCATTTAAATTATTTGCGACGCAATTGGTGCATCGCTAAATTAAAAATAATTTTTCTAATTTTCTAGTTTATTTGCGTCGCTAATGCGTCGCTATTAACATATTTAATCTTTTAAAAAGATGTGACGCACTGTGTTGCATCGCAATATTTTTTTCTAATATGTATATTTTATAAAAAATTAATTTAAAAATAATGCGATGCATTATTTGCGTCGCTAAATAAAAAATTAATTTTTTTTAATTTTCTGATTAATTAGTCGCTAATGCGTTGCTAATTGCGTCGCAATATTTTATTGTCAGAGAGGCATCGCGAATGGTCGCAATTTAGCGACGTATAATGCGTCGCTAAATTTGCGTCGCTATTTCAGTATTTTCTTGTAGTGTAACTTCTCATTGCTAGATGAGAAACCCACTCACCTTAGCGGGTTACTTCTCAACGGTATTCAACTCTGGTATTCTGGCTCCCTGGAATAACCCTCTTGACCTGGAGCCAAACACAAACCCCAAGCTTTCCTTTTCCTTCCTCTTTTTTTTTTTTTTTTTTCTTCCTCTCTTCCTCTCTTTTCTTTCCTTTTTTCTCTCTTTCTTTCTTTCTTTTTCTCTAGCCGAACTCATGTTTTTTTTCCTTTTTCTCTAGTGACTTGGGAACCAATTCATGGATAACTTAGAGGCTAAGGCATGCAAGATTCCCTTTTTGCCCTCAAACACTCTTAATGCATGCTTTTTGAAAAACACGTGGCTCACTTATAACCATGATATTTTATCCTTAGATTTCTTTTCCAAATTGCCCTTAGTACAATTAGCAATTGACATCGGAGCCTTTTCCCATTTTGCTCCTGATATAGCATTTTTAATCGATTTATAGCCCAGACTATTATTTTTTATTTAAATTAATATTTTATATAATATTTCTAAGAAAAGACCTCATCAACTTAAAGAGCTCGATTTTAGAAATCCAACGGTTCAATTGACACTCAAATTGGACTTAAAACGAAATAAATATGAAAATTTCAAGATTTAACCCAAGAAATTTACCGTCTTAGAGTCGGCTCTAACAGATTTAGAGTTGGCTCCCGCAAAAATTAGAGTTGGCTCCTGCAGAGATTAGAGTCGGCATTAATATGAGGCAAAAATGCTAACCTTCTATTTTTTCAATAGAGTCGACTCTCCCTTCTGCAGGAGCTGACTCTAAAGCATGCCGAAAGTTTAAAACCGTGCCAGAGTCAACTCCACTCCAATTAGAGTCGACTCTAATTACTAAAAATATCACTTAAGGATAAAACTTAAACTAAACTTGATTTTTCTTGTGATTTAAGCCTATTAAAACTCAAATCTTATCAATTTCTTAAATCAAACTCATTAGCACTCAAAAATATACTCATTTACTCCATAATTTCTTCTTTTTACATTTATCAAATGGCCAACACGCCCACACTTCATTGAAACCCTTCTGACTTTCATTTCAAATAAAAATATCATTAATATTATAATAAATTATAAGATTTTCAGGATGTTACACCGGTTTCTAAACTTTATTCTCTTTTCGGACCAGCACAAAGCTGACAACATTTTCCAAGATGGCCAGATACAGGTATAGGGGTTCTTCGAGCCTTGGGTTGCTGAGCAGTGGGGGCAAGCCGAGCTATCTCTTAAGGTCTTCAAATGACTTCTAACAGTCAGAGGTCCATTATAAGTTCTTTGCCGAACAAAGTGCCTTGAAGAATGATAAGTACTTCTCAGTAGATCGGGCGATGAAGCAGTTAAGGGCTGCTATTCGTCTGGTAAGGCACTGAACTTCCTTGACAGACCTAGGTGGCACCATCTCTTGAAAAACTTGGATCTTCTAGGGGTTTGCCTCGATGTCTCTTTAGGAGACAATAATGCCTAAGAACTTTTCGAAGCTTACTTTGAAAGTACACTTGGTCGGGTTCAGCTTCATTTGATATCTCCTGAGGGTGGTGAAGCCCTTCGCTAGATTAGATATATGCTGGGCAGATTCTTTACTTTTCACCAACATGTCATCGTCGTAAACTTTCATGTTTGACCTCTTTGGTCCTTGAACACTTTGTTGACTAGCCTCTGATAGGTTGCCCTAGTATTCTTTAATTCGAACGGCATGACTCAGTAGCAATAGGTGCCCCTATTAGTGATAAAGGCGCTCTTTTCTTCATCTTTGGAGACCATGTGTATCTGGTTGTAGCCCGAGAAGCATCCATAAACGTCAGCATTTGATGGCCGGATGTGAAGTCCACTAGCTGATCGATCCTCGGCAAAGAAAAACTGTCCTTCGGGCAGGCCTTATTGAGGCATGTGAAGTTAATGCAGATTTGCCACTTGCCATTTGCCTTATTCACCATGACTACATTTGCTAACCAACTCGGATAATTTACCTTCTGAATGAAGTTGGCCTTGAGGAGCTTATCGACCTCTTCTTCAATAGCTTTCTAGCGCTTGAAGGCGAAACTCATCTTTTTTGCTTCACTGGTCTGAATGCCTCGTCCACGTTAAGGCGATAGACAAGGGCATCCGAACTGATCCCCGGCATGTTTGAGGCAGATTAGGCGAAGACATCGGCATTTTTGTGTAGGAAGTCTATCAGGTCCTACCGAGGCTTCCCTTCTAATTATGACCCAATCCGAATGGTTCAGTCAGGTTGACCCTCTTCAAGAGGGACTTTTTCAAGATCTTCAATGGATTCTTCTCTTTGTTCTGTAAGATCTCTTCAAGCATCGAGACCATCGACTTTTGGCCTTCATGACTGAAGGTCGGTGATGAAGCAATATCGTACGATAGCCTGGCTTTCTCGGACAACTCCTATGCCCCATTATGTGGGAAACTTCATGGAGAGGTGTGGAACGAAGATTACCACTCTGAAGAACATTTGCCCAGGTCTTCCGATGATGGTGTTATATGGTGACTGAAGCTTGATCATAATAAAGTCCATGGGGATAGATGTTGTGTAGGGCCAATCGCCGGCTTGGACCATCCAAGTGGTTATTCCTTCTTGTATGATAACATCGCCGATGAAACCCATCAAGGTGGAGTCCACCGTCCGAAAGTCTTTTATTTTCAAACCCATTCTCATAAAGGCATCAAAGTAGAGAACATTAATAGATCTTCCACTATTGACAAGGACTTGATGTACATCTCATAGTTTTGTATATTTAAAGATACAACGAGTGCATCATCGTATGGGTATTGTATCTCTTGAAGATCCTTCTCTAAGAATGTGAGTTCCTCACATAGTCACACTTGACTTTCTTAGATGGAGGTAGCTTCTCGTCTGACCGATCATTGGATGAGCCAACCATAGCGATCATGCGCACGTTGCCGGCCGCCGGCGGGTTCGGCAGGGGCTGCTATCGAAGCTTGGGTGGATGCTCTACTCTAACGTCTACCTCCGGGGGTCCTCGGTAACGTTCAAGTCTTTCTTAGCGCATTAGCTACTCGATCTCCTATCTAAGCTACCAACATTCCTTGGTATCATGCCCATGGTCATGATGATACCGGTAGTACTTAGTTATATCTTTCTGAATTGGATTTCTCAAGAGAGGCTTCGGCCGAGGGAGCTGATGCTCTATCTCCCTCAAGATTTGAGCCCAGGGCGCAGTAAAATGAGTGAACTGATTAAACCTCCGTGCTGGGCTCCTGGAGAGCTGCCCAGGTAGAGCCTTTTCTTGATGCGGGCTCGCAGGGCGAGTCGGTCAGCTTTTGTTTGAGCTATTCTTATCCTTCTTCTTTGATTGCTCGACTGCCGACCTTCGAGACTCTTCTACCTTGGCATATTTATCCACCAGGGCCATCATGTCGGAGAGACTTCATGGATATTTACCTTCAATGCCAGATAGACTCTTTTAATACTTCGCTTGCAAGGGCGAATATGACCACCTCATGGTTGAGATTAGAGGTGGGCACTGGGCCGTGCCGCCTATGGCACGGCACGGCCCAGGCCCATAGGCACGGCTCCGTACTGCTACAGTACCAGGCCGTGCCGGCACAGCCCAGTGAACCGTACCGTGCCGGGCGCAAAAATTTTTTTCTGTTGGCCCAGCACGGCACGGCCCATGACGGGCCTAGGCCGGCCCACCGTGCCGTGCCGGCACGGCCCAGGCCCAGGCACGGCCCACATTGGGCCTGGCCCATACACGACTCAAATAAAAAAATTATAAAAAAAATATTTTTTTGATAAATTAAAAAATTATTAGGCATAAATAATTTTATTAATATAAAGTCACCTTACAGGTGGGGGGTTTGGCATATACCCCTACCAGTTTATTAATTTAAAATCAAAATAGTACAGAAGGGAGGGGGCTAGGCCTGACCTTCAGAACATAATACAATAAGCAAGGAGAAAAAAATAGAAAGAAAAAAATAAAGATGACTTACTTTAAGTTTTTAATAATTTAAAAAATAAAAATATACAATTATAAAAGTAAAAATGACTCACTCATCACTCATCAGTCATCAGTAGTATTTGTGTCATCGTCATCTTCGCTGGTTAAGTCATGTCCACCTTTATCTTGAAGCCTCGCCTCAGCATCCAACCAATCTTTGAAGCAGATAAGCATCTCAACTGTCTCGCCAGTCATCCTACTTCTCTTTTCGTCTAAAATACGTCGACCTGCACTGAAAGTGGATTCTGATGCTACTATGGACATTGGCACAGCTAAAACATCTCGTGCAATGGCAGACATAACAGGATATTAATTTTTAACACTCTTCCACCAAGCTAATACATCTAGACTTTCTATTTGATCTTCATCATATGCAGAATGAAGATCGTTTCGTAAATAAAATTTTAATTCATTACTTAAAGATGAAGAAGATGATGAAGCATGTGCGTGTCTTCTAATGAATGAAAAAATAGATGACGAACGAGATCTAGAAGAAGAAGCAGAGCTTTGAACAGGTATTCTAGATCCATAAATTTTATTATTATATAAATAATAAATATCATTAAGAAGTCGTGTTACCTCATCTTTAGCAGGTTCATGTTTTCACAATATTGATCAATTAAAAAAATTACACCATTTAATTTAACTCTAGGATCAAAAACAGCAGCTAAGTTATGCAATGGACATATCCTATTCCAATATTCATTCCATTTAGTTTCCATATTATGTATAATAGGCATTAAAACTTCATGATATCTATATTCTTTAAATTTTTCACTAATTACATATGTTTTTTGTAAAAATGAACAAGAAGTTGGATAATAAATACCTGAAAGAACATTTGAAGCATCATAAAAAGTAACCAAAAAATCTTCTAAAATTTTACCTTGATTCCAATTAGCTTCAGTCAATGTAAATCCTAATCCACACTCATTAATATAAGCACTTAATAAGTTCTTATATGGGTATGCATCATATATCATGGCATAGGTACTTTTTCAACGAGTTATTACATCAAGTTTAATTTTTTTAAACGTTTACCATGATCTACACATAATTATTTAAATTCTTGAAGTCTTGACCTTGAAGCATGAATAAAAGAAACTGCATTTCTAATTTTTAAAATAACCTCTTGAATTATATTCATGCCAGATTGAGCAGAAAGATTTAATATATGACATGCACATCTAATATGAAATAATTGTCCATCTAAAATGGGATGTAAAGAGTCGTTTAATAATGCAACAACAGAATTATTATTAGATGCATTATCAAAAGTAATTGATATTATTTTATTATTAATATTATATGAGCATGCGGTTTGATAAATAATATTTAAAATTTGTTGTCCTGAATGCGAAAAATCAAAAGCACGAAAAGCAATAATTCGTTTATTAATTGCCAATCATTATCAATATAAGGAGCAGTAACAGAAATAAAACAATTACTACCTATAGATGCCCTCCAAATATCGGAAGTTAAAGAAATTTTATCATTTAAATTTGAGAGGCTTTCCGTTAAACTTTGTTTCATTGCTAAAAAGTTTGTCATAGCCACTCTTCTAAAGGTACGCCTACTAGTTCTTTTATAAGCAGGTTGTAGGCCTAATTGAACATATCTTTCAAAATTATAGGATTCAGATAAACTAAAAGGTAATTCATCTTGAACTATCCATCTTACCTGTAATTTTCTTTGATTTTCGTGGTTATACAAAATTGCCTACAAGTAATCCCTCTTGTATATTAAGGAGTCCTTGCTGACTGGAATCATGCATCCTATAACTCTCTTGATGTCTTCTTAGATGCCCTGTTCCCCCAGTACTAGAAGAACAACTGTAAAGTTTTGCACATTTTTTACATTTTGCTTTATAGACTCCATCAACCATAATTCTATCGAAATCAATCCAAACATTACTAGTCCTCTTACGAGAAGAGGTTTGACACTCACTGACACTAGCTCTAGATGGAACTTGAAGTTGGGATTGGGGTTGGGGTCCTTGGGGATTAGTTTCCTCACCCTCAGAAAAAGCGTGCATGTTAAAATTACTTTCGTTAAAAGATGACATATCTAAATTTTTAATTAATAAATGCAAAAAAATAAAAACTAACCACAAAAAGAAATTGAGAAAAGATCAGAGGTGGAGGCGTGAAGCCGAGATTTGTGAGCTTCCTCTTGCGCTCTCGCCTCTCAACAAGAATTGATCTTGTAGCACTTGAGTATTTGCTTGAGCACTTGCCACTTGTAAGAACACTTACAAATTAAAAATTAAATTGCTAATCTATTAGAGCACTTGCTGGAAGAGAGAAATGATAGTATTAGAGGAATTGGTTTGGTGTGGTAAGAATGAGGGAGAGTTCATCTATTTATAGAATTTCTAATTTTTTTTTTAAAATTACCCTTTGATATAGCCGTTATATGACTGTTGGGAGGGGTAAAATGGTCTAAACCCCTCCCAACAGCCTTTAACGGCTATATAGCCATTAAAAATGGATATAGCCGTTTTTAGCGGCTATAAAGCCATTAAAAATGGCTGAAATAGTTGGTGCGGTGCCTAGGCACGATACCTTGGTGCCTAGGCACCATGTATTGGTGCCTAGGCACCTGGTGTGCCTAGGCACCCATACATAGTGCCTAGGCAGTACCTGCAGGTGGTGCCTAGGCACCACGTGGTGCCTAGGTAGGCACCACCTGCCTACCTGCAGGTGGTGCCTAGGCAGGCACCACCTGCGCTGCCGTGCCATGGCACGGCCCCTATCATGGCCCAGCTGGGCCATGCTGGACACGGTCCATAATTTTTTTTTAATGTGCCATGCCTGGCACGACCCATTTATTAATGGGCCATGCTAGGCACGGCATGGTAATTTTTTAGGCACGGCAGGCCTGGGCCGTGCCTGGCACGACACGACCCAGTGCCCATCTCTAGTTGAGATGATCAACCTCCAACATAGCCGTATTAAAATAGCACAAGAAGTTCTTCAGGGACTCCCCCTCCTGTTGTTTCAGCTTGGTAAGGGAATCTGACCTTCGTCGATAGTGACGGCTACTAACGAATTAGCTGGTGAAGCATCGGCCAAGTTCGTCAAAAGAATCAATAGAGTTCGGCTTTATTGTATCGAACTATACTCTAGCGGATCCCCTAAGAGTTGAGGGGAATGTCCGACATAGGATCGCATATGAGGCTCCATGGAATAGCATGATTAACCAAAAGCTGCTCAGATGGTCATCCAGGTCTATTGTCCCATTGTATGGCTCAATGGCAAGGAGCTTGATATATGTAGGGATAGCAACTGCCTAGGGATGGCCTGGGATGGTCTATATCGGTCCCCGTCCCCGTTTGAAAAAATATTTTCGTTCTCCGCCCCGTTAAGCCATTATAGTTACGGAATGAGAACAGGAATATCCGACCAAATAAATGAGTACCCACTGGGTACCCGTTTGTCCGTTTATATAAAAAAATAAAATTATTTTATTAAATTTATAATTTATTAAATTTTTTAAAAAAAATTAGGAGAACAACCAAATAATGATATTGATACATATAAGAGATTCTTCGACTTTTGAAATGGTTTGATTTAGGCCTCTTAAGAAATGCATATTAGATTAAAAATAAAGAAAATGGATGAGCATACCAGAAAAATAAAGAAAAGAGATGAGCATATCAGATAAAGAAAAAGGTGTTGAAGGACATCGATGGGGAACCGATTTGCGAAGGTAGACGATGGAGCTAGATTTTTGTATGGCTTTGATGTTCAGAACTTCAGATCAGCTAGTGAAAGAAGGAAGAGCAAGAGACGGCTGAATGAAAAAAGAAAGAGCAAGAGATGGTTGAAGGAAGAGCAAAGTCAAAAAGAATAAATTCAAACGTATTTTACTATATATAATTTTTATTTATTTTTAATTTTTAATATATATATAATTTAAATATATTATATTAAAGCTAACGGGGACGGGGATGGGTAAATAGGGATGGGGCGAAGAATATCGTTCCTGGGCCATTTACCCGTTTAGCTGTTAACAAAAAATTTCCATTACCCATTAAGCCGTTTAGATCGGAGATTTCTCAACCCATTAAAAATGGTACCGACTGTGTAAATGGCCAAACAGGGAAAGTTGCCATCCCTAGATGTATGGCAGGACAGCTTTGCTCATAATTCTCCTGGTAAAGGGTGGACCTTATTCCACTCGAGACTCTTGCAGAAAAGTATGCTTTACAGTATCTAACTCCAGGCGCATCTCCTGGATCTTCCACTCAAACACCACGTTCCAGATGGATGGGGAGGCTGGGTAGGGAGATCGACGTCTTGTCATCGAATCACGATGAGATAAAATTAGAGATAGGGAACTGGCCCGGCGGGGCCGGGGGAAGCCCCTATCTCTGGCTTATGGTATAATGGGTTTCCTTTCCTCTACCTTGTGGCCGAGTTGTTGTGGGAGACTTATAGCCTCAAACTAATTAGGTGGAGGAGCCACCAGTTGAGCCAGTGCAGCTGCTCCATCGGAATTCCTTGGAGTCCCTGCACCAGCTGCGCTAATGCCTGAACTTATCGGACCAATGTAACGAATTGGTCCTATATAACGGTAGCCGTGAGTGGCAGTAGAATGTTAGGCTGGGGTAGTTGTGAAGATGTTGTGTTCATATATATGAGGGATCATGCCTTTGAGAGGCGGCCTGATCAGGGGCAACTACTGTTGCTCTTTTGCAGTTTACCATTTTGGATGGTAGTCTCTTCTTCTAAACCTTTTTTCTTGGGATTTCAAGTTATGGAGACTTGAGGCCCTTCCTTTAGCGCCAATCTATTGCTGCAGATTTTCATTCTCTGACTTAAGGACGAGGTGGCAGCACATATCGGGGTATGAGTGGCGTTCTTCCATCCGTGGAGATCTGCAAAACAGAACCCTATCGCAGGAAAGGAGGTGGGCGATCCCTGCAAGGGACCCTCCGATGCCCAAGTTAGTGGACGACATTCAACTACAGATAATAAGCAGAAGGTTCTGAAGAGAAGAAAAAGAGGAGTTCTTCCAGAATTGTTCTCCCCCTTAGGGCTCTCAGGGCCCGAAAGGAAAGAGGATTGGTAAGCTGTTACCTGATTTTCAGAGAGTTGTTATGGAAATTGGGAGGTGATAAGGTCAAATTGTCGTATACCTTATTAGGGGGATTTGGGATCCTGTAGATCATGAAAATGAGGAGCCTTATGTGGCTCCTATTTTTGTTTATGGAGGACTACTTCGGGAAGGAGTTTCGAGATGCTCATGATTCTGATGATTTGATGGTCGAGATATTTAATGTGGGATAAAGGTTGGTAAAGAGAAGGGTCAGTTGGGTGGTTCCTGACTATCGAGGCTTAGGAGTGAGACTCGATGAAGCTGAAGGTCGGTTAGTTGAGGTTCAGTTGGCGAAGCTCGGTTTGGCAAGGTTCGAATGGAGTGTTGGGGTTTAGAGACAGTAGTGGATTCTTCGCTGAGTAAGAACCAAGGATTTTTATCTTGTTACCAGCGATCAGATTGGCTACCATTCTTGAATCACGTTCAAAGACCAACAACCCTTTCTCTTAAAAGGATTTTATTTAATCCCTTCCCTTTGGATTTTTGCATGGCTGGAATTTTTTTGCGCTGGAATTAATTCCCAAAGAAGATGGCTGGAATTAATTCCTCCTCCACGTCTTACATTTCCGTGAGATTTGCTTCCCCTTCCGTGAAGCCTACGCTTCACATACGTCTCCTCCCATGGGTCAACGGGTCAAAGAAACCGCTTCATTCTTGGGATATTTTCTTCATGCACGGTTGAAGCCACCATGCATCATAGCTTTGGCCTCCAAGGAATCGATCCCATGAATCCCACATGATGAAGACGCTAGACCATGAAGCCCGTTCCTAAACACCTTCTTTCCAAGGAGGCAAAGAGGGAATCCCTCCCCTCCTCCATGCTTCGGATCTTGACGCAAGGAGGAGGGAGAAGAGGGAGAGATCGTGATAAGAGAGAGAGGTAATTTATTGAAAGAAAAGAATATGTTCTTTATTCCTTCAAACCCTAGAACTAGAGTTTAAATACATTCACGAAGTGGGCCAGGCACAGACTCAACAAAAACTCCCATGAACTAACCCAATAAGATTAAACTAATCCCAAGCCCGTGTACATCCATGACTTGATTTAATTTCAATCCTTGGACTCAAACCCAGCCTAATACAAGTTAGCCTCCCTGGGCCTTGATAGCACCACACCAGGCCCAACAATTTCCACCTTGGTGCTTTCAACCTCAGCACGTCCACCATGTCCATCAGCTGCAATCCCTACGAAAGCTGTCCCGTGAAAGAACCTTGGTTAGTGCATTGCTGGATTCTTCTTGGTATATACTTTCACCAGCTCCACTCCACCTTCTTCCACCAGCTCTCTGTAGTTGAAGCCTTTCTTCCGAAAGTATCCTCTGGCCACTAGTCCTGCCTTGTACCTGATACCTCCTTGCTCTGAAGGCCCTTTCTTGCGCTGATAAACCCATTTGCAACCAATGGATTTCTTTCCTTATGGCAACTGAACCACCTGCCACATGCTAATCCTGTGAAGAGATTGCATCTCCTCTGTTATAGCCTGCATCTCCTGCCATAGCCTGAACCCACATATCTCTGTTCTAGTTGTTCTGGCTTTCCGCAGCCTCCTCATAGGTGTAAGGGTCTCCATTCGATATCACCAGGGCATATGACACCGAATCCTCGAAGCCATATCGAACTGGTGGTCATGCGTTTCTCTTGGGCCTGTGCAGTGCAATCCCAGTATCAGTCCCCTGCCTAGCTGCATCCTCTTAAGTCCTCTGCTTAGCTGCAACCTGATGAACTTCCTGGCTTTTGATCTCTCTATCAGTCCTCTTCACATGAATCTCAAATCCTCCTAGTCCACTAGTAAATGGAATGACTGTGTAGGAGGTCATCTGACTAGTGTTACCGTGTTTCACCTCCTATAGTCCCTGTTGTGCATCTGTACCATCTCTGCTCTGAAGGATTGAGCTCTCATCGAAGGTCACATCTCTGCTGATGAAAACCTTCTTCTCCAAAGGATCCCACAACCGATACCCCTTGATTCCACGCAGGTAGCCCATGAACACCATCTTCTTAAACCTGGCATCCAACTTACTCCACTCCCCAGCACCAACATGCACATATGTCGTGCATCCAAATACCCTCAGATGGTTCAGGCTTATCTTTCCTCCAGACCATATCTCATCTGGAATGCCTCCATCCAATCTGATGTATGGTGATCGGTTGACCAAGTAGCTGGCTACATCTACTGTGTCAACCCAGAACATCTTTGGAAGCTCTGCTTGCAGCCTCAAGCACCTTACTTTTTCCAACAGTGTTTTGTTTATCCTTTTAGCCATCCCTTTTTGTTGAGAAGTTTTCATTACCGAGAAGTGCCTTTTGATGCCTCACTCCTCACAAAATCTATGGAACTCCCTGCTGGTGTATTTTTCGCCACTGTCTGAGCTCAGACACTTCACACTCCTACCATGCTCCTCCACCTCAGCCTTCCATATTTGAACTTTGTGAAGACCTCTAATTTTTTCTTCATAAAGTAGATCCACTATTTTCTTGAGAAATCATTTATCAAGGTAAAGAAGTATATGGCCTCATTCCTTGCAGAAATTGAGGCTGATCCCCAGACATCCATGTGTACTAACTCCAGGGGTTCTGCACTCCTAGCTGTGCTGATCAAGAACTGCACACTCCTCTGCTTTTCCATCTGACATGGCTCATAGATCTCCATGACTCCACCACTCAGGTCCGGAAGTAGTCCTCTCTTGCTCAGTTCTTTCATCCCCCTATCTCCCATGTGGCTTAGGTGGTAATGCCACATCCTGTACACATCCTGAGGATCCTGTTCCATAGCTGCTGCCTCAGATTTTTCTATCACCACAGAGCCCTCCAACCTGTATAGGTTGTTCTCCAGCCTTCTCCCTCTCATCACCACCATAGCTCCATTGGAGATGTTCAGAACTCCACTCCTGCATGATGCTAAAGTTGTATCTTGTCTGCTCCAAGTACCCCAGTGACACCAAATTCTTCTTGAGTTCTGGGACATGCTTCACGCTGGTAATAGTGCGCACCATGCCATAAACATCTTCACCCTCACTGTGCCAATCCCTGCCACCTTGCAAGGGTGATCATATCCAAAAGTCACACCCCCTCAATCTCTGTGTAAGTCTGAACCATGACCGATTAGGAGTGTAATGATAAGAACAGGCTGAATCCAAGGTCCACATCTCTGTGCTATGCCTGTGACCATCTGATACCACCAAGAGATCATCCTCCACCTTCTGTCCTGCAACTGTACTCATAGATTCAGATCCTCCCTTTTCTCCTTTTTCAACTTAGGACAATCCCTTTTAAAATGTCCTACCTCACCACACTTGTAGTATTTAGCCTTCTTGGATTGTAATCGTCCCCTAGGCTTGCTTCTGTCCCTGCCTCTGCCTGACCTTTCTCAACTGATAGTCCCTTCTGGGGAACAGCTTCCTTGTCATCCTCTTCCTCTCTCATTTGTCCAAAGTACCAAGACAATATCTTCATAGAATAATGTCTCCTTCCCATAAAGCAGCGTCGTGACCAATGAGTCATGTGATGTGGGCAGCAAACACAATAGCAAAAGTGCCTTATCTTCCTCCTCCATCTTGATCCCGACATTCAGCAATTCATTGCTCATCTGGTTGAACACCTGATATGGCCCAGCACATCTCCACCTTCTGACATCCGAAGGCTGTAGAGGCGCTTCTTCAACATCAACTTGTTGCACATATTTTCTCCATATAGAGGGCTTGCAACTTCGACCAGAGTCCCTTCGGGGTCTTCTCCTCCAGCACTAAATAAAGGACTGAATCTGCCAGACATCCCCTAATCATTGAACATGCCTTCTTTTTCAACGACATCCACTGCTTATCTTTCATCCATCTGGCCTTTCCTCCAAAGCCATATCTAAATCCTGCTGCACAAGAAGGTCCTCTACCCAGACTTTCTATGGAGAAACTTTTCTTTCTATCAAACTTTTCAAAATCTATTTTTATGCTACTACCCATGGCGAGATATCAACTAAAACAAAAATAGCACAAAAATAAATTTTAGAAAATTAAGAAGTACCTTGATGGATCTTGTTGAAATTGTTTCAATCCTTAAAGATCTTCAAATTACTCCTTGCTGAACCAGGCTCTGATACCAATTGTTGAGGTTTAGAGACAGTAGTGGGATTCCTCGCTGAACAAGAACCAAGGATTTTTATCTTGTTACCAGCGATCAGATTGGCTACCATTCTTGAATCACGTTCAAAGATCAACAACCCTTTCTCTTTAAAGGATTTTATTTAATCCCTTCCCTTTGATTTTTGCATGGCTGGAATTTCTTGGCGCTGGAATTAATTCTTCCTTCCCCACTTCCGTCTGGAATTAATTCCTCCTTCACCTCGCTTTCGGAATTAATTCCCAAAGAAGATGGCTGAAATTAATTCGTCCTCCACGTCTTTCGTTTCTGTGAGATTTGCTTCACCTTGTTCACGTACGTCTCCTCCCGTGGGTCATCGGGTCAAAGAAGCCGCTTCATTCTTGGGATCTTTCCTTCATGCACGGTTGAAGCCACCATGCGTCATAGCTCTGGCCTCCAAGGAATCGATCCCACGAATCCCACGCGATGAGGATGTTGGACCACGAAGCCTGTTCCTGAACGCCTTCTTTCCAAGGAGGCAAAGAGGGAATCCCTCCCCTCCTCCGTGCTTCGGATCTTGACGCAAGAGGAGGGGAGAAGGGGGAGAGATCGTGATGAGAGAGAGGTAATTTGTTGGAAGAAAAGAATCTGTTCTCTATTCCTTCAAACCCTAGAACTAGAGTTTAAATACATCCACGAAGTGGGCTAGGCCCAGACTCAACAAAAACTCCCATGGACTAACCCAATGAGATTAAACTAATCCTCAAGCCCGTGTACACCCGTGACTTGATTTAATCTCAACTTTGGACTCAAACCCAGTCCAATACAAGTTAGCCCCCTCTGGGCCTTGATAGCACCACATTAGGCTCAATGTGGAGATGTCGAGGTAAAAGTTGGTGGGATCCTTCGGCTTTCGTGGGTCTGCCATAGTCCTCATGTGGGCTTGGCATGTTTGCCCATGTCGACCAATTTATGCAGAGACTTTTTTTATCCTGCATCAAGACTCCTTTTTACTCTCAAAGGAATAAAAGGAAAACGCAATGAAAGAAGAAGAAGAAGAATGTAACAAAGGCTATGTTGATAACTTGAAATTTTATAGAATCTTTTGAGCATTAGCATAAAAAATTAAGTTTTATCAACTAGCAACTCATGTGATGTCCATGATAGTGATTCTGTTTATACCCTCTGCTAGAATCTATTGGACATGTAAAAATAAACTTAGGACATCTTTTGTTGGCTAATTATAGTTAATAATATAACTTAAAATTTTATTTTTTTGGAAATAAAGACATATTGGATAAAAAATAAAATGATATTCCCTACTCTACTTTTTTCGGTTGTTTCAATCTCCAAGACTTTTTTGCACATGGATATCATAACTCGAATCGGTTTGCGTGGCCGACCTTCTTGAACGTGCCTTTATGAACATCATCTTGAGAGAATTGTTTTCCATCTTCTTTCTTTCCTCTCATGAAGGAGAATCCTCACCAAACATATGTGCAAAACTTTTCAGATTTGGGCAATAATGCTTCCCCATCCACCCACGACAGTTGTTCACCCTTCTTGCTGTTATTTTTTACTATTTTTTCATTAGACGGAACTTAGCTGCGATGTTTTGAGTGTGGATGGAATAGTTATTTGTGTCTTTCTTTTACTTTTTCATAACTATCTCAACTTCTACTTAAGCCTTAGATGGCTATAAACAAACAAAAGAAAAAAATAGATATAGAATCATTTTATCGGCACCTAAAACATTGTACCCAAGTTTATATATATATATATATTAGATCTTCATTTGCAGTACAAGCTTTGTACTATAGAGTAACGTACATGTTTAGATGACCATCATTATCACATCTTGGACATAGGCGCCCATCTTTTATCACTAGTCCACACTTGTATGGCTCCTAATAAATTATTTTTATTTTTTAAGTACGTTACAACTATCTAAGTGTAAAATAGAACACATAGTGGCTATATATATATATATATCACTCTGTGGTATAAAACTTGCCTCGCACTCCATTGATAAGAGTTATAAGAGGCCTAGGGCCTAAAAGCATTCCTGAGATTAATTACAGATCAAACTGAGGTTGGGTTGGTTCTGAGCAGACAGACCTTTGAACAAGAACCAATCTCATCAGCACATCTTAATCTCTTAATAGAGAACTTCAAGGCTCACTCAAGGTAATGCTCCCTGATTCCAGCTCCCCCATGAAGAACCTCATATCTGCAAGTGTGCTCTTGGAGATGCAGCCAATCTATTAGTAAGCATCTCTTGAAGACATAATTGCACAATTTGTGGAACCCAACTGAAGGCCATTTTTGTCTCATGATCACATTTGGAGTATCTGAAACGAGTTTTGTTCATCAATGGTTTGAGGCAAAGAGAAATACAGGACTTAAAAACAGTATAGGAGCTCGTTGTATTGATCATGTATTGGATTTACATGTTCTATAAGTAACCATGACTTCCATTATATTGCATAAGGTAAACCTATTACTTCCCTTCTAATAAATTATCCTACATTTTTAAATTTTCTAATGTGTTTCTTCTTTATCAACTCAAATTCTCCACCGAGGGTAATGGATTCACTTCAAAATCTCTCTAGAATTCTGAACCTGCACCTGCTTTTTAAGTTTTTTTTAACAGTGATTTTAGAATATCTACTTTTCCACACTCACACTTGCTCTTAGCTCCAGAAGCAAAGGTTGCAAATATATAAAAGCTATGATTTACCTTCTAATACTGTAAGCCATCTGTGTGTGTGTGTGTGTGTGTGTGAGAGAGAGAGAGAGAGAGAGAGAGAGAGAGAGAGAGTAAAGCCTTGGGTGTCAGACAGTGTAGAAAGTCAACAAGAATTAGATTGTGTGTGTGAGAGAGAGAGAGAGAGAGAGAGAGTAAAGCTTTGGGTGTCAGACAGTGTAGAAAGTCAACAAGAATTAGATACCAATGACCCAGATGAGTCCTGCCGTCACCTTGATTTTGTCCAGACTTCTCTGTCCTAGTTCTCCAAAATGAATAGCCAACTGGATGGACTGACCTTTTGGATATTATTTTGAAGCAGGCCTTTTGGACTTGTGCAAGCATGATAGTCGACAGAGCTGGGGCGAAAAACAGAGGAAATTGGTTTGGTTCCTTGGAGCATTTGATATTCACCATCTCTCCAACAAGTTTTAGACTTGGCAAATTATTGGTTGAATGTAAAACAAAGCAAATGGTTATTAATGACAGTTTTATTGATGCTTCTCCAGGTCAGATGCATCTAAAATATCTGAGACATTGAAATCAGAATGTGGTTGTTCATCTCAACCACCAGCTTTTTCTTCCACAATGAGGTGTTTGATGGTGCTCTCATAATTTCATCTAAGCAGTTATAGCTCCTCATTTGATGATCCTGATGTGATCAATTCATACCCTAGGTGATTTATTCCAATATGTCTTCCATTTTGTGGCAACAAAAACTGTTTCTAATGTTTTTTTAGATTCTATTTAGCTAGCTAAAAACACTCACTAAATTGGTTAAGGATACAACTTTGCTATGAATCAATGACAACTCTGTTTGATTTTGTTTTAAGTTGAGAGGTGCTGTTCCCTTTTCTTGTCTCCCATACCTTTTTAAGCCTTGTTTTCTATAGCTATTGAAATATTTAAGCTGTTGATGAATTCTTTTGCTAATTTAGAAATTTTGCAGCTTGAAGGCTATCATTCCATTCTTTGATCTCCCTTTGAGGTTTTTCAGACTCTTATTCCTTTCCTTTGCTCTCTACATGGCCTTCTTGGTGCGCTTTGTTCTCTTTTTCTTTTTTTTCTTTATTTTTGTTTTTTAATGAAAGGGAGGCAAAGCCACCCATTTTATTAGAATGATAGTAATTTAGAAGGGAAGAAAGAAGGGAAAAAAGAGATACATAAGTGGTGTAAGAATGTACAAAGAGGTGAACAAAGAAATGAAATGCTGACATTCAAAGTCGACCATGCTGAGAAAAGAAAAGTGCATTGAGTACAAAAAGTGTGCTAAGATATGAGATAGCAAAACTGTAATCCCTTGGATTTTGTTAACTGCTCGTGAGAGTTATCATGAGATCGGGAAGATAGACTCTAAAGATTTGAATTTCAAATATTTCTAATTAACAGAGTTTCAAATCCCTTGATTTGAGGACTCTGCATCGCCTTTAAAGGATCATGGGAATGCCTTCTTTCCGTCATCTCGAACGCTTCCTCCTTTCTATCCTCATCGTGCGCACGCCTTCCTGGTAAGTCCCCTATCCATGCCTGGGAGAGAGAGAAGAGATTAGAGACGAGAGAGAGAGAGAAAGAGAGAGAGAGAGCTTGCAACCGGTTTGATCCGCCGATTCGGGCCCGGCGGCGTGCCGTCACCTCATCGGGCCTGAGCTTCGGTTGGAGACCCCCACCGGTGCTGGGCAAGCATCCGGTGGAGGTCCGGCAGGCCATGCCGCTGGCACAGTAAGGTGCCACGGCGAATCGTGAGGGAGAAGAGAGAGAAAGAGAGGAATTAGAGAGAGAGGGAGGGAGGGGCGGCTGCGGCGGCGGTCGGCCCGGTCCAACCACCGGCGGCCGGGCCGTCCCGAATTTGGTCGGCCGTGCCGCCGGCATGGATCCTAGCGGCGACGGACTATGAGAGAGAAAAGGAGATTCAAGAGAGAAATTAGAGAGAGAAAAGGAGAGGGGAGGCCGGCCGCGGCGGCGGCCGGTTCTGGCCCGGCCACCGGCGGCCGGGCCACCCCCAATTTGGCCAGCGGCGGACCTGGCCACCGGCGCTAGGAACCCCTGTTTCGTATGAAACAGGGGAACAATAGTAAATAAAAAAAGGGGGAAGAGATGGGTCGGCTGGGCTAACAATGATTTGGGCCCTGTTGGGCCGGTTCAGGAGCTCTGTTTGAGCAGCATTTTGGGCCCTGTAACGGGCCGAGAATGACAAAGTAAATATATGGCCCGAATCATAATTGAATCTAGTTTTTGGGGATAATTGTGTTTTCCTATTTGGGTGTATACATTGAGAGATATTCGAGCCCAAAGTTGGGCCCGTGAAGTGGTTTGGATAGAGTTTAAGAATCATTTTATAATTCAGATTTTAAAAATTTAATAATGAAAAATGATACTGTAGGTTCCTAGGTGTCCAATTAGCTGGGTTATCAATTGAAATTCGCATACTGTGGTAAGTAAGTCAAGTATTATAATTTTATAAATTATTTAATTTATAAATTAAACTTACAGTTAAATGTAATTATGTTAATTTTGTAAAATTATGTTGTTATTATCGAGATGATAATATGCAATTATGATAATGACAGTAAAAATTTATGTGTCTCTGCGGTTCTCATATGACAGATTATGATATGACATATCATCACATGACAGATTATCTCATGACAGATTATGATATGACCAATTATGATATGACAGAATACTGGTACCAGGACCCTTTCTCTTAGGGAACATTTAAGAGTGATATACAAGATGAGTGTTGTAGGGCCGTGAGACACATAAAGAAAAACGATGACAGTATAAATAGTATTTGTTTACATCGCATATTCTAGTAATTATTATTGAATTAAGTTTTCAAATTATTTTGATCTGATGACATGAATATGCTGATAGCATGATAAATGTAATTTTGAAATTGTATTAGGCTTACTTATTGAGTGTGAGCTCATAGAATTTTCACAATGTTTTTCAAGCCTCAGGAATGAAGAAGGATATTTGGGATAGACGGAGCTTCTATTAAATAAACTTAGTTCCATTATATTGATTTAGTTCAGATTTACTTGTGTGTAGGGCAGGTAGCCCAAGATTGATAATTATGGTTTGTAATAAATCATGGATTTAAATTTTTGCTTTATATTGATTTATGTGATGAAGTTCGAGACGCCTTGCATGCCTGGCATGCGGCGGGTTGTCACCCTAGTTCAAATTTTGGGACTGGGGCATGACAGCTTTAGTGGTATCAGAGCCTGGTTATGACATTAGGGACATTAAATGATAACACTTTAGGCAAAACACTAGAATGACATTGAGACAATTATAAATTTAAAGAAATTTCAGATATTATGCTTTGAAAGCCTAACAATTAATGTTTACAATGATATTAATTACAACCAATTTATCAGGAGATAAGAATGACACGTCGCACTAGAAGTCAACAAAATGATGAGGGTTCCCAGGTAGGTAATGCTTGCCAATCGGGAGGTCTGGAAGCCACAGGAGTTGCTGCCCCTGCCAATTCAGTCGGGACTGATCAGCAGCAACTCCAGACCGAGATGCTTTAGGTTCTTTTGGGTATGGCACAGTCGATGCGGGACTTGCAGCATCAGATTCTGCAGGCCTTGTCCACTCAGCCTGCTCACACCGCCCCGCAGACACAGCCTATCCCTCCAGTTCCACAGACTCAGCTTGACTCTACTGCTCCACAGACCTAGCCTACTCCATCTCAATCCTGGATAGGGGTTGGCCGCAGCTTTGCAGACTTCAAGAAGTTTGCCCTCACCCCTTTCTCTGGATCCACCAACCCTGTTGATGCTGAGCGGTGGGTACGAGACATGGAGAAGACTTTTATGGCCCATGGTAGTTAGGATATGGAGCGGATCAGATTTGCCACCTACCTTCTTCAAGGAGAAGCCTATGATTGGTGGTTAGTTGAGGAGCAGCGTCGAAATGGATAGATTATTTCTTGGGGAAAGTTTAGAGAGATATTCTTTGACAAATATTTCCCTAGGAGTGTACAGAGACAGATGGAGTCAGAGTTTATCAAATTAGCAAAAGGATCTTTTTGTGGCCCAGTATGAAGCTGAATTCACCAGGTTGGTCCGTTTTGCTCCAAATATTGTGACCAATGAAATAGCCAAGGTCACTAGATTCACTGAGGGACTACGACCCAAACTGAGGCAAGCGGTCAATGCATTTGAGCTCCTCACTTATAGTGCTGTAGTGAATAAGGCCTTGGTAATTGAGAGGGATATGAATGTTGTTCAAAAGGATTAGGAGTTGCGGAAGAAGAGAAAAGGGCCTACTTCTGGCCAATCCTCTACTCAGGCCAAGAAGAAGGGTGCACATCAGGCCCCAACTGAACCACAGAATAAGGAGACTCGTTGCATTCATTGTGGTAACTCCCACCCTGGAAAGCCTTACCGCAGAGTGACTGGTGCCTGCTTTGTCTGTGGGAAAACTGATCACAAGANAAGGGTGCACATCAGGCCCCAGAACCACAGAATAAGGAGACTCGTTGCATTCATTGTGGTAACTCCCACCCTGGAAAGCCTTGCCGCAGATTGACTGGTGCCTGCTTTGTCTGTGGGAAAACTGATCACAAGATTGCTACCTGTCCCTTTCGGAAGGATCAGCAGCCTTCTTCAAGTCAAGGATGAGCCAGCAGCAGCAGCCACCGAGGACCCAGGGAAGGGTCTTCAACCTCACTCAGCAGGACGCTGCCGCCTCTAATTCTGTGGTGACAGGTATACCCTTTAATGTTATATCTAGTATTACATTCTTATCTAGTGCAATGCATTGATAGTTAATTAAAAGTTAGGTTCAATCCTTAATGTTAAAACAAATTACACTTATGTCCAGGAATGATTAAAGTAGGTACTGCTTATGCTCAAACTTTAATTGACCCGGGTGCCACGCATTCTTTCATATCTGACATCTATCTTGACAAGAATGCATCATTGACACCTATTCCTCTGGAGCAAGAGTTGCATATTGCGCTTCCAAATGGAGATGTTATGAAAGTTGACACAGTATGCAAATCTTGCCCAATTATCTTGGAGAATAGGAGGTTGAATGCTGATCTCATTGTCCTTCCACTGAAGTTTTTCGATGTTATCCTTGGAATGGATTGGTTGGCCTCCTATCATGCTTCAGTAGACTGCTTCAGGAAGATTGTCAACTTCAAAATTCCAAGTCAGCCTGAATTCAGTTTTATTGGTGGTCAGAAACACCTAGCCTCAGTGTTCATATCAGCGATGCAGGCTGGAAAGTATCTGATGAGTGGTGGTCAAGGATTTCTTGCTGTAGTCAAGGACCTTCAGCAGGAAGAGACCAAGTTGGAGGATATTCCTATAGCTCGAGAATTCCCTGATGTCTTCCCTGAGGATTTGACTAATTTACCCCTGATCGGGAAGTCGAGTTCTCTATTGATCTAGTTCCTGGAACTGGACCTATATCAAAGGCCCCTTACCGCATGGCCCCGGCTGAGCTAAAGGAACTGAAGGATCAATTGCAGGAGCTCCTAGATCGGGATTTATTAGACCCAGTGCTTCTCCTTGGGGTGCTCCAGTTCTATTTGTTAAGAAGAAGGATGGCAGTCTTCGACTCTGCATTGATTACCGGGAAATCAATAAGGTAACAGTGCGGAATAAGTACCCTCTGCCGAGGATTGACGACTTGTTTGATCAACTCCAAGGAGCCCGGATATTCTCAAAGATTGATCTCAGGTCAGGGTACCATCAACTCAAAGTCAAGGAGGGGATGTGCCTAAACAGCATTCAGAACCAGATATGGCCACTATGAGTTCTTGGTGATGCCGTTTGGGTTAACTAATGCCCCAGCAGCATTCATGGACTTGATGAACAGAATTTTTAAGCCATATCTGGATCAGTTTGTGGTGGTTTTCATTGATGATATTCTGATATATTCCAAGAGCCATAAGGAGCATGAGGACCACCTGAGGATCGTGCAGATTCTTCGAGAGAAGAAGCTTTATGCCAAGCTGCAGAAGTGTGAGTTTTGGTTGGATCAAGTATCTTTCTTGGGTCATATAATCTCTAAAGATGGTGTATCTGTGGACCCGAAAAAGATTGAAGCTATCATTAGCTGGAGCCGACCTTCCAATGTGGCAGAAGTCAGAAGCTTCTTGGGGTTAGCCGGGTATTACCGTAAATTTGTGGAGAATTTCTCTCGCATTGCTCTACCCCTAACTCGCTTAACCCAAAAGCGAGTGAAGTTTGACTGGACAGTGGAGTGTGAGAAAAGTTTCCAGGAGTTAAAGCAGCGCCTGGTGTCAGCTCCCATTCTTGTTCTTCCGACAGGATCTGAAGGTTTTACTATATATACTGATGCCTCTCGGAAAGGATTGGGATGTGTTTTGATGCAGAATGAAAGGTGATAGCTTATGCCTCCAGACAACTGAAACCTTATGAGCAGAATTATCCTACTCATGATCTGGAATTGGCTGCTGTGGTTTTTGCTCTGAAGATTTGGCGGCATTATCTATATGGAGTGTCGTGTGATGTGTATACAGATCATAAGAGTCTAAAATACATCTTCACACAGAAGGAGCTGAATTTGGCAGAGGAGGTGGTTGGAACTATGAAGGATTATGACCTGAATCTACATTATCATCCTGGGAAGGCCAATGTAGTGGCTGATGCTTTGAGCAGAAAATCCTCTTCTGAGTTAGCTGCTATGATTACTTCCCAGCCTCACATATTGAGAGATCTGAGAGGTGGGAGGTTGGTCTGAGAGTACAGCAGTCTGATGGGCTTGTTGCAGCACTTGTACTTCAGCCGACCCTAGTTGACAGAATCAAGTCCTCCCAGATGAAGATCCAGATCTACAAAGGATTAAAGAAGCTGTGCAGTCAGGAGTTCAGAATGAATTTTATGTAATGGAGGATGGATCCCTGAAATTTGAAGGAAGACTTTGTGTGCCAAACATTGAGGAGCTAAAGGCTGAAATTTTGAAGGAGGCTCACTACTCTCCCTATACTGTGCATCCAGGTGGCACTAAGATGTACAGAGACTTAAAGAAAAATTTTTGGTGGAAAGGTATGAAGAGGGAGATTGCTCAGTATGTGGCCAAGTGCTTGGTGTGTCAGCGAGTGAAGGCCGAGCATCAAAGGCCTGCGGGACCTCTTCAGTCTCTGATGATTCCACAGTGGAAATGGGAAAAGATTACAATGGACTTTGTGACTGGTCTGCCCAAAACTCCCAGGAGTGTTCTGTATCTATTGTATCATATAAAGACACCAGGTTTGTGTCCCAGTTTTGGAAGAGTCTTCATAAGGCCATGGGAACCAAATTAAACTTCAGTACAGCCTATCATCCCCAGTCAGATGGACAATCAGAGAGGACCATACAGATTCTGGAGGACATGTTGCGAGCCTGTGTGATGGACTTGGGTGGAGCTTGGGATAACCATTTACCTTTGGTGGAGTTTGCATATAATAATAGTTACCAAGCCAGTATCCAGATGGCTCCATTTGAAGCTCTGTATGGTAGGAGGTGCAGATCTCCTTTATGTTGGGATGATGTGGGGAAAGGAAATTGCTAGGCCCTGAGCTGATTCAGCAGACAGTAGATAAGGTGCATTTGATCAGGGAGCATCTTCGTACAGCTCAGAGCAGGCAAAGAGCTATGCTGATGTCAGAAGAAGGGAATTGGAATTTCAGGTTGGGGATCATGTTTTCTTAAGGGTATCACCAACCAAAGATGTGATGAGATTTGGGATTAGAGGAAAGCTGAGTCCACGTTATATTGGACCTTTTGAGATCTTGAGCAGAGTCGAGAGGTTGCTTACAGCCTGGCACTGCCTCCGATTCTAGCTGGGGTACACAATGTTTTTCATGTCTCTATGTTGAGGAAGTATATTCCTGACCCCAGTCATGTTGTCACGCCCCATACCCTATATTGGATTTAGGGTGGCAATCCGCCGCATGCCTAGCATGCAAGGCGACCCGAAATATAACATTTAATACAAGGAGGGGTAATAACTATATATCATCCAATTTAAATGGTTCTTAATACAAACCATAATCATATGTTTTAGGCTACATGCCCAAAATACATAATTCAATGGGGTTACAACAAAGTATTAGATCTAGGTTACACTGATAGCCGCTCCAACTATCCCATATTCCCTTCTTCAGTTCTGTGGCTCTGAAAAATATTGTGAGATTTAAATGAGCTCACACTCAATAAGTAAGCCAACTATAATATAATGTAATTACTCAATTTTTTCATAATAAACAACTGATAAGCTTCCATGTTTCAAATACATTTTAACATGTTATCAAAACATGCATCATATGCTCAAAATAATTTTGGAAGCAATTGCTATATATAGCATTTCAAGAATATACAATTTCAGGATAAAACCACTGTACCACTGTAAATAGCATGTAAATGTGCATTTTTATACTAATGTCCCACGGTCACACACTATGTACACAGAACACCCCTCTCGGGTGTATCCTCCATAAATATCCCCTGAGAGTCAAGGTCTTGGAACCAGTGTCATGAGCTCACATCCTGCCATATCCGGCTACAACACACCCTAAGAGTGTGTTCTCCATATACCCCCCTATGGAGATGGGTCCTGGTGCCATGTGGCATAATATTGCCATATCCTGTCACAGCACACCTCCAGGGTGTGTGTTCTCCATATACCCCCTATGGAGTTGAGTCCCGGTGCCAAGTGAGTCATGCAACATATCACATCATACCATATCATAACGGACCATGGTGGGACATATTATCATATACACAAAGTATCATTTTCATGTCACATTTGCCAAATAGCATGTATCATTGCAAAAATGCAATCCATATACTTTTCATAATTACAGTGAATTAAACATGTCAAACACATATATATTTATAAAACCTTTAATAATTTCAAAGTCATGCCAATTGATCAGTTATCCACATAGATACCCAATTATTTGTAAAATATAATAAATAATAAACTAGTCGTAGTAAATGCTCATTTGCAAATAATAATACCAATCATTTTCTTATTTTTCAAATAATGCAATATATAACAATATAGCATTTAAATACATAATTTTTATATTTTAATAATTTATAAAAATTATGATAAATGACTTACTTACCTTCTGGCACTAATCCAAAAATGTAAATCGGCTATTTAAGCACCTGGGTACCTACAGCATCAATTTCCCAATTTTTAGTCCCCAAAAATAGCATATCAAAATAGCTTTTAACTCTACCAGTTTAATCTCGGGGCCAACTTGAGGCTTGAATATCTCCCAATACATAAGCCCAAATGGAAAAATAAAAATACCCAGAAACTAGAATGAACACTGATCCGGGGCATATTTTTATTTTTCCATTTTTGACCCAATACGGGGTTCAAATTGCGGCCCAAAAATGGCTCGAGACGGCCCAATAGGGCCCAAACGGCCTGGCCGGCCCGCTCCTCTTTAATCCCCCCCGCCTCCCCTGTTTCGTCGAAACAGGGGAGACTGTGACGGCAGCCAGGGCCGCCGCCGGCTGCTCCCCGGGGAAGGCCCGGCCGCGACGACCGGCCGGAGCCGGCCGTCGCCGCGGCCGCCTCCCATTCCCTCTCTTTCTTCCTTTATTTCTCTCTCTTTCTCCCTGTCACTCGTCCGTGACACGATCCGTGCCGATGGCACGGCTAGCCACCACAGCCGGCAAACCCTCATCGGACGGTCACCCGCGCCGATGAGGGCCGCTGGTCGCCGCCCAGGCCCGGCGAGGCGACGGCCACTCTCCGGGCCCGAACCAAGCCATGAACTGGCTTGGTTCCATCCCCCTCTCTCTCTCTGATTTCTCTCTCATTCTCTCTCTCTCTTACCTTGGCCGATAGTGGGGGAGGAGGAGAATGGAGGAGGAGGGGTGCTCCCCTCCTCCTTAAATCATGGCGAGGGGAGGGTTATCCCCTCCCCTGTGACCGTGTGAAGGGGGCGCGTCGGCGCCCCCTTTCTTTGACTGGCTGCGGCGCCCCCCTGCCGCGGCCGTCAACAATGGCGGAGGAAGGGGGCGGCGCCCCCCTTCCTCCGTCAACAATGGCGGATCCTCAATGGTGAGGATCCGTGGAGGGAGCAGGGGCTCACACATGTAATAGAGTATGAGCCTATTTAGTTGAAGAAAGATTTATCATATGAGGAACATCCTGTGCATGTCATGGACCGCAAGGATCAGGTTCTGAGACAGCATACCATTCCCTATGTCAAGGTGCAATGGAGTAATCATTCTGAGAGGGAGGCTACTTGGAAACTTGAGGAGGAAATGAAAAAGAAATATCCACAACTATTTGTATCTTAATATAGTTAATGATGTATCAATGACTGTTGACCTGAATAAAAACTTAGTTGATTGTGTGACAAAATTTGGAATTCTAATTTTTCTAATGGAAGTGTATAAATTTCGAGGCCAAAATTTTTATAAGAAGGGGAGAATGTAACCCCCGGGATGTGATTACCTGATCGCAAAATTTAATCGCGATATTCCTGGAATGGATGACACCTGGGACTCCCGCGTTGCGAGTGGCGATTGTATTTTCAAATACCCCGTAACGAATGGAGTCCTGAATCCCTTGATTGAGGAGTCTGTGTCGCCCTTAAAGGAAGATGCGGATGCTTCCTTCCCATCATCCTCGCACTCGCGCCTGCTCCTGGTAAGTCCCTCTGTCCATGCCAGGGAAGGAGAGAGAGAGAGTCAGAGAAAGGGGGAGCCGGGTGCGGAAGAGGCCACGACATCTTTCCCTGTGCCGATCTCGGTTTGGGCCCTGTGGCGTGCTCGCCGCCACGCCGGGCCTGAGCTTCGGTTGGCGACCTCCACCGGCGTCGGGCGTGCATCCGGTGGAGGTCCGGCTGGCTGTGCCACCGGCACAGTACCATGCTGCGGTGAATCAAAGAGAGAAAGAGAGATAGAGAGGGAAATTGGAGAGAGAGAGAGAGGGGGGGGCCGGCCGCGGTGGCGATCGGCTCTGGATCGGCCACTGGCAGCCGGGCCTCCTCAAATTTGGCCAGCGGCGGCCCTAGCCGCCGGCACGAATTGCCCCTATTTTGGTTGAAACAGGGGAGCAACAGGGAGAAGGGAGAATGGGATGATCGGGCTGCATTGTTTTTGGGCCTGTTGGGCCAGATCTTGGACCATTTTTGAGCCACTTTTTGGGCCCTGTATTGGGCCGAGAATGACAAAATAAAAATGGTCTGATTCAGTGTTAAATCTAGTTTCTTGGGTATTTTTAATTTTCCATTTGGGCAAATATATTGAGAGATATTCGAGCCCAAAGTTGGGCCCATGGAGTGGTCTGGGCAGAATTTTAAGAGTCACTTTATTATTCAGATTTTAGAAACTTAATTATGTAAAATGATGCTGTAGGTACCCAAGTGTCCAAATAGCTGGTTTACCATTTGGGATTTGCGTACTGAGGTAAGTAAGCCAAGTATTATAATTTCATAAATTATTTAATTTGTAAATCATGAATTTATAATTAGATGCATATTTATGAAATATGAAAATGAAGTTGCATTTATATTGAATTAATAAATAGTACCACGAATTTACAAATAAGCATTTGTTATGACTATTGTAGCCGGTAATATTTTGCAAGATATGGCTTATATGCGTATATGCAAAAATGTAATTACATTGATCTTGCAAATTATGTTGGTACTATCGAGATGATAATAGGCAATTATGATGATGACATTAAAATTTACTTGTATGTGTCGCCACGGTTCTCATATGATGTGAAATGCCAAGTGATACGTGACCCACCTCCATAGGGGAAGATATGTGGAGGACACACATCTGTAGGATATGTTCTGATTGATTATGATACGGATCCACCTCCACAGGGGAAGATATATGAGGACACTGTAAGATGTGTTTTGATTGATTATGATATGGCATAACGCTGGTACCAGGACCCTTCCTCTTAGGGGACATTTAAGAGTGATACACTAGTTGAGTGTTGTAGGGTCGTGTGACACATAAGAAAAATGAATGTATATAAACAGTGGTTTGTTTACATTGCATATTCTAGTATTTATTGTATAATTAAGCTTCCAAATTATTTTGAGCTGATGATATGAATGTGTTGATAGCATGATAAATGTATTTGAAATTGGAAGTTTTTATGAAAATATGATTTGAAAATATCTTGATATAATATGATAAGATATGATGATTTGAAATTATAATAGGCTTACTTATTGAGTGTGAGCTCATATAATTCTCATAATGTTTTTCAGAGCCTCAGGAGTGAAGAAGGATATTTAGGGTAGATGGAGCTTCTATTAAATAAAATAAGATCCATTATATTAATGTAACCCCAGTATTGCTTGTGTGTAGGGCTGGTAGCCCAAAACTGATAATTATGGTTTGTAATAAATCATGGGTTTGGATTGAATATTTATAATTCTTGCCTTATATTGATTTATGTATCAAAATTTGAGATGCCTTGCATGCCTGGCATGCGATGGGTTGTCATCCTAGCTCGAAATTTTGGGTATGGGGCATGACAGTTACACAGGTTTGAGAGCTTAGGCTACATAAGTTCTCATATTCCTAAGTCATTTGGGTCGGCTTGTGACCCAAGAATAGAGAGCATGTGAGACATGGGTGTACATGGGCTCGAGTTTGAGTGCTTTCTTGTATGGCTTAGAAGGGAGTTTTTTGAGAGAATGTTTTATGGAATTGGATCCATGAGGATTGGCTTGTATGGCTTAGAAGGGAGTTTTTTGAGAGAATATTTTATGGAATTGGATCCATGAGGATTGGGCTCAGGTTTCTAGATAGACTTTCAGGTTTCTGGATAGACTTCCATATTTTAGGGAGTTTATTAGGGAGTTGGTTACAGGCTGGTGCGGATAAGTCTTATCGTCCAAGATGGACGGTTATTTAAGGCTCTCTCTATATGTAACCGGTGAGCTGAGACCTTAAACAATTAAAAAGGCATTCTCTTTTTCTTTTATCTATCTATTCTTTTTCTCCTCTATCTTTCCTCATGCATCTGATCTCGGTGGAAGCTGTGCAATAAGTTGTGATCTCGGGAAAAGCTGTGCAACAAGTGGTATCAGAGCTTCAGAGAGGCACTTGGGAAAAGGAAGATAAATCAGATCAAGACCCGATGCAACCCCATAGAAGCTTCGCAATAAGTTGTGATCTCGGCGAAAGCTGCGCAACAAGTGGTATCAGAGCTTCAGAGAGGTGCTTGGGAAGAAGAAGAGAAATCAGATCAAGTCCCGATGCAACCCCATACGAGATCAAAAGGACAGAGTGGTTTTGTGAAGGAATTCATCCACGGGATGAGTTCGTGGAGATTTAAGGAAGCCTTGTGACATCGGATCCGTGAAGGACGATTTCTCCCAAGAATATGTCCTAACGGAAGCCGAGGAGAAGCCCACGATTTCTTCAGTAAGGATACGCATTCCAGCATTGAAGACATGAAGCAGTTGCTTCTGTGATCCACCTCGTGGAGGTTTTTTGGAAGAGCATTAATTCCACCGAGGTGTCAATGGCTTTGGTGAGGAAGAAATCCGACGAGAAGTTTTTTCTTCCACAGAATTAAGACGTGAGGAAGTGGGCGTTCGATTCCAGCATTAATTCTAGGTCAAAGTTTCATGGTCAAAGGTGAGTCCCTCGTTACAGAAGCCTTGATACATTGAGGGAGCCATTTAACGTGGAGTCTAACTTCTTGAAGGGGCTGCAGGAGAGGATTTCAACCAGGATTTCACTTTTAGGTATTTTTCTTAATTTATCTCTGTGATTACTATTTGTAGCCTGATCAACCATGAGTAGTGGAAGCAATGTTGAGTTTGAAAATTTTAATGAAAAAGGGAGTTTCTCCATGTGGAAGGTGAGGGTTGAGGATTTACTAGTGCAGAATTTTCTTGATGTTGCTTTGGAATCAAAGCCTGAGGAGATGTCAGAAGGGGATTTGGTTGTCTCTTAAGAAGAGGGCATGTGCAGCGATCAGAGGGTGTCTTGCTGATTCAGTTTTGTACAGTGTCCTAGATGAGAAAAAACCGAAGGATCTTTGGGCCAAGTTGCATTCCTTATACATGGGCAAAAATATGTGTAATAAACTTGTGTTAAAGAAATAATTATACAGTCTTCGGATGCAGGAAGGCGGAGATATTGTTCTTTATATTCAGAAGTATGATAGGATATGCAATGATTTGATGACTCTTGGTGTTAAGATGGAGGAAGAAGATAAATCTCTTCTCTTGTTATGTTCATTGCATATGTCTTATGATCCTCTTATTACTACATTGCTTTATGGAAAGGAAACACTGCTTTATGAAGATATTGTGTCTATGTTGAGATCCAACGAGCAACGAGGGAAGATAACAGGGGAAGGTGTACCTCAGGAGGGCCTTACGGTAGGAGAGAGAACCGGTAGAGGCAAGGAGGTTAGTAAGCATAAGAGCCAATCCAGGTTAATGGGGTTGGACACATAAAGAGAAATTATCCTCTTTGGAAGAAACCTCAAGAAGAGAAGAAATAGAAGAAAGAGAAGGAATCTGTCAGTACCGTTGAAGATGTAGGGGTCGAGGAGGACCTCTTGGTGGTTTCAGATGCACACAGAATCCATATTTCAATCAATCATGAACATGTTTAAATATATTAGCCACAATTTTAATCCTCTTGTATACATTATACTAAAATTACACCTCATAATATATTTTAGATTTTTACATAAACATTCATCTTTCATATAAAAAAGGAAAGATTGAAGAAAAATGCTTCTTTTATTAATTGAGAAAAGTAAAAGTATAAATACATCTGATTTCAAGGGCACTGTTCCCAACATTCTCCACAGTCACATATCAATTTTTTCATTTTATTTGATGTATTAAAAGATAATCAAGCACTAAGAAAAAATTATATTAAAAAAAGATAGTTTGAGATAGTAAAAGAATATATATAGAAACTATTTATTACATGAAAATTAGCCTAATAGTACATTTCATCAAAAACAAAATATAAATGTAGATCCACTCAACGAGCAGATGACCAAGACGTGGCTCAGTAGATCGAATAATGTCCACGTCTACTTTTGATATGCCTTACATATTGTCATCTACTTCCTTCGTCGGAGGTTCTTCCACTGCTTTCGTAGGAGGTTCTTCACGGAATTCTCCTTTGATTATTAGATTTATATGTGAATTTATTTCCTTGCTTTTCTATATTGCTACATTCATCATTTAACAAATTAGATTTATCATTTGCAATCATATAATTTGATTTTAGTCATGAGATGTGCTAGTAGTAGCAAAGAAGATTCCCATTCTGGATTGAATTGCATGTACACACCTCTTTCTTCTAGAATTGCAAACTAAATCATATGATGGTTGTCATTCAGTTTTTGAATGAATTAGTTATCTATTTAAATTAAATGAAATATGTTATTATCAAACAGCATGGTAATTAGATATGAAGAAATTTATAATGGTAGAATGAACTAACTAAGGAGCCACTTATTTGCTTACTGATGAGGGGTAAAATTATCATCGCACCAACGCTCGTGCACACGACAAAAAGGTCGAGACCACTCTTGATTTTTGATCAGCCAGCTGCATATCTAGAAAATAACAAAGCCGAAACATCCTCGGACCAAGCCATCCTCAGACTGAATCATTCCGAACCATTCATGCCTCGATGGGCTCGAGCTGTCCTCTTATCTCGGTCAGACTGAGATATTCGTATGCCTCGGCAGAGCTGAGGCATTCTATTCTCTTATCTCGGCTAGATCGAGATATTCGTATGCCTCGGCACAGCCCAGGCATTCTATCCTCTTATCTCGGTCGGATCGAGATATTCGTATGCCTCGACCAAATCTTATGCCTCGGCCAAATCTTTTGCTTTGGCCAGATCGAACTATTTTTGTGCCTCAGCCAGACCGAGGCATTCAAATGCTTTGGCGGAGCCGAGTTATTCTTGTGCCTCAGTTAGGTCGAGAGGCTCCTGAATCTTTGCAAAATCAAGCGCGGAAGAATTCAAATTCGTGATAGTTCAACAAGATTCCAGCCGCATAGGCCCTCGACGATCTTGAGCGGAAAATTATGCAAATAATATCAGAAGTGGCCTAGGGCCTATAAAATCACCGAATCTCAAAGCATCAACCAGCTCCTCTAGCCATCGATTTTCTAACTAACTAGATACTGATGCTACCGGCCTCATAACAAACTTGATTCGAATCTTACTCGAATCCTAATAGTTTTAGACACCCCTCCAGAGACATGTCCAAGGAATCAGGTGATCACTTATAAATACCCTTGTCCTAAAGCTCCTCAGATAACACTGACATTGATACTTACTCTCGCACTCTTACTGATAACTCCATTAAAGTTCAAGCAGAGTTCTGAGCTCTCGAGAGGCCATTTCTTGAGGGACTCTTCTGCGAGAGCCTTCTCCTCACATCTGCTTACTATGAATCTTCACTGACTTGGGCGTCGAAGGGTCTTCCAAAGAGGGCCACCCCCGACACTCTCTACATGAGGACTGTCTTGCAGGTTCCACCAGGTGAGTGATTGGCGTCTAGATCCAAAGTTGGACCGCACCCGAGTCGAAGAACGAATTTTCACAGCAACAGATTGGCGCTAGAGGAAGAGCCTCAAGTCCAGTAAACTTGTAATCTAGAAGACAAGGTTCAAGATTAGGAGACGAATCCTCTAATAGCCAATCGAAAAAGAGCCACTTTCGATGCTTAGGATCAGACCGCCTCTCAGAGGCCTGATCCTATAAATAATGCAGCACCTCCACTACCATCGCCGGCCGAGACTCTTTCACCGCCAGTGACCGCCATGACCCAGGACTAGTTTGCTATGCTGATTTAGCAAGTCCAAGCTCTGACTCAGCCGGTCCAAGGGCTCCATGGAGCTTCCCGCCCAGCTATCCCTGCTCTGCAACTCCACGAGAAGGTCACCGCCCTTGTCCCGCCAGCAATTTCTTCTTCCAATCCATTCGAGGCCGCGAATCTTCTTCATCAACCCATAGGGACCAGACCGGCGCCGCAGTGGGCTAGAGGGAAGAGCCCGCCTAGATCTCGGTGAGCTCATTCTTTCTCTCTGGTGTCTTCCCAAGATTCGACGCCACTATCGTCCTCCCATTGATCGGTCCCTTCGACCACTCTAAATGAAGGGATCATGCGGCAGATGCAGGAGATACGTCAGGAATTGCATCAGGAGCTAGACGCCACTAGGCAAGCCCCTTCGTCCAAGCCAAAGGTGGAGCAAGGCATCCCTTTCTCTGAGAAGATCATGCAGGAAGTGATCCCTTCTCATGTCAAGCTCCTCACCATCGAGCCGTATCTTGGATTCGCTAATCCCGATGACCATCTGAGCAGCTTCAGATCCATCATGTTGTTCTATGGAGCATCAGATATGATTCTGTGCGTTCCTTCCCCTCTACACTTAGAGGATCTACTAGAACCTAGTTTAACAACCTAAAGCCAGGTTCCATTGATTCTTTCGATAAGCTGAGCCGCTTATTCGTCAGCCAGTTTGTTAGTAGCCATCGCTAATGACAGAGATCTGATTCCCTCTTCGAAGTCAAGCAGCAGAAGGGGGAATCCTTGAAGAATTACCTCGGCCGCTTCAACACGACCCTGTTGGAGGTCGACCACCTTAATCACGAGGTAGCCATGTCCTCTTTGGCGGGAGGAGTACCGAAGGAAGGTGACTTCTACTTAGCTCTGGAAGTTAATTACCCGAAAGCCTATCTAATATGATGGCCTTGGCGGATAAGTATGCCAAGGTTGAGGAGTCACGGAGGTCAGCCCGAGCTGAGCAATCGAAGAAGGAGGCAAAAGGCTTGAAAAAGCATCGACCCTTCCACCATGCAAGCCCACCTCATCGCCAAAGAGCTCCTCCACCGCCACCTCAAGATCAAACCCGGAGCCCGGCTCGAAGGTTCGACCGATACACCCCCCTCACCATGCCAAGGGCACAGATCTTGATGAAGATTGAGCATCAAATTCCTTGACCTCCTCCTCTTTGAGGCAATGCAGCTCGAAGAGATATGACCAAGTACCGTTGCTTCCATCGAGATCACAGGCATGACACTGAGGAATGCTGGCAGCTTCGGAATGAGATTGACCAACTCATCCGATGGGGTAGGCTAGACCAATTCAGGAGGGCCCCCAAGCCAAACAATGAAGGAGATTGCCAGCTCGAGCCTCGCCAACTCCCTCCATCAAATCCTTTGGTCATTGGCAATGTTAATATGATAGCGGTGGTCGGTTCTTCATCAACATGGTCGGATGAGGAAGAGAATCCATCAAAGAAGACTCAGGTTGACGAACTTTCTTTTTCTAATGAGGATCTCCGGGAAGTACAGTACCATTATGATGATGCCCTAGTTGTATCCCTTAATATGAATGGCTATGATGTACACCGCATTTTGATTGATAGTGGTAGCTCTGTTAATATTTTACTTTGATACCTTTGTGAGATTAAAATTACGGGTGGAAAACCTCCAGGCCATAGAATCCACTCTAGTGGGTTTTATGGGTGATGCCATAGTCCCCGAGAGAGTTATCACCTTGACAGTCTAAGCAGGCACTTGGCCCAGCGTAGCTACTACACTCACGGACTTTCTTGTGACCAAGCTTTGATCTCCTTACAATGCCATCCTCGGCAGGCCATAGCAAATATCTCTTAAGACTATTATTTCCATTCCCCATCTTGTCATGAAGTTTTTCATCGAATGGGGAGTGGGGGTCATCCGAGGAAGTCAAGTTGTGGCTCGACGTTGCTTTGTTGCTGATCTACAGTCCAGAAAATTCAAAGTTGATCGGCTAGATGCTCGGAAGGACTTTGCCAAGCAACGAAGAGAGCTAGCGAGGAGTTGGAGGAGGTGCAACTCGATGAAGCTCGGCCCAACCGAACCATAAGGGTCGGGCCACAGCTGAAAGGAAAGCCTCGACAGGATTTGGTTGAGTTCCTTCGAAGAAATGCTGATGTCTTCGCTTGGTCCACATTGGTCATGCTCGGAATCGACCCGGATGTCCTAGTCCACCGCTTCAATGTGGATGAGACATTCCAGCCAGTTAAGCAGAAGAAGAGAAGCTTCACCCCCGAATTCCAAAGGACTAACGAAGAAGAGGTAGACAAGCTCATTAAAGCCAACTTTATTTGAAAAGTGAACTATCCCGACTAGCTGGCGAATGTTGTTATGGTGAAGAAGTCAAACGGCAAATGGAAGACCTGCATCGACTTCACTGACCTCAACAAAGCTTGCTCGAAGGACAGCTTCAATCTCCCCCAAATTGATCAGCTTGTGGATTCAACCTCGGGTCACCAGATGCTGACTTTCATGGATGCTTATTCGGGCTACAACCAGATTCAGATGGCGCTCGAGGATGAAGAAAAGACTGCCTTCATCACCGACCAAGGTATTTATTGCTACCGAGTTATGCCTTTTGGTTTAAAAAATGCAGGCGCAACCTACCAAAGGCTAGTAAATACAGTTTTTAAAGAGCAAATCGTTCGGAACATGAAGGTATATGTTGATGACATGATGGTAAAGAGAAAAGAAGCATCTCGGCATATTGAAGATCTTACAGAAAGTTTTGCAATACTCCGAAGGTATCAGATGAAGCTTAACCCAACCAAATGTGCTTTCAGAGTCAACTCTGAAAAGTTCTTGGGTTTCATGGTCTCTCAATAAGGTATTGAGGCAAAACCATAGAAAATCCAAGCTCTACAATAGATGGTACCTTCGGGGTCAATCAAAGAAGTGCAACCTCTCACTGGAAGGATAGCAGCTCTTAATCATTTTGTCGCTCGGGCAGCTGAGAGATGTTTGCCCTTTTTCAAAGTGCTCCGATCAGCCAAGAACTTCCAATGGACCCCGAACTGTTAGAGATCTTTCGAAGATCTTAAAAATACCTCGGCTCACCACCTCTTCTTAGTAGTCCGAGGCTGAAAGAAATACTATGTATGTATCTAGCAGTCTTGGAGGGCGCTATTGGCTCTGTGTTGGTCAGAGAGGAAAACAAATTCAAAAGCCGATCTATTATGTTAGTAAATTGCTCCGAGATGCTGAGACGAGGTATACTCGAATCGAGAAGATGGAATTGGCTCTGATAACATTAGTCCAAAAGTTGCAGTCATATTTCCAAGCATACACTATAACATTTTTAACTGACCAACCCATCAAGTCAATTATCCATCGTCCGAAAGCATCAAGAAGAATGACAAAATGGGCTGTTGAATTGTGTGAGCATGACATTCAGTATCAGCCTCATCTAGCCATCAAAGCACATGTCCTGGCGGATTTTCTTCTTGAATGCACCATACCTGAAGATAGTTCCACTTTGGACACTCTTGAGCAACTAAGGCCTAGTGCTCTGTGGCTGCTCCATGCCAATGGGTCCTCTAGTGCAAGCGGTTCTAGCACTGATTTGGTCCTCACTAGCCCAAAGGGGAAAACCTTCGAGTATGGCATCCGTTTCTCATTCCCAGCCTCTAATAATGAAGCAGAGTATGAAGCTCTGCTTGCTAGACTTTGCATCACCCGTGATCTCAAAGCTGAAAAGCTGAACACCTACACCGACTCTCAGTTGGTGGCTAGCCAGGTGCGGGGAGAGTTTGAAGCTCGGGAGCTGAACATGATTCGATATCTTCAAAAGGTATGCGATCTATCCTCCTACTTTGCTGAATTTAAAGTTATTCAGATCTCAAGGGCTAAGAATGTGTGTGCCAACCCTTTATCCTATCTGGCAACCACGGACTTGATGGATCTCTAGTGGAAGTTCCACTTGGAGGTCCTAGAAAAGTCCAGTATTGCCGATGCTGATCAAATAATGCAGATCGATGCTGAACCATCCTGGTTAAACCCTATGCTCAAGTATCTCAAAGAGGGGCTGCTCCTTGCTGACAGAAAGGAAGCAAGAAAACTGAAAATGCAATTATCTCATTATGTCCTACTTGATGATCGGCTATATAAGCGATCCTTCTCCATGCCGTTACTTAAATGCCTTTGCTCGTCAGAGGCTAATTATGCTCTTCAAGAGGTTCATGAAGGCATCTATGGTAATCATCTTAGTGGCCAAGCTCTGTGCCATAAAGTGTTATGCCAAGGATATTATTGGCCCACCATGCAAAGGGATGCTGACGACCTAGTCTGAGCTTGTGATTCATGCCAACGACATTCAAATGTTCAGAGGCTCCTCTCTGCCCACCTATCACCCATATCATCTGCTTGGCCCTTTGCCAAATGGGGGATGAACATTCTTGGTCCTTTTTTCCTCGCCACAAGACAGAGAAAGTTCTTGTTTGTAGCAATCGACTATTTTACCAAGTGGGTCGAGACCGAGGCAGTCGCTCAGATAACTGAGGCTCAGGCTAAGGACTTTATGTAAAGATCTATCATTTGTCGGTTCGGCCTTCCACACACCATCACCATCGACAACGAAAGATATTTCGCTAATCCTAAATTCCGGGAGTTCTGCAAGGATCACGACATCTTTCACCGTCTCACTTCAATCGGACACCCTCAAGCCAATGGAGAGGCCGAGGTAACCAACCGGACCCTTCTACAAAGAATTAAAGCCTAGCTCAATAGAGCGTGAGGCAGATGGGCAGAGGAGCTTCATCATGTGCTGTAGGCTTATCGAACCACTAAGAGGGTCCCCACAGGTCAGACTCCATTCAGGATGGCTTTTGGCACGGAAGCCGTCATTCCCATAGAGATCGAACTTCTCTTCCCTCGTATGGAGAGTTATTCAGAGGAATCCAATAACGAGCAGCTCTGAACCAATCTTGACCTGATAGAAGAGGTCAGAGAGAAGGCCCGAATCCGAATGGCAGCCTATCAATAGAGGGTAGCCCATTACCATTCCACCAGAGTCAAAGGAAAATCCTTTCTCCCCAACGATTTAGTACTTTGGAAGGCATCTATTTCAAAGCCGTTGGAACAAGAAAAATTGTCTCCAAATTGGGAAGGCCCTTATCAAGTTTCGAAGGTAATCAGGCCTGGCACTTATAAACTCCAGGATCTTGATGGAAAATCTATCCCTAGGACATGGAGCTCAGATAATCTCCATATCTATCACCAGTAAAGTATGCCTTCACTAAACTCACTCTATTTATAGCAACGATATTTTACTTTCAAAAATCTGCAATGTTCTTGTTCCAATTGCTTTTCCCAAGGCTATAATGAGAAGCGGATTTTGCTCAATAATATCTCCAAGCCTCGGCAGGGCCGAGTGATCTCTCCGTACCTTGGCAGTGCCAAGTAAAATATAATCTCTTCAAGCCTCTACAGGGCCGAATGATCTCTTCGTACCTTGGCAGTACCAAGTAAAATATAATCCTTTCAAGCCTTGGCACGACCGAGTGATTTTTTCAAGCCTCGGCAGGGCCGAGTGATCTCCTGTACCTTGGCAATGCCAAGTAAAATATAATCTCTCAAGCCTTGGCACAACTGAGTGATTTTTTCAAGCCTTGGCAAGGCCGAGTGATCTCTCTATACCTTGGCAGCGCTAAGTAAAATATAATCCTTTCAAGCCTCAGCACGATCGAGTGACTTTTTCAAGCCTTGGCAGGACTGAGTGATCTCTCCGTACCTTTGCAGCGCTAAGTAAAATATAATCTCTTCAAGCCTCGGCAGAGCCGAGTGATCTCTTCGTACCTTGGCAGCGCCAAGTAAAATATAATCCTTTCAAGCCTCGGCACGATCGAGTGATTTTTTTAAGCCTCGGCAAGGCCGAGCGATCTCTCCGTACCTTGGTAGCGCCAAGTAAAATATAATCTCTCAAGCCTCGGCACAACCGAGTGATTTTTTCAAGCCTTGGTAAGGCCGAGTGATCTCTCTATACCTTGGCAGCGCAAGTAAAATATAATCCTTTTAAGCTTCGGCATGATCGAGTGATTTTTTAAGCCTCGGCAGGGCCGAGTGATCTTTTTGTACCTTAGCAGCACCAAGTAAAATATAATCTCTTCAAGCCTCGGCAGGACCGAGTGATCTCTTCGTAACTTGGTAGCACCAAGTAAAATATAATCTCTCAAGTCTTGGCACGATCGAGTGAATTTCTTCAAGTCATAGCTGGGCCGAGTGATCTCTCCATACCTTGGCAGCGCTAAGTAAAATATAATCCTTTCAAGCCTCGGCACGACCGAGTGATTCTTTCAAGCCTCGACATGACCGAGTGTTTCTCTCAAGCCACGGCATGACCAAGTGATTCTCTCAAGCCTCAGCACGACTGAGTAATTTTTCAAGCCTCGATAGGGCCGAGTGATCTCTCCGTACCTTGGCAGCGCCAAGTAAAATATAGTCTTTCCAAGCCTCGGCACGATCGAGTGATTCTTTCAAAGTCTCAGCAAGACCGATTGATTCTCCCAATATTTTAGCATGGCTGAACTGCCTTACTAAGCTTCAACAAGGTTTAACAACTTTTTCTTGTGCTTCGACAAATTCGAACAAGTCATTTCTTACTTCACCAAAATAAGGTAAGGCCCATTTCATCTTTCAGCATGATCGAGCGTATATTAAAAGTTAGTAGAGCCATCTAGGCTTCCTTCTAACTTAAGTCGAAGTAAATACTCTCTCCACAAAGGACTGAGCAAAGCTAAATCACCAAAGCGCTTGGCCAAAACGAAGTGCCTAAGATGTTACTAACGTCATGAACAGGTGCTACCATCCGAAAGGCCTGACCTGAGGACATAAATTGTTCACTCTTTTTATATAGCAGAAAGGATACCCTGCGAAGTATTCTTGTGTTTTGGAAGCCTCGAACTTTCGTCCTATGCCCCATTCGGTTCGGAATATACAAACGGTCCTTATACTAGGATGAAGTGAATATGTCAACATGACAAAGAAATTAATACCTGATATGAAAAAAATAAAGTAGCACAAAGATAGAGATATAAAAAGAAACATTTCTTTATTGCTTAGAAAAAATTACAACCTCTTGAGAGGCATTACAAGTGCATTGTAGCACAAGAGATAAAAGAAAATGAATTGAAAAGCTCGAACAAACAGACCTGACCAATAACATCGCTTTCAATCCAAGAAATCAGAGAAACCAGACAGCTCTGTTGAGTTCACTGAGTTGCTGGTCAATTAATGCCAAAGAACAAAGAAAGTAGCCCAGTGCTGCTTACCTTCCTCCTCGTTAAAAGCTAGGTGATGAACCCTCGAGTGTATGAACTGAGGGATCCAAAATGGCACCCATTTAAAGGACTAAGGATGAAGGAAAGCCCGTTGAAGCCAGGGCCCCTAAAAGATTGCATTTTCAGTTGTCTGTAGGGCACCATGGCAAGTGAAAGGAGCCATACAAAGAGCACATGCGTGCACTCCCCGTATGACCCCTATATCCATCCCTATGCGCTCTCCGTATGACCTCCGAGATTCCTCCTCTGAGGGTTACTTGCTCTTCAATAACTTTCTCATCGCCCCAACTATCAGGGTCAGGCCAAATCTCAAAAGAAAAATTCAACCTCACCACCCTCGGTCTCAATAAGAAAGAAGCCATAAAAGTTTCTTTCAAATTCACAAAGCAAGAAAGCCTTTTTCGAATGTGCTTAGACACCTTATGCTTCTCCCTTTTATAGGCAATAAATTGAGAACAACCATTAATAAAGGGGGTGTTGGTCCATATAGCAACCCAAGAGGGGGGGTGAATGGGTTTTTCAAAAATTAAACTCTTTTGAAGGATAACCCCCAGCGGAAATAAAAACTTAGATTCACAGATTTAAAACTAAGCAACTATAAATGAAGAGTTGAAGATAAAGAGACAATCACGGCAAACACAATAGATTTTATAGTGGTTCGGTGTACCTACACCTACGTCCACTCCCAAGTACCTCTTGGGTCCACACTATAATCAAACTGATTACAGCAGAGTTGTTTTGCAAGCTCACAACTCAAACTTGTTGTTTTCCCGGGTGCACAACGAACCCAGCTGGTTTTCAAGGCTCACCAGCACAAAACCTAAAACCACAAGCAAATGCTTGCACAAGGCTAACAGCCTCAACTGAATCAATCACCAGATTGACCCAGCAAACAGTATATTGATTTTACAAAAGCAAACTGCTCCTTCAATGAGCAAATATACAATAATAAAACAATAAATAGAGATTAGGAACCAAAGCCTGATTCGAAGATCTTGGTGGCTTCTTCCTTCTCTTCCTTTGAATGGATCTTCCTTTGAATATGCTCTTGAGGTTCAGAAGATTGGAAAAACTAGGGCTTCTTCCTTCTTTTGAGATTTCTTCTAAGTAGAACAGCAAGGCTTGGAATCTCTTTCTCTTCTTTGGGGAATGAGTATGATCTTTCCTTACAGGTTTTCCCTCTTTTCTTTTCTGATGGATCTCAAGGATTTTCTCTATTCTTTTCTTTTTGCCTCTTTCTTGTCTTTTCTCTCTTTTTGGGATGCAATCACCCCTCTTCTTATAGATTCGATTAATCCACAAATAGTGCAAAACTATCCGTTAGAAGCAAGTGAAAAAGGATTAGATCCATAAATAACAATAGCCGTTGGGATTAAAATCGATAAAGTTAAAGTTTAGAGTCGTTCTGACAGTTCTGGAGCCGTGTCTGACATTCTGGAGTCGGCTCTGGCTTTTCTGGAGTCGGCTCTAACTCGAAATAATTTAATCCGCTCGATCTGGAGTCGTCTCTGACTTTTCTGGGGTCGACACAAAATTCTTCTGGAGTCGACTCTAACAGTCCGGGAGTCGACTCTAAGTCGTGGCCTGAAAATCCAACGTTCTGTTGTTTCTGATAGAGTCGGCTCTCACAGTCCCGGAGTCGACTCTAAGTCTGTGCCGTTTTCGGAGTCGGCTCTGCGATTCCATGTGTCGACTCTAATGTCTGCAGTCTTACCTTGACATTAGATTCAAACCAGAACTTGATTTTCCTTCTTGATTTTGATCATTAATTAGACTTATAAACTGAAAGACTTAATCAAAATCATTAGTAACATCAAATGTTATACTCAAATAGTTTTGTTAATCATCAAAATCCTCAATTGGGTCAACAATCTCCCCCTTTTTGATGATGACAAAAACTTTGAGTATATGCATTAAAGAAATTCATTTGAATTGAATTATAGAATTGTTAAAGCTTAGAGACTTTGTAATAGAGAATTTGATGCCAACATTCAAAATGAATAAAGATAAACAAAACATGACATCAATCAAAATGATTCAACTTTTATATGGAGAAATTTATTAAGCTCCCCCTGCATTGAATAACTCCCCCTATGTAGATAGACTGAATTTTTTCAAAAAAAATCTCTCATTCTTTCTATTCTCAGAATTGTTCTTCATTTTCTTTCTCTTCATTCTCTTTTTCCATTATGCATTATACACTCATCTCTCCCCCTTTTTTGTTATCAACAATAAGGTGAGTTTTAAAAGCAAATAAGGAATGTTATCAAAGCGAGGATGTTGGTTCGAATAGTCATAAAGATAGGAAATTCATTCATTGACATTCAATCAAAGACAAATTTGTAATAAAAGTGTAATATTCATTCAACCATTTGTACTCCAAAGCAAGATCTATTACATGTATTCAAAAACAGATTTAAGTATGTAAATCCTATATACATGCTAAGAAAGAAAACAAGAAATCCTAAGATACAACCTAGGATTGAATATCAAATATGCTTGTACACATTTTCTTTAGATGTCCGATCATCTCCATAACATCATCTTTTTGGGTTTTCTTAAAGCTTTCAAGACATGCTTCAATTGAGAAACGGCAAGGTCAATATCTTTCTTTAGTTGACTTGTAGCATGAAGATACTTTCCAGAACCGTCAGCAATGCCTTCCATCCTTTCAAAAATACTATGAAGATCAGCGCTAAAGGATTCGACGGAATTGCTAAGTGAAAAAGAAATCATGTCGAGTCTTGAATTAATCTCATCTTTTAATTGATTGAACTCCTCTCTTAATTTACACATATCATTTGTTCTTACACTGTCATACTCAGCAAGTAAAGCCCTGAGCTGACCAATTTGCTCCTCAGAAAATCTTTCTGATGCCATTGCTGACTGATGTGGAAGTTGAGAGCTTGGTCCAGCTTCTGAGGGTCCAGCAGGTGGTCCAGTAGAAGGTCCAGCAGAAGGTCCAGCAGAAGATGGTCCAGCAGATGGTTCAGGAATGTCTTCTCCTCTGACTTCCTCAACTCTAACCTCCTCAGCTCTGGCCTCATGTCCTCTTTTAATCCAGTTTCCATTTTCTTTTCTAAAGCCCATTCGGTGAATTGTAGAGACACTATAGTAATCTGTATGTCTTAACTTTCTTAGTGGCTCATTGTCCATTATAAGAACACCTTGGCTTCTGAAAACTAAAGTTAAAACCATACCATATGGCAATGTAGATCTCTTCTTAGTAGCTGCCTCCGCCATATAGCCTATCATCATCTCAGCAAGATTTAAGGGTCTACCAGTGAGTATGCAGTCCATTAATAAAACGTCTCGCTCCGAGACATACTCAAACCTTCCGATTTTAGGAAAAAGAATCCTTCCACAGATATTGTGAAGTAGTCTGAGTTCCAAATTAAGTTGATTTGCTAAAATTTCCTCAAACTCAGAACTTCTCTTCCTAACATCCTTGATAGTGCTCCTCCTCTATCTTCATGATGATATTCAATAAGTCCAACAGTAGGCATTTCCAATAAATTACCAAGAGATTCGGCTGTGATGACTACCTTTGTTCCTCTTACAACACTTACTAATCCTCCCTCTCCTCTACTTAAATCATTATAAAACTCTCTTACTAGGGCGGGGTAGGTAGGAATATCCAAAGAGCAGACCTTCTCCCATCCCATTTCTTGCAACAATCGCCCAATAGCAAAGCCCTCGAAATAAAGAAGTTGAAATCAACTTTCCTTCCGGTTGTAATGGCCTTACCAGCTAATTGGTCGACTTTGGAGAAGATGGTGAGGGTGGAGAGTCATCTTGAGTGGCAGATGAAGAAGATGACGAAGGTTGCCTCCGATTTGAACGGCGCTTCGTCGGAACAGTCGAACCACCAATGGTAGCACGCCTTTTGGGAGCCATTGGATTCGATTGGACTGAGTAATCAAGGTTTTGAGGGATTTGGAGGGTTTGGAATCAGTTTGGAACTTGAAATAGTTTAGGAGACGATAGAAATCGTTTGGGGTCGACTCCGCCCTTTTTATTTTGACCTAGTTCCACTTAGAGTCGACTCCCGAAAACGAGGTGTCGGCTCCGAACCAGAGAATCTGTCAGCGCCCGAATTAGAGTCGGCTCTACAGAAGCCAGAGTCGGCTCTAATTGCCCAGACAGAACATCAAAATAAGAAGGTGTCGACTCCACAAACTGAAGGTGTCGACTCCACAATAGTTTCAGAGAAAAATCAGAATTTCAAGGATCTGAAACTGATCAAATTAATCATCAAACTCTAGATAAGTGTTCCTTAACAATTGGGGAAACAATAAATCAACTTTCTAGATAAATTTCCTTATTGAACATAGAGGATTTTCAAGAAATTATAGAAGTCTAGATAGTTGTTGTCCTTAGGAGTTTCAGAAAATTATTCTAAAGGATCACAAACTCCTAATTCTCCTCTAAGATAGCAAAATCTCTCCTCACTCAAAGGTTTGGTAAAGATATCAGCTAATTGATCATTAGTATTAACATATTCAAGACAAACATCTTTGTTAGTTACATGTTCTCTAATAAAGTGATGTCTAATTTCAATGTGTTTAGTTCTTGAATGTTGAATTGGATTTTTAGTTAGATTGATAGCACTAGTATTATCACATTTAATAGGTATTTTATCAAGTGTGATACCATAATCTTCAAGTTGTCGCTTAATCCAAAGGATTTGAGCACAGCAACTTCCAGCTGCAACATACTCTGCCTCAGCAGTGGATAATGCAACCGAATTTTGCTTCTTGCTAAACCAAGAGATTAAGTTACTTCCTAAAAGTTGGCATACCCCACTTGTACTCTTTCTATCTAACTTACAACCAGCATAGTCAGAATCAGAATAAGCAATCAATTTTAAGGTTGAGTCTCTAGAATACCATAATCCTACATTTTTAGTTCCATTTAAGTATCTAAAGATTCTTTTAACAGCAAGTAAATGTGATTCCTTAGGATTAGATTGATATCTTGCACATAAGCAGACAGAAAACATGATATCTGGCCTACTTGCAGTTAGATAAAGAAGTGATCCAATCATACCTCTGTAATGCTTCTGATCTACTTTCTTACCTACTTCATCCTTGTCCAGCTTGCATGAGGGACTCATTGGCGTACCAAGAGGTTTAGCAGATTCCATACCAAATTTCTTGAGTATTTCCTTTGTATACTTTGTTTGGTTAATGAAAATTCCCGCTTTCTCTTGTTTGATTTGAAGTCCAAGGAAGAAGTTTAGTTCTCCCATCATGCTCATCTCGAATTCTCCCTGCATTAGCTTAGCAAATTCTTGACAAAGGAGATTGTTAGTAGCACCAAATATAATGTCATCAACATAAATTTGAACGATTAATAAATCCTTTCCTTTTCTTTTTAAAAACAATGTTTTATCAACATTTCCTCTAGAAAAGTCATTTTCAATTAAAAATTTACTTAATCTATCATACCAAGCTCTAGGTGCTTGCTTTAAACCATAAAGTGCTTTGTGTAGTTTGAAGACGTGGTTTGGAAATTCATGATCTTCAAAACCAGGAGGTTGTTCAACATAAACTTCCTCATTTATAAAACCATTTAGAAATGCACTTTTAACATCCATTTGAAATAAGTTGAAATTCATATGACATGCAAATGCAAGTAGTAGCCTAATGGCTTCTAATCTAGCAACAGGTGCAAAAGTTTCATCAAAATCTATACCTTCTTCTTGATTATATCCTTTTGCAACTAGTCTAGCTTTGTTTCTAATTACTATGCCATTTTCATCTAATTTATTTCTAAATACCCATTTAGATCCTATTATAGGGTGATTTTTAGGTCTTTCAACTAGGGTCCAAACTTGATTTCTAGTGAATTGGTTTAACTCTTCCTGCATTGCTAACATCCAATAACTATCTTTCTCGGCTTCCTCTATAGTCTTAGGTTCTATATGAGATACAAATGCAAGATGATTATTGATATCTCTCATTGATGATCTAGTCCTTACACCTTGAGATGGATCACCTATGATTAGGTCCTTAGGATGACCATAAGCATATCTCCAATCTCTAGGTAGATCTTGATCATTTTGAACAGTATCAATACCATCATCCTTAGGTGAGTCATCATCCTTAACTTCAGGTTCTGATCTGAAGATACATTTAATTTTTCAATATCTCTTTCAATCAAAGATGTATCTTCCTCATCATCAATTTTATCTGAACTTGATGCTAAAGACTCATCAAACACTATATGAATGGATTCTTCTACAACTAAGCTTTTCTTATTAAATACTCTATATGCTTTGCTAGATGTAGAATATCCTAGGAAGATACCTTCATCAGACTTTGCGTCAAACTTCCCAAGATTATCCTTACCATTGTTATGAATAAAACATCTACAACCAAATGCATGAAAATAACTTAAATTTGGTTTCCTATTGATCCAAAGTTCATAGGGAGTTTTCTTAAGGATAGGTCTAATTAGGGCTCTATTTAGAATGTAACAAGCTGTGTTTATAGCTTCCGCCCAAAAATATTTTGGAAGTTGGCTTTCACATAGCATGGTACGGGCCATGTCTTCTAAAGTCCTATTCTTCCTTTCTACAACTCCATTTTGTTGTGGTGTTCTAGGTGCAGAGAAGTTATGATGTATGCCTTTTTCAAAACAGAATTTTTCAAATAAGTGATTTTCAAATTCAGTTCCATGATCACTTCTAATAGACACTATGGTAGTGTTTTTCTCATTAGTGACTTTCTTAACAAATTTCATGAATATTGAGAAAGTCTCATCTTTGTGAGCCAAAAACATTACCCAAGTGAATCTAGAGTAATCATCTACTATCACTAGACCATATTTCTTTCCTCCTAGACTTGTGGTTCTAGTAGGTCCAAAAAGGTCCATGTGTAGTAGCTCTAGTGGCCTAGTAGTTGAAACAACATTCTTAGATTTGAAAGAAGTTCTTGTTTGTTTTCCAAATTGACATGCATCACATATTCGATTATTTTCAAAATTTAGACTAGGAATACCTTTAACTAAATCCATTTTCAATAATTTAGAAATTAGGTGTGTGCTTGCATGACCTAATCTACGATGCCATAGCCAACCAATCTCATTCATCTTAGCATTATCAGCAACTAAGCAATGATTACTTGGAGATAAATTACTCAAATCAATTAAGTACACATTGCCATAGCGTTTACCAACAAGAATAATGCTATTATCAATGGATTAGTAACAGTGCAAACAGAAGCTTCAAAGGAAACCTTGAAACCTTTGTCACACAGTTGGCTAATACTTATTAGATTATGTTTAAGTCCATCAACATATAAAACATTATCAATATGAGTAGATGGAGTAATTTGAATCTTACCAATACCCATGATATGGCCTTGACCATTATCACCAAAAGTAACTACTCCACCTCTTTTTGATTCAAGGGTGATGAATTGATCTTTGTCACCCGTCATGTGTCTTGAGCAACCACTGTCCAGGTACCATTTTCTTTTCAGTCTGATGGCTGCAAGACACTCCTGCAAAACATTTATGTCTTAATTTTAGGTACCCAAGCCTTCTTGGGTCCTTCATGGTTAGATGCATTAAATATTGTTCCTTTGGGAACCCAAATCATCTTTTTCTTTTTATGTGAAGATTTACACATATATGATTTATGTCCTTTGTTTCCACATTTAAAACAAGTAATGTTTAATGATTTTTCAGCATGTACAAAAATATTTTTCAATGATTTTTGCTTTTTAAGTGGATTATATCCTAATCCAGCTTTATCAAAAATAGCCTTTTGATTTTCCAAAATCATATTAAGTTTGATAGAGCTTAGTGTAAATTTATCAACTATAGGCTTAAGTCTATCAACTTCATTTTTCAAACTTTCTTTTTCTTTTATCAAAAGTTCTTTATCAACAACATGCTTTTCATTTTCTAATGATAGTTTTTGCATTTGAGTTTTCAAATCTTTGTTCTTTGAACTTAGGTTTGCAAAATCATCCATTAATTCATAAAAAGCACTATGCAATTCATCAAAAGTGAAGTCATCAAGAAAACTCGGACTTACCTCATCATTGTCCGCCATGAAGCATAGATTGGCCATTTCACTCTTTTCTTCTTCTTCGGAACTTGAGCTTTCCGAATCGCTCCATGTGGCCATCATTGCCTTCTTTTTGAACCTCCGGGTGCCTTTCTTTAGTTGAGGGCATTCAGATTTAAAGTGACCCGGCTTCTTGCATTCAAAACAAATAACTTCTTTTCTTTGCCCTTGTCCTCATCTTTTCTTGCAAAGGGCTTTTTCTTTTCAAACTTCTTCTTCTTCATGAATCTTTTAAATTTTCTTGTGATGAGTGCCATGTCCTCATCATCACTTTCATCTTCAGATTCATGAGGCTCTTCCATATATTCAGAAATCTTAAGAGCCATAGTTCTCTTCTTCTTTGACTCATCATCATCAACATGTTGCTTATTTGAAGCTCATGAGTCATCAAGGATCCCAATAGTTCTTCTAGGGGTAGTGTACTTAGATCCTTTGCCTCTTGTATTGCAGTCACCTTAGCTTCCCAAGTCCTAGGCAAGGAACGCAAGACCTTTCTCACAAGATCAGAATTATCATAAGATTTACCAAGACTTTTTAAACCATTAACTATGTCAGTAAATCTTGTAAACATATCAGCAATAGATTCACATGCATCCATTTTAAACAATTCATATTTATGAACTAGCATGTTAATCTTGGATTCCTTGACTTGATTTGTTCCCTCATGGGTAACCTCAAGTCTATCCCAGATTTCCTTAGCAGAAATGCAAATAGATATGCGATTGAATTCATTTGCATCTAATGAGCAGTATAAACATTCATTGCTTTGGCATTGAGTTGTGCCAATTTTCTATCATGTTCATCCCATTCCGTTTCCGGTTTAGGAATCTCCATGCCATTAACTCTAGCAGTGGGTGTGTGTGGTCCATTGACTATAATACTCCATAGATCATAGTCAAGTGCTTGAATGAATATTTTCATTCTAGCCTTCCAATAACCATAGTTAGAACCATTAAATAAGGGTGGTCTATTAGTAGATTGACCTTCGGAAAAAGATGAACCAGCTTGAGTTGCCATGTGGATCTTTGACTCTTGATCGTTAGATCAAATCAAATGAGCACTAGCTCTGATACCAATTGTTGGTCCAGATAGCAACCCAAGAGGGGGGGTGAATTGGGTTTTTCAAAAATTAAACTCTTTTGAAATAACCCCCAGCGGAAATAAAAACTTAGATTCACAGATTTAAAACTAAGCAACTATAAATGAAGAGTTGAAGATAANTGAATTCATTTGCATCTAATGAGCAGTATAAGATCATTGCTTTGGCATTGAGTTGTGCCAATTTCTATCATGTTCATCCCATTTCGTTTCCGGTTTAGGAATCTCCATGCCATTAACTCTAGCAGTGGGTTGTGTGTGGTCCATTGACTATAATACTCCATAGATCATAGTCAAGTGCTTGAATGAATATTTTCATTCTAGCTTTCCAATAACCATAGTTAGAACCATTAAATAAGGGTGGTCTATTAGTAGATTGACCTTCGGAAAAAGATGAACCAGCTTGAGTTGCCATGTGGATCTTTGACTCTTGATCGTTAGATCAAATCAAATGAGCACTAGCTCTGATACCAATTGTTGGTCCATATAGCAACCCAAGAGGGGGGGTGAATTGGGTTTTTCAAAAATTAAACTCTTTTGAAGGATAACCCCCAGCGGAAATAAAAACTTAGATTCACAGTTTTAAAACAAAGCAACTATAAATGAAGAGTTGAAGATAAAGAGACAATCACGGCAAACACAATAGATTTTATAGTTGTTTGGTGTACCTACACCTACGTCCACTCCCAAATACCTCTTGGGTCCACACTATAATCAAACTGATTACAGCAGAGTTGTTTTGCAAGCTCACAACTCAAACTTGTTGTTTTCCCGGGTGCACAACGAACCCAACTGGTTTTCAAGGCTCACCAGCACAAAACCTAAAACCACAAGCAATGCTTGCACAAGGCTAACAGCCTCAACTGAATCAATCACCAGATTGACCCAGCAACAGTATATTGATTTTACAAAAGCAAACTGCTCCTTCAATGAGCAAATATACAATAATAAAACAATAAATAGATATTAGGAACCAAAGCCTGATTCGAAGATCTTGGTGGCTTCTTCTTCTCTTCCTTTGAATGGATCTTCCTTTGAATATGCTCTTGAGGTTCAGAAGATTGGAAAAACTAGGGCTTCTTCCTTCTTTTGAGATTTCTTCTAAATAGAACAGTGAAGGCTTAGAATCTCTTTCTCTTCTCTTGGGGAATGAGTATGATCTTTCCTTACAGGTTTTCCCTCTTTTCTTTTCTGATGGATCTCAAGGATTTTCTCTATTCTTTTCTTTTTGCCTCTTTCTGTCTTTTCCTCTCTTGATTTGAGATGAAATCACCCTCTTCTTATAGATTTGATTAATCCACAAATATGCAAAACTATCCGTTAGAAGCAAGTGAAAAAGGATTAGATCCATAAATAACAATAGCCGTTGGGATTAAAATCGATAAAGTTAAAGTTTAGAGTCGTTCTGACAGTTCTAGAGCCGTGTCTAACATTCTGGAGTCGGCTCTGGCTTTTCTGGAGTCGGTTCTAACTCGAAATAATTTAATCCGCTTGATCTGGAGTCGTCTCTGACTTTTCTGGGGTCGATACAAAATTCTTCTGGAGTCGACTCTAACAGTCCGGGAGTCGACTCTAAGTCGTGGCCTGAAAATCCAACGTTCTGTTGTTTCTGATAGAGTCGGCTCTCACAGTCCCAGAGTCGACTCTAAGTCTGTGCCGTTTTCCGTAGTCAGCTCTGCGATTCCATGTGTCGACTCTAATGTCTGCAGTCTTACCTTGACATTAGATTCAAACCAGAACTTGATTTTCCTTCTTGATTTTGATCATCAATTAGACTTATAATCTGAAAAACTTAATCAAAATCATTAGTAACATCAAATGTTATACTCAATTAGTTTTGTTAATCATCAAAATCCTCAATTGGGTCAACAGGGGGGACTTGGAATTTGAAATGCCATAATCACACCGCGCTCGGAGCTACGTGGCGTGCTATGATAAAACTTGGCACATCTCGAGATATGTTGGGTGCGCCCTTCAGGCCGTAACGAAGGACAAAAGATTTCCTTCCGATCTCGAATCAAGAGTCTTAAATGCCAAGAACTACATACAAATCTTTGGGATACGAATAGACCTGGGAAATCCCCCATGAAAGATGACGTGGTCCAATAGCAATCGAGTGCTTGGTGTATACGCAAAGAGAACTCGCATTGGAAAAGAACAAATATTAACAACGAAATAAATGCCCTAAGGTAAAACGAGACCTTCCTTTGTAAGGTTCAAACCATTTCATTTGCTTCGGCGAGGGGCAAACTAAATCTTTGCTTCGGTCAAACCGAACTGTCCATCTTACTTCGGCCACAACCGAAGTGGTCCTCTGCTTTGGCCATTCTGAACCATCTATTCTCTTCGGTCAAAACCGAAGTAGTACCTTCTTTTTAACAAGGCCAAGTAGTTCTATACCTTGGATAATCTAATCGAATCAGCCTTAGTAAAGCCAAGGGATTTGTTTGATCTTGGCAGAACCGTTAAAAATTATTTCTTCCTAAAATATGGCTCATCCGTAATGAGCTAAGTGCAAGGAGGTCATAGATGAACTAAAAGATCGTCTAAAAAGTGATGCTGAAATAACAGAACACATGAAGAAAAATGAAAAGTTCATACATTAAGTAAGTTTCAACCAAGTTACAAGTAGAGGAAACAAAAATACAGAAGCGACCCTCGGGAATCAGGGTTTGGGCTCAGCTTCAGGAGCAGCTTCAGCGACGTTCAAAAGATATTGACTCGGTTCACCCACTTTGAACGTGGCTGAATGAGAAGCCTCGGGTTCTTCTACATCATGGTGATGACCCTCTTCTAGACCCACAGCTCCGCTGACACCTAGAATGGCTTCGAGATTGACGTCTAAAATTTCTTCGTATTCGGCCTCGATGGACAATTCGGTCCCCGGGGTCCGAGTGTCGTAATACTCAACTTATAGGAAGGAGAGGTCCAGCTTCAAGCACTCCCCAAAGATCTTTGCTTGCATTTCCTCCTCACCATATCAGAATGCATCGGCGCAGGCCGCCTTATGCTCGTCAAGAAACTGAGTGAAATTCTTATATTCCTCCATGGCCAGAGCAGTTCGTTTATTAGCCTCGGCTATCTGACCTTCAAGTTCGGAGCTTCTCTGGCAGCTTGAAGCCAACTCCTCTCTCAAGACTTTTAGTTGATTCAGAACTTCGAGCCCAATCTTACCCATCTACAGAAAAAAAATCAATCAGAGCGGTAATCAAAAGTAAAGACACAAAAAGAAGTAAGGAGACGTCATACCTCCTCTTCCTGCTAAGCCATCTTTATACTTAGCTTATGAACTTTATTGAGAGCCTTCAATTTATCGTCTTTATTTTGCTGAACCCTATCCTTGAGGTCATTGACTCTCGATTGCCTCTCTTCAACTTCTCGTTTGGATTGTGCGAGATCGGCGGTGAGTTTAGCAATTTGATCTTGATGCCATTTGGCTCTGCTTTCTCTTTCAGCAAGCTACCTATTCAAACTAGCAAGTTGATCTTGCTGTCACCGATACCTACGCTCTTCCTCATCGAGCCTCTTATTTAAACTACTTTTCTTCTCGGTAAAACTTTTCTTCAACTCGCCCCACCTTTCATTAAAATGCTTCTGCAGAGCTCCCATTTCTTCAGCATGCTTGGATTTAATTTGCAACAGTTCCAAACAAGCCTTGTTGGATTGTTCACAAAATCCATGGAGCTCATTAACTTTGATTTCAAGCTGGAATGCTCTTTCAGTAGCGGTTTGGTAGGACCTCTCCACCTTTTCGAGCTTTCTCTGAATGGATGCCAGGGCCCCAGAGAGTTTATCGGATCACTCTGTCCTCTCCTGAAGATCAACAGCCTCCCTTCTGGCTTGAGCGCAGGCCCCCATAGCCAAGTTCAAGCACCAGCTTAGTGCTCTCATAATTAAAGCATTCTATAAGCAAAACATGAGTAAGAAAGCACAACCAAGTCAGCTAGCAAAAACCTATCGCCTTGACGTAATGACTTACTCGGAAGGCATAATTCGTGGCGATCCTCGTGAGGACAGTGCTTTCAATCCTTGGTAGAAGGTAAGTGTCCTTCGGCATACCGAGCTGCCCAAATACTGCATCAACAAGGTCCTTCGCTGCGGGCTCACCCGCCGAGGAACCTTCCCCCATATATAACACAAATCGCATTAAAGCGGTGAACATCTCTTCTACATTCGGATCGGGTGAAAGAAAATTCATGGCCAAATGGCTGACCCGGAGGGCTTCAGACCGAGGGACTCTCATTCGCTCGACTTCTTCCATCAGAGTCTTAATCTGTGAAGCCTCAGAGATTCGGCTCGGCCAACCTCTTTCTCTGATGCTTCGGCCAGAGAGACCTCGGTCGTACCTCTCTTTTACCCGAGAGCTCCCCTTGATCCACGGGCATCAGCTCAGCCCCAGTGGACTCCATCGGAGCCTCAGCCTCCTCTGCAACTTCCCTTAATACCTCGAGAGAGAGTCCTCCAGTGGGAAACCCTTCCTGAACCCCGGCTGCCAATTCAGTCTCCCCCTCAACATCCACCAATTCTTTGTCAAGTAGCTCCTTCTGAGCTTCAACAGCGGCAATTACTTCCCTCACCTCCTCGGTCAAAACTGGGGTTTCTCCCTTGCTTGTAAAAGGCATCCTAGGGCTGCCGACCTCCGCCAGACGTGACTGTTCACCCTCAAATGAAGAGACTACTGGGCAGACCGGCAATGTCTCTTCCAAATCATCTGACACAACCATTATTTGAAGAGGAGAAACCTTGATGGCCTCTTCCAAATTTTCCTCAACCACTCGCTCTCCTCTATTGTCGTGTCCTCCTTCAATAAGGAAGACCCATCCTTCATCGCTGACACTCCCGTTTCTTTCTTCTTCGGCATGGAGGAGTGCTGACCAACCCTGACCTGTGTCACCTCCTTTGAGTGCATCCGTAAAGGATGGGGTTTCTTCTTAGATCTGTACTTTTTGCTAGAGCTGGTTCCCCTCTAGCGCTTGCCCAGTTCTTTCTTCATTTGACCTATGAACGCCGACCTTTTGGCTATAAACATAATAGGCAATCATTTAGATTGTGATAAAATAGTCTGGATATGATGGACATAGGAAGAGAGGAGAAAGCTTACTCTGAGGATCGAAAGAGCTAAGCTGGCGGCGAAGAGGGCATCCTCCGATAAAAGCGCACTAGCCGAGAATACTCGACCACTGCGGAGGGTCACCAAATCCTTCTTCTCTTGTCCAGACAGCTCTGGATGTGCTTCCGAGTCCTTCACATAGCTTGTCCACATCCAAAAAAAATTGGAGTCAATATTTCTTTCGACAATGAAAAATTAAGACTTTCACTGTTTTATGGATGACAGATTGTTCGATATCATCTTAAATGATTTTAGGTCCCAATATAAGGCCACTCAAAGTTCCTTCCAAAAACCAAATTGTAGCAAACTCAGAACAAAGAAAGAGTTACCATTACCCCAACACGACTGCACATTGAGATAAACCCGATGAGGTTACGCCAGCTATTTGGAGCCACCATCGTTGGGCATATGTTGTAGAACCTCATTACTTCTTTCACCAATGGGTAAAAGAAAAATCGGAGGCCCACTCTTAAGCTTTCTTCATAAAAGAACACCCCACGCTCCGATCACATTGAAACCCTCTGCTCAACCTTCGATGGCCATAGAGTGATGCCTTGAGAAATCTTGTACCTTTGACGTATTCTATCTACATCCTCAAGAGTTATCTCGGAAGCCACATCATTTGAACCCTTCATGTCGCTGAGTTGAAAGGCAAACCTCAAATAGATTTGCAAGGGTTTTGAGGAACGAAATCTCTAGAAAAGAAATAAGAAAGCGCTGTAGAAAGAAATAGCACCACTCTAACCCATGCTCCTTTTAAAAATCATTTCAAGGAGAAGGTATGGCGTCTTTAGAAGAAACCCCTAGACGCTCAAGTTGCCACCACAGGTGCCGTAAACATAGAAATTCACCACGTGGAACTTTTCCAATCGTCATAAGAAACGAGGAGTTTTTTGGTTTCATCCGCCAAAAAAATGATGAAATGATGATGCGGCATTTATGAGACCATCATTGCATGCCCCTTTGAATCCTTTCAAATGAAATTATCCTAGACTCTACTCCCTATATCCGAACTTGCACTTTGGACTAGGAAGTAGAGGGCATGAGATGAGGGATAAAATTATCATCATACCAACGCTCGTACACACGACAAAAAGGTTGAGACCACTCTTGATTTTAGATCAGCTAGCTATCATATCTAGAAAATAATAGAGCCAAACCATCCTCGGACCAAGCCATCCTCAGACTGAATCGTTCGAACCATTCTAACGCCTCAGCGGGCCTGAGCTATCCTCTTATCTCAGCCAGATTGAGATATTTGTATGCCTTGGTAGAGCCAAAGCATTTTATCCTCTTATCTCGGCTAGACCAAGATATTCGTATGCTTCGGCAGAGCCGAGGCATTCTATCCTCTTATCTCGATCGAACCAAGATATTCGTATCCCTCGGCCAAATCTTATGCCTTGGCCAAACCTTTTGCTTGGCTAGACCGAACTGTTCTTGCCTCGGCCAAACCGAGGCATCTAAATGCTTCGATGGAGCCGAGCTATTCTTATGCCTCAGCTAGATCGAGGGGCTTCCAAACCTCTGCGGAACCAAGCGCGGAAGAATTCAAATTCGTGATAGTTCAACAAGATTCCAGCCGCATAGGCCCTCGACGATCTCGAGCAAAAAATTATGCAAATAATATCAGAAGTGGCCTAGGGCCTATAAAATCATCGAATCTTAAAGCATCAACCAGCTTTCTAGCCATGATTTTCTAACTAATCAGATACTAATGCTACCGGCCTCATAACAAACTTGATTCGAATCTGATTCAAATCCTAACATTTTAGACCCCATTCCTGAGACATGTCTAAGGAATTAGGTGATCGCCTATAAATACCCTTGTCCTAAAGCTTCTCATGTAACGCTGACATTGATACTTACTCTCACACTCTTACTAAAAACTTCATTAAAGCTCAAGCAGAGCTCTGACCTCTCAAGAGGTCATTTCTTGAGGAACTCTTTTGCGAGAGCCTTTTTCTCACATCTACTTGCTATGAATCTCCACTGACTTAGGTATTGAAGGGTCTTTTGTAGAGGGTTACCCTAGACACTCTCTGCATGAGGACTGTCTTACAGGTTTCATCCAGGTAAGCGATTGGCATTCAGATCCGAAGTCGGAACCGCACCCGAGTTGGAGAATGAATTTCTGCAGCAACACTTATAATTCAAATATATGCGTAGTTGGAAATATTACAATTGGAATTATAGTTGTAAATATAAAGTGGTCTCTAAAAGTGCTAGGAAAATCAAATTTTTTATAATGATTTATATGATGATAATGAGTATTTTTTTCTTCTAATTTTTAAAAGACTTTGATACAAAAATAATTAATATTCAAAAATAACCCATGCAAGAGCATGTGACAAGACATAATATATTATAATTGAAATATAAATTCAAACTACAACTAAATCATTTTACATAATTATTTATGACTAATGCGTATGGTATTATTCTGCGATTATGCTGAGTTTATTATGAGGATTGCAAATATAATTGTTTTAAGTTTCTAACTTATTCTTGACATGTTGCTACCACTTCTATACATCTCTACCCACCATTGCTCATCAAGTCACTATTTTATACCCAATACTTTAAATTATTTAACTCAACTTTCAATAACTATAAACAATTTCTCAAAACTACTTAACACAACACTTTCTTCTCAATTTCATATAATTTAATCATTATTAAAATTTTATGTTAACTTTTAATTATATTTTTGATTATTTTAATTCTATTGTCATATCCAAAAAATTAAACTTTGAAACAACATTAAGCCAAGATTAGTTCAAAACTAATCTTCATGTGAGTTCTTAGGAAATTTAAGTAAATTAGTTTAGATTCTAATGAAAATAGATTAGATACCATAGGTTGAACTATTTTTTTTAAAAAAAAAAAACTTTCTCTATGGTATTTTTGGCTATATGTGGTTGGTGCCACAAATAAAAGGAAGTCCAATAGCATGTATTAGTGGTATAAAAGGTTGAAGGCATTGAATAGGATTGTTGGATGGATGAGAAAAACTTTAAAAAAAAAGGATCTTAGTTAAACTCGAAAGATGATTATCACAAAAAAAAAAAAAAAAAATTCAAAGTGAGCATGTCTCACTTCAGCAAATATTTCTATGTCCTTAATTGAATCATAAGTTAAGCTAGAATACTTTTTTACAATTTTTTGGTGATCGAGTTTTAATCCCATCCATTGAACAGTCTCATTCAATGCCTTCAACTCCTTATATCATCCTCTTATACCTTTGAACTTTATTTTATTTACGATATCATCCATGTACAGTTAGAAACATTGTAGGATTTGTCTTGAATCATAAAATATAACAATCACCAGAAGAGCTGATATCTCCCATTTCTAAGGCCATTCTTTATTCTGGTCTCTTTTCTTTCTTTTGAATTGCAAAGATTTTATAAAAGGTAATATCATGGTACAAAGATCTTTAAATTGACAAGTACATCCTTCAAGGCTCTCTTTTCGCATATCTTCTCCAATTGATATAAAACTAGATCAGATGGATGATAAGCGGATAGGAAATGAAAATGTAAAAAAAGGCATAGTGATAATTTGAGTGATATTTTAGAAAGGCTCTAGGCTAAGGAAAAGAAATCAAAGTACAGTATTCTGAGATGAAAGAATCAACATAGTGACAGTAATGTTCAGAAACTTCTATCTTCGTGAGCCTGTTAAGCTGCAAAAACTATTTTCTATTTTTTATCCCCAAGTTCATCTTTATCTTCCATTTTTTATAAGAAAAAAAAGTTCACTTATTGAAATAAGAGATCATTTTTAATTTTGAAGAGAGGTAAAATCGTCATTGCATTGTTGACCACTCACATCGGCAATGGGGTCGCGCCCAGTCCAAATGCCTAGCGCGATATTCTAACAACAAGAAGTCTCCTCATAATGAAGAAAGAGAACAAGAGGGAAAAAAGGGCTACGTCACATGCGTGGGTTCCCAAGGGCCCCCTCATTAATATCCGACAGTCAAATCAATAAGCTGGAGCATTTAATGGTGCAGAAACAGTCATAATGACTTGGTCAGCATTTAATGGAATAAAAAGAAAGGAGAAAGCATAGCTCGGCCAGCCTCAGCCACAGCCAGCTTCAGCATAGCTCGGCCAACATAGCTCGGCCAGCCTCAGCCTCAGCCAGCTTCAGCATAGCTCGGCCAGCATAGCTCGGCCAGCCTCAGCCTCAGCCAGCTTCAGCATTGCTCGGCCAACATAGCTCGGCCAGCATAGCTCGGCCAACCTCAGCCTCAGCCAGCTTCAGCATAGCTCGGCCAGCATAGCTCGGCTAGCCTCAGCCTCAGCCAGCTTCAGCATAGCTCAGCCAACATAGCTCGGCCAGCATAGCTCGGCCAGCCTCAGCCTCAGCCAGCTTCAACATAGCTCGGCCAACCTCAGCCTCAGCCAGCTTCAGCATAGCTCGGCCAGCATAGCTCGGCCAGCCTCAACCTCAGCCAGCTTCAGCATAGCTCGGCCAACATAGCTCGGCCAGCATAGCTCGGCCAGCCTCAGTCTCAGCCAGCTTCAGCATAGCTCTGCCTCCGCAACCACGTTATGTCTTTTGCATCAAGGCATTTATGACCTCATAAAGGCCACGTATATCCACTTGCTTTAAGGCATTAAATGCCTTATTTTATTCCATGCATTAAGGCATTTATGGCTGTCACGTTGGCCCCTTGTGCCTCGGCACCTACCTCCGTCGAGCCTCCACCAGCCATGATGACTGAACCACAGTTCAAAACACCTCTGCGGAATCTGGCGTGGAAGAGTTCAAATTCACTATAATAGAATAAGATTCCAAACAAGGAATCATGCCAAGACGTGGCCTAGGACCTATAATAGTGGCCTAGGGACCACGCAGCCATTGAGTCTCGAGCCATCGGCCAGCTCTCCCCGCCTCCCAGCCATCGATCCTCTAACTAACCATATACGGATCCTACCAGCCCTGTAACAACCTGATTCGAATCCATTTCGAATCCCAACAACTTTCAGACCTCATCCAGAGCATGCCCAAAAAGTCAGGTGACCGCCTATAAATACTACCACCCTCAAGCCTCTTAGGTACGGCTATTCTATGCCCATTTTTCATTCGCAGTTCTTACGCTCCGCCATGAAAGCTCCCATGAGAGCTCGGAGGAACTCTTCCTGGGGGATCCTTCTCCCATATTTGTTGATTGCTGGTCTCCACTGACTGAGCGTCGGAGGGTCTTCCGCAGAGGGCCACCCCCAACGCCTCTCGCGTGAGGACTGTCTTGCAGGTCCGCCCAGGAGGGAGCCCACGCTACAGCCCGATCGCGTCCGAGCCAGAGGACAGATTTCAGCAGCAACAGATTGGCGCTAGAGGAAGGGTCTCAAGTCCCGTTAAACTTGAAAAAAAGGAAACAAGGATCTCGATCTGGAAGAGAACCTCTCCAATGGCTAATCGGAGAAGGGCAACTTCTGAAGCCCAGGACTAGGTCGCCTCCCAGAGACCCGATCCGATGAGTATCGTGGCACTGCCGCCGCCACCAGCTGAGACTCTGTCGCCACCAACTATTCCAGTGACCCAGGACCAGTTCGCCACCCTGATCCAACAGGTCCAAGCCCTGACCCGTCTGGTTCAGGAGTGCCTTACAGCTCCCCATCCAGTTATAGCTGCCCCTGCTCCATGCCTCCTCGAAGAGGTCGCAGCTCCTCTTTCTCTAGCCACTTCTCCTGGTCCGCATGGAGTTGCGGACCCCCCATATCAACCTAAGGAGGCCAGACCAGTCCCGCAAGGGGGCTGCGACAATGATCTCCCTAGATCTCGGCAGGCCCGATCCATCTCTCCGGTGTCCTCTCGTCATGACTCGATGCCGTCTCCGCCTTCTCCCTGTCTTGGCACAATAGATCGGCTTCCATAGCCGCGCTATGCGCACCAAGGCATTTATGGCCTCATAAAGGCCATGTGCATCTACCTGCATTTAATGCCTTATCTCCTTCCATTATTAAGGCATTTATGGCTGCCGCATTGCCCCCTAGGCACCTTTTGCGTGAGGAAGGATAGAGTCATAAAGCCAAGACAAAGAGTTCTTGACTCCATGCTTCACAGAAGTCCGATGGCCAGCTTTAGCCTCAGCCAGTGGGCCTACCGCACCACCCAGAGAATTCCCGCATGTGGGACCCCGTTCCGGATGGCCTTCGGAGTGGAAGCTATCATCCCCGTGGAGATAGGACTTCCTCTCCGCGGGTGCTATCACGCCTCCAGAGTCAAAGGGAGATCTTTCTCGCCCGGCGATCTTGTCCTCCGGAAAGCATCCGTCTCCAAACCGCTAGAGCAAGGAAAGCTAGCTCCGAACTAGGAAGGCCCCTATCAAGTGACGGAAGTCATCGGACCTGGCACCTACAAGCTCCAGGATCTGAATGGAAAATCCATTCCTCGGACGTAGAATTCAGACAATCTCCGTAAGTATTATCAATAGGGTATGTCCTTTCTAGGCTCACCTCATTATACCTTATTATACCTTTCTGTCAGCACATGTTTTTGTAATTTGCAACATGAATCATTATACACTATGTTGCCAAAAATTGCGAAAAGAAACAGGTGCTGCCCACCAATTCTCGGCACGACCGAGTTACCTATTGAAACAGGAAATCTCCGAACCTTGGCAGCGCCAAGTAAAATATAATCTTGAAGGCTCGGCTACAACCGAGTAATGGTCTCCGAACCTTGGCAGCACCAAGTAAAATATAATCTTGAAGGCTCGGCTACAACCGAGTAACGGTCTTCGAACCTTGGCAGCGCCAAGTAAAATATAATCTTGAAGGCTCGGAAATACCGAGTAATTATTGAAGGCTCGGCAACACTGAGTAATTTATTATTTGGAAGCCTCGGTTACAACCGAGTAGCATCTTGGGAGGGCTCGGCAACAATGAGTAATTTGTTATTTGAAGGCTCGGCAACATCGAGTAATTTATTATTTGAAGCCTCGGTTACAACCGAGTAGCAATTAATATTTGGAAGCCTCGGTAGCATCTTGAGAAGGTTCGGCAACAACCGAGTAATATATTTCTAAAGGCTCAACAACCGAGTAATAAATTCCCAGAGCATCGGCCAAAGACCGAGTGATATATTTCTGAAGGCTCGGCAACAACTGAGTAATAAATTCATCCATAAAGGTACACTCTTTCTAGACCCATTTTTATTCATTGAATTAAATTCAGTTTTTAAAAGGCCTGTAAAATTCTTATAACTCTCCTTGAAAGCTGCAATAAAAAGCAGGTCGTATAAATCCTCGGCCGGGCCGAGCAATCTCCGTACCTTGGCAGCGCCAAGTGAAATATAATCTTTATAATCCTCGGCTGGGCCGAGCGATCTCCGAACCTTGGCAGCGCCAAGTAAAATATAATCTTGAAGGCTCGGCTACAACCGAGTAACGGTCTCCGAACCTTAGCAGCGCCAAGTAAATATAATCTTGAAGGCTCGGCTATAACCGAGTAACGGTCTCCGAACCTTGGCAGCGCCAAGTAAAATAATCTTGAAGGCTCAAAAATACTGAGTAATTATTTGAAGGCTCGGCAACGCCGAGTAATTTATTATTTGGAAGCCTCGGTTACAACCGAGTAGCATCTTTGAAGGCTCGGAAACACCGAGTAATTATTTGAAGGCTCGGCAACACCGAGTAATTTATTATTTAGAAGCCTCGGTTACAACCGAGTAGCATCTTTGAAGGCTTGACAACACCGAGTAATTTATTATTTGGAAGCCTCGGTTACAATCGAGTAGCATCTTGGAAGGCTTGGAAACACGAGTAATTATTTGAAAGCTCGGCAACACCGAGTAATTTATTATTTGAAGCCTCGGCTACAACCGAGTAGCATCTTGGAAGGCTCGGCAACACCGAGTAATTTATTTGGAAGCCTCGGTTACAACCAAGTGGCATGTTTGGAAGCCTCGGTTACAACCGAGTAGCATCTTGGGAAGGCTTGGCAACAACGAGTAATTTGTTATTTGAAGGCTCGGCAACACCGAGTAATTTATTATTTGAAGCCTCGGTTACAACCAAGTAGCAATTAATATTTGGAAGCCTTGGTTACAACCGAGTAGCATCTTGAGAAGGCTCGGCAACAACCGAGTAATAAATTCCCAGAGCATCGGCCAAAGACCTAGTGATATATTTCTGAAGGCTCGACAACAACTGAGTAATAAATTCATCCATAAAATTACAATGAGAAGCAGGTCATAAAAAGCCCCGGCCAGAGCCGGAGTGCATCTCTTATCATCAAAAGCCCCGGCCAGAGCCGAAGTGCATCTCTTATTATCAAAAGCCCCGGCCAGAGCCAGAGTGCATCTCTTATTATTAAAAGCCCCGGCTAGAGCCGGAGTGCATCTCTTATTATCAAAAGCCCCAGCCAGAGCCGGAGTGCATCTCTTATTATCAAAAGCCCCGGCCAGAGCCGGAGTGCATCTCTTATTATTAAAGCCCCGACCAGAGCCGGAGTGCATCTCTTATTATCAAAATCCCCGACCAGAGCCGGAGTGCATCTCTTATTATCAAAAGCCATAATAAAAGCCCCGGCCAGACCCGGAGTGCATATCTTATTATCAAAAGCCCCGGCCAAAGCCGGAGTGCATCTCTTATTATCAAAAGCCCCGGCCAGAGCTGGAGTGCATCTCTTATTATCAAAATCCTCAGCCAGAGCCGGAGTGCATCTCTTATTATCAAAAGCTCCAGCCAGAGCCAGAGTGCATCTCTTATTGATCTTCAAAAGCCCCGGCCAGAGCCGGAGTGCATCTCTTATTATCAAAAGCCTCGACCGAAGACTGAGTGATATATTTCTGCAGCCTCGGCCAATCCGAGTGATACAGCACTAAAGCTTCGTCCCAGCCGGATAATTTCTCGAACACTCTAGTGCAACTAAAGCACCTTATTTTACTTCAGTAAGAGGGCCGCCCAGGCCTTTCTCTAACCTACACAGAGATAAACACTTCCTCTACAGAGGATCGAATGACACGTCCCCTAAATAAGATTGCTCCAGAATTCTACTCTCTATATCCGAAATTACACTTCGGACTAGGGAGTGAGGGGCATGTGATGAGGGGTAAAATTATCATTGCATTGTTGACCACTCACATCGGCGATGGGGTCGTGCCCAGTCCAAATGCCCTGCTTGCCAGCTAGCCTGCTAGCGCGATATTCTAGCAACAAGAAGTCTCCTCATAATGAAGAAAGAGAACAAGAGGGAAAAAAGGGCCACGTCATATGCGTGGGTTCTCCCAAGGGCCCCCTCATTAATATCCGGCAGTCAAATCAATAAGCTGGAGCATTTAATGGTGCAGAAACGGTCATAATGACTTGGCCAGCATTTAATGGAATAAAAAGAAAGGAGAAAGCATAGCTCGGCCAGCCTCAGCCATAGCCAGCTTCAGCATAGCTCGGCCAACATAGCTCGGCCAACCTCAGCCTCAGCCAGCTTCAGCATAGCTCGGCCAACATAGCTCGGCCAGCCTCAGCCTCAGCCAGCATAGCTCGGCCAACATAGCTCGGCCAACCTCAGCCTCAGCCAGCTTCAGCATAGCTCGGCCAACAGAGCTCGGCCAGCATAGCTCGGCCAGCCTCAGCCTCAGCCAGCTTCAGCATAGCTCGGCCAACATAGCTTGGCCAGCCTCAGCCTCAGCCAGCTTCAGCATAGCTCGGCCAACATAGCTCGGCTAGCATAGCTCGGCCAGCCTCAGCCTCAGCCAGCTTCAGCATAGCTTGGCCAACATAGCTCGGCCAGCATAGCTCGGCCAGCATAGCTCGGCCAGCCTCAGCCTCAGCCAGCTTCAGCATAGCTCGGCCAACATAGCTTGGCCAACATAGCTCGGCCTCCGCAACCACGCTATGTCTTTTGCATCAAGGCATTTATGACCTCATAAAGGCCACGTATATCCACTTGCTTTAAGGCATTCAATGCCTTATTTTCTTCCATGCATTAAGGCATTTATGGCTGCCACGTTGGCCCCTTGTGCCTCGGCACCTACCTCCGCCGAGCCTCCGCCAGCCATGATGACTGAACCACAGTTCAAAACACCTCTGCGGAATCTGGCGTGGGAGAGTTCAAATTCACTGTAACAGAATAAGATTCCAAATAAGGAATCATGCCAAGACGTGGCCTAGGACCTACAATAGTGGCCTAGGGACCACGCAGCCATTGAGTCTCGAGCCATCGGCCAGCTCTCCCTACCTCCCAGCCGTCGATCCTCTAACTAACCATATACGGATCCTACCAGCCCTGTAACAACCTGATTCGAATCCGTTTCGAATCCCAACAACTTTCAGACCTCATCCAGAGCACGTCCAAAAGTCAGGTGATCGCCTATAAATACTACCACCCTCAAGCCTCTCAGGTACGGCTATTCTATGCCCATTTTTCATTCGTAGTTCTTACGCTCCGCCATGAAAGCTCCCACGAGAGCTCGGAGGAACTCTTCCTGGGGGATCCTTCTCTCCATATTTTTGATTGCTGGTCTCCACTGACTTGAGCGTCGGAGGGTCTTCCGCAGAGGGCCACCCCCAACGCCTCTCGCGTAAGGACTGTCTTGCAGGTCCGCCTAGGAGGGAGCCCATGCTGCAGCCCGATCGCGCTCGAACCGGAGGACAAATTTCAGCAGCAACAAATTTAAAAATAAAAAAATGTCATTGAGGGTGGTTGATGATGGATTCATGACAATGGATGATAGATGAGATGGCCGTCATGATGAATGGTGCATATAATGGTGAAGAGATGGCAATCATGATGATTGATGTAGATATGATGGTAGTGGTGGCAACAGTAGTAGAGGATGCTAAAAGTAGTGATGATGATAGGTGATAATGATGGTGGCTGTGGTGGATAGTAAAGGCAGTCATGATGGTGAAGGTATGGTAGTAGGTCATAGAGGGAAATGGTAGTGGTGGGGTGCAAGTATGATGATGATGATAGTAGGTGTGGAGATATGTTAATATTAATGGTGATAAATATCATAGAGATGTGGTGATAATAGCGAGTGCTGTGATGATGTTGGTGACATAGTGCAAGACCCCAACTTTTTCTAGAATGGGCAGCAATATTGAATCAAAAGGCCCTTAAGAAGCTAGTGCGAGACTTGTAATTACCCTCTTTTGCTTATCTGCATCAGAGTTAGTATCAAGGCTAGATCTACTTGCATCAAAGTTCCAAGCCAGTATAATCCCGAGAAAATGTTGCTATGCTATATGGACCATCTATATCTTATGAATGTTGTAGAATAACTAATAGGGGCTTAATGATCTTTTATTAACTTCTGGCATACAAATTACTATATTCTAGCATATTGAATAATTTGTTACTATCAAAATATGCGCAAACATCTTCTAAAACCTATATTATTGCTATAAAAATATGCCGTTAATTTATTAGAAATGGAGTACAAGGTCTCTCGTGTAATCTTGGTAGTATATACAAAGATTATAGCCCAGATTAGGCTAAATTAAAGGGATCCCAATTAGGGGTAGAGGTTCCTCATAGCAACCCTAATATTCTCCTCATATAGTGGTACCGAGCTTGATATAGAGGGTCTCACAAATGTAAAGTTGGGTTCAATAATACTAGAATATTAAGAGAAATATGGCTATCTTGATAGTTCTCCCTCATCTCCTTTTTAGTAATTAGCCTACAAGATAGATTACCACTTGATAGATTACCAGCAATATTGATTACTATGCTTTGTATATATAGATAATGCTACAGTAATATTGATTACTCTATTTGGTAAGACAAACAAATTACTAGTCATATAACATCAAATTTTCAAAACACTCATAAATTAAATTTATTAAAAATTTATATTATTATATATTAAATTTTAAAAAATTATATTTATAAATGATAATATTTAAAAAATTATATTTATAAATGATATTCAAAACAGCCATTGAGGATGTCGGACGCTATTGATCAGAAGAAGTTTTGCAGCGTATGGAGACGACTATGGGGCCGCTGGGCGGCGAAGATCCACGACCTGACTCGGCGAAAGAGGGTGTGGCTCAGAACCTTCGACACGGAGGTTCCAGTGAGGTTAGTAGAGGAGGAAGCGAGTAGAAAGCAATCAAACGAAGTAGGGACAATTTTGTTAAAAAATATTTATCAGATTACCATATTTCTGGTAATATAGATCATCACCTCTTCTTGAGGTAATTTGGATTACCATTATAAGATAGATTGTCATTCAAAACATATACCAAACATAGTTATCTGATGAGTTCCATTTAAATTATCGATAATCTGAATAGATTACTGGCTACTAAACGTAACCTTAGATCTAAATACTCTTTAGTCTCTTTTTGATCTTATTTGTACACCCTCACAACCCTCAAGCAATTGGACGTGTTATGTTTTGGATGCCCTCATAGCTCCAAAGAAATTTTTAAATGGCAAGCAGTAAAAAGTTTAGGCATTCAACCAATTTTTAGGCTATACATTCTAATGCCAATAATTGGCAGACAAAACATGGAAGGTGTTACTACTGCAAGTTTTTTATTATACTCGTATTCTTGTTTTGCTTCTTTTTCTTTAAAAAAAATGTTTAACCTTTTGTAAAATCTTTCAAATTAAGTTTGAGAGAAACCAAGGGTGAGCATCAGATTGTATCAATTCTAACTTAAAACCTAGAACTAATCCTATTAGAATACATTCCAAAATTTAGTCCCAGAGTGAAACTAACCCTACCTTGGAAATAACTTAGAACAAATCTAATTAGATCAATTCAGTAATGGATTGGTTTCGGGTAGATTTTTTTAAAAGTTTGTTATTAGTCTTAGACTATTTTTAAATGTATATATTTTATATTGACTAAGGAAAAACCCGCATTTGTTAGTAAAGATGGTAGATAATATATGTATTATCTTTGATCACTTAGGTTCTTTAGTTTATACAAAGTGAAAATTCATGTGGAGAGGGATGACCTCCAAAATAGAACAAAAGTCTTTTGAAAATAAGCCTAAGTTTAATGATAATGTAGTGTAGAGTTAATATTCTAGACATATTACCTAGGCACTATGAATTATATTGAATACTAGTTTTAGACTTTTTTTTAGTCTTTTATGAAGAGAAATATAGCCAATTATTAGTGCTCCATCTTGTTAGTAAGGTTTAGCATTAGCAAGGGCAAGCTAGAGTTACTTCAGCAATTCATTAATTGTGTTAACATTGTATTTTATTCTTAATTATCGGTGCTTCATCCAAAGTGCATTGAGATATTATGACATTCACCATAATGAAGCTACTTAATTTACATTTGATAAACTAAATGCTAGAAGCATGACATGTCATGATTTATAAATGATTTTAGCATATAAAAATTTGTGATTATTTTTCAATCAATAGAACAATAAAAAAACATATAAAATGAATAATATGTATCTACCTCATACAATTACTCTCTCACCATAATTATTTAATTTTTTCAGTTGGTTTCACATATCTAAATTTGATAAAATATTGGAGGAAACCAATTCAAGGTATGCTCATCCTGTAACAAATATATGATGTAAGCATTTAAATATAATTGATATATTTATTCTATTCTTTTAATTGTTTGGTATGCAGTTAAATTTGATAAAATATTGGATGGAACAGCTCATTATATAAATACCTTATTCATCCTTTTATATAAGAACATATATGTGAATACAAAATAATGCAAATCTTTCTTTGTTTGATTTCCATTTATTGAATAAGAGTTTCTGGGTGTCCATTCATGAGGTAATTTGAATTGATTTACTCATGAGACTGCAAACAGCTGGAGTTGACCCATGACCAATGCCGTCCTACCTAATTCATAGTCAAAGACACATAGGTTAGATTCAAAAAAATTGGACCTAATCTAAATTTTAAGTTAAGCTTGGTTCTTCGAGTTTTCAACCAAGTTTAACCCAAACTCAATTTGGTCCGGCTCATAAATCTTAATTATTTAATTTAATTTTTTTTACTTCAATCATCCTGCTCAATACATCATGTAAATTTTTTTTTTATTTTTATTTAATTATATTTAAATATTTATATTTTATTGGTTTATAGATTATTATTTAATGTTTGATAGAAGAGTGGTTAGAGATCTGGGTGTGGTACCGAGTCTTTGGGTTTGGTATCCGGCACCACTACCGTTTGCTTTGATCTTGGGTTGTCGGCAAGAGGCTTTGCTGTAATCTATACAAAATTTTATTATGCTTAATTTTATTCTAACCTTTCTCATTTATTCTATCCTTTTAAGCTGCTATTCTATTTTAGTCTTATTTCATCCAAAAGAAAATTTAATTAGAATTTCAATTTTTATTTTTTTAAAGTATTTTTATATATTAATTTAATTAAAAAAATCTGATTCTAATCAAACTTTTATTATTGAACGAGTTTTACTATTAAAATAGAGCTGAGTTAGAGTAAGGTGGCAGAAAATTTAACTATAATTTCAATTTTTATTTTTTAAAGTATTTTTATATACTAATTTAATTAAAAATTCGATTCTAATCAAACTTTTATTATTGAATGAGTTTTATTATTAACATAAAGCTGAATTAGAGTGAGGTGACAACAAACTTGTAGTTGGATTAAATAATAACGTTAACCGTGGTTATCAAAGTCGCTCAAGATATCAGTTTATGTGGATAGAGATATATATTAACACTATATCAAGTATATAAAGAAGGATCTATGGTCTTGAGCCTCTTTGTAGTAAAGGATCTATGGTTTTGGGCCTTGTTATAAATAGATAGAAGGAATGGACTATGTTTTCAAAAGTATGTGCATCATATCTTGCTGAAAAGAATAGAAAAATAAACTTTTCTTAGGATCCATTCCATTTAAACTCCTTCGCTATGGGATACTTTTATTTATTTTTAAACTAAAAAATCTTAATTAATCAGCTAATTATGATTTAATTTGTAATTAATCTCAATCATTTTAATTGGTGTTAAAAATAAAATAAAGAAGTGGTCATCGTCTATGATTACAAAAGATACTATTTGTCACTAATTCATGCATTTAGCAAAAGAAAAGGTGGTTGCTTTTATTAAATAAGGCTATTTTTAAAATAACATCCTTACCTTCCATGATAATTCAAGGATTTTTTGATTTAAGAGTTTTAGTTTGTATATTTATGTATCTTTCTTCTTAGATGACTTTTTTTAAGCGGAGGTGAGCATTTGGAAAATTACAATTTGAATCTTTGATTGAGGGTTGTCAATTGTATGTCGAGGTTTTGGAGTTACAAGTTTATGCATGTTTTTATGTTAACTATAGATTACATGGCCTATCTCTTATCATCCCATGAGTTTTTTAGCCGAGATGAGTATTGGAAAGATCAAGATTTGAACCTTTAATTAAGGACTGTGAGTTGTATATTTGAGGTTTTAAAGTTACGAATTTATGTAGTAAATTAGAGTTCATACTTATTATTTTATCATTATTTTTATGTTAAGCATAGATTACATGGCCTATCGGCCTATGTCTTATCAATAGGGCTACATCACCCTACAAAGTACCATGCCTAAACTTTGAGCTGGGATATTCTCGATGATTAAATCGGAGAGGCTTTCTTGGTGGCCGAAGATTTGCAATCGTTTTACGATAGATAAAGGGCTTCTGCTTTATATATAACGAGACCTTTTCAACAGAACATGAGGATCCCAACTCCTAAACAAAGGAGTGGCAGAACAACTTAAACGACCCAAATAATGACAAAAAAAAAAAAAAAATTAAAAAAAAATAAAACAATACTATTTTTTTTTTTTTGCACGCTCGATACTTCATCCATTAACTAGCCTCAACCATCGTGATCTTCTTCGTGCAAAAGTCATACCTAAGGTCAAAGTTAAACAGATATCCACTGAAAAAAAATCTTAAACAACCATGAGAAGGAACGATACCATATCACTCGATTTTAAAATTCATTAGGGGAATATAAATCCTAGACAATACAAGTTCCCTTCCTAGCTAACCACCTACCTCCTCCCCATCTTTGGTGCTTATGGTCCAGATCTCTATCCACTCTTTTGTCAATGATTATGAATAATAATTTATAGACTACTAAAATATAAATATTTAAATATAATTAAATAAAAATAAATAAAAAGGAATTAAATTGTTAAGATGAAAAAAGAATTATTTTATATGACATTTAATGTATTGAAGAAGATGACAGGAGTAAAGAGAATTAGATTTATATAATTAAGATTTATGAGTCGGATTAAATTGAGTTTGAGTTAAACTAAATTGAAAACTTGAAAAACCAAGTTTAACCTAAAACTTAGATTAGGTTCAATTTCCGAACCTAACCTATATGTCTTTTAATATTGATAAGGTAGGACTGATTGGATGATGGGTTTGCAGTTTCATAATTAATCAATTCAAATTACCGTGCAAATGTACACTTAGAAACTCTTATTCAATAACTCCAAATTGGTTTTTGCTGGCTCCATAAGTTTAATACGGCCAACATCTAAGCCAAATTCAAAGGGGAAGTGCAGCTCCTCCATAAAAAACATTTATAGATTGTGCCAAACTCTAAAGAACAATGTCAGAAAATGCAATATATCATTGAGACAAAGTCTATACAAGTTTGTGTGTGATGTCAAAAAATCAAACTACAATTCCTAAAGATTTAATTTGTGTAGATTCATAAAAATATAGTTAAATAAAGTATAAGTATTTAACACTGTTCCAACTTGCTTAATGACAGAAATGATATCAATTTGATTGACCAATTTCTTGGGGATTCATGCTCAATGCTGATCGACGTCCACGCTCTTTATAGCAACACAATAAAAACCAAGCAACAGAGTGGCTGAATACAAGAAGTAAGATGACGCTGGAGTTCCTGAAAACTTCGATGAGCTTCGGCTTCTCTAGATCAGATGCCTGCTCTCAGCAAAAGAAAGGTTTGGTGCCCCAACCTTGCACTTGCCTCCACGAGGTACTTGCCGATGTAACCAGTGTCATCTTGCTCTTCTCAACCATTGCAATGAAAGAACGAACGCTGGTTCTCGGCTTTACTTTAACTTTAAAGTGTGGGGACGTCTTGAGTTAAGCCTGCAGCGCTAAACATGAAGTGCTAAATCATCGTTATAAAAATGGAAATAAAATGTATATTTTTTCATACATCTTCATTATTATTTGATTTTAAATAATTTTTGATCCTCACTATTAATTATTATAACAATTGTGATCATCGTTATTAATTTTTTTATTTTTTATATTAAATAATTATTAAAATAATTGAAATTATAGTAATGTGAAGATAGAAAATAATAAAAAATAATTAAATCACCAATGATATTTTCTTTATTTTTATATGATGATGGTTGACTTTTTCAACATTATTCATATTAGTAATATAATAAAAGATTATTGAAAATAAGATTTAATTATCATGCTTTTTTAAAAAAAATAGAGCTCAAATCCATACCTTCGTATAATGCTCTTATGCCTTATACCCGTTGGAGTTAATGTTATTTATAATACCATCCCACAAACAAATAAAAGTATTATATACTTCAAAACTATTATAATAGTTATTAAATAATACCGTTATTTAAACTTATGCTCCCATCTATCTAGTCTATCCATCTTTATAGCTTTTATCATAAGCACTCTTAGAAATAGCGGTAAGAAAAGTATAATTTAAATATAGATTCTCAGATAGGTTTCACAAAAAAGAAAGTATTTATATAAGCTAATCTCGACCATAATATTTCTAATCTTCCTTAAAATTGATCCAAAATCTAGTTAAAGCTTAAAAATCTTATCTCGATTGCAATAAATCTTCAATTTATTCGACTTTAGAACTTTTTCATGGGCACTCTTAGAAATGGCGGTAGAACCAATTATTTTTCATCTTCCTCAAAACTCATTCAGAATCTGGTCAAAAGTATAAAAATCACAAAAATATTTAATTTATCCAACTTTATAACCATTATCATGGGTACTTTTAGAAATGGCAATATTTTTAATCATCCTTAAAACTCATCTAGATTCTGGTCAAAGCTTAAACATATCGTCAGTCTATTCAACTTTATAGCCTTTTTCATGGGCACCCTCAAAAATGGCAGTTAGAGCTAATTATTGCTCACGTTGTCTCCATTAAAATGTGTACATATATGAATGGTAAAAAGTATAATTTAAATATAGATGATGAAAAGTATTTATATCAACTGAACTCAACCATAATATTTTTAATAATCCTCAAAACTCATCTAGAATGTGGTCAAAGCTTAAACATCTTACTTCGATCGCAATAAATCTTCAGTTATCCAACTTTATAACCTTTTTTATGAGTACTTTTAGAAATAACGATCAAAACCAATTATTGCTCACCCTGTCTCCATTAGGATATGTATGTATATGAATGGTAAAAGTATAATTTAAATATAGATTCACATAGGTTTTACGATGGAAAGTATTTATACCAGCTGGTTTTGACCATAATATTTTTAATGTTCCTTAAAGCTCATTCAAAATCTCGTCAAAGTTTAAATATTTTATATCGATCGTAATAAATCTTCAGTCTATCCCAACTTTATAATTTTTTGAGCACTCTTAAAATGGCGATCAGAAAAATATAATTTAAATATAGATTCAGATAGGTTTCATGTTGGAAAGTATTTATGCCAACTGATCTCAACCATAATATTTAATCTTCCTCAACACTCATAAAAATTATGGTTAAGGCTTTTAAAATCTTATCTCGATTGCAATAAATGTTTAATCTATCTGGCTTTATAGCCTTTATTATGGACACTCTAAAAATGGAACCAATTATTTTTAATCTTCCTCAAAACTCATTCAGAATCTAATAAAAGCTAAAAAATCATAATAAATCTTCCGTCTATCCAACTTTATAGCCTTTATTATGGGCACTCTAGGAATGACTTTCAGAGCCAATTATTGCTCACTTTGACTGTGCATGTGTATTAATGATAAAAATATAATTTTAATATAAATTTAAATAGGTTTCATGATAAAAAAATATTTATATCAGCTAATCTTGACCATATTATTTTTAATCCCTCAAAACACATGCAGATGCTAATACTTAATTCTATTGTCCAATCACTGAATATTCGGTGCATAATATTTTTTAAAAAATGATCTTTCTTTCTATGGAATAATTATGTACACCTTATGTTTCTTGTGAGCGATTAGAAGATAAGTATATGCAATGTGAGGATAGTGATATACGGTAAGAGTTAATTATGCATAATAAAAAGATAAATATGTTTGAATCTATTGTTATTACCTTATTGTACATAATTAGAAAAGTTAAAAGAAAAAAAACTATATTATATGGCTTAGTCAATAGGGGTACATGACCTGTAATCTAAACAATTCAAACACCTTTGCATACGGTGCACCGTGCCATTATCTTATTTAGTTTGATTTTCTAATTTGTAATATAACATATTATTTGTAGCAATTAATATATTATCAAAAAAATATTAGTCAGAAGCTAACTATCCGAGATCTATTTATATTTTGGCTTTTCATTTACGTGTACTAGTTCAAGTAAGTTCCCATTGTGTGATTGTTGTTCTTGTCCTTTGCTTGTGCAACCTCTCAATGCTCTGTATTGATGAGTTGCAAAGGTATTTCTCCTCTGAGTTTGGCTTGGATGTTGGTCATGCTAAAATAATAGGAAAAGTCTTTCTACATTGCCTTCAGTGCAGGATGGCTTGCATCGAGCATAAAAATTTGCCCGAGCATCTGCGTTGTGAAATCCACAAGCAGGTCCCCCGGTACAGGCCCATGCACGCAAGGGATTTCCTGCATGCAATACAGGTCATCCTGCATCGAAGGTGGTGTACAAAGACTTTTCTAAATAATGGAGCTAGCAAAGACTCCACTTAGTATCAAGGCCCAAGACGAAGAGGCCATCAAAGAAGCAAGGATTCCTTTTACCATTGTCTCTTGTGGTGTTGGAGTTGTGTATTACTTCCTTCAGAGAATTGGACAAGTTGAACCTCTAGAACCTCCTACTAACGAGATCATTATCTTAGGAGATGAAAATTTTGAAGGTAACTAGCACACTCCCATCTTCTTCACTTGCCACAAATCTATAGTGCAAATTTGAGGCCTTGTAGTCTCCTTTTTTAGGGTCATGGATTCAAAAAAGAAGACTAAAATAAACTCAATGAGTAATTCAAAATAGCTACCTTCATTCTTTGGCTATGTTTTTTTTTTTTTTTTTTTTTGGTACAACGGGTGATCACACTAATCTAGCGCGAGTCAGCCCAGATAGATCAGAGTACAAAATTTGCTGCAAAGGAGCAGGCAGGGGTCACCCGGCGTCAAAATCCATGGACCAGAAAGCAGAGCCACTGAAGCAGCAATCCAGTCGCCGCCGAGTTGGCTTCGCGATATATATGACGGGTCTGGACGCAATCAATCTCCCGCAGAATAGCCCAAATATCCAACAAAATCGGATTAGAAAGAGCAGGAGGGCAATTCTGCATCTGAATCCAAGCAATGACCGACATGGAGTCGCCCTCAATACAAATCCTCTGAGCATGAAGAACCCGAGCAGCATAAGAAATACCCGCCCAAGCCGCGCGAAGTTCAGTCATGGGGACAGAGGAGTCGAGAGAACCAAAACCTCCTGCCGCCAAAAGGTCACCATGAGGACCTCGGATAATGAATGCTGACCCAGCAATTCTACCACGGACACTCCCGTCAAAATTGACTTTGACAAACCCTGGAGGGGGGGATCCCAAGAGATAAGAACCGTATGCCGGTTCGCTGCCGAAGCAGCAGGGGATCCCCAGTGGCCAGAGATATCAAACCCAATACGAGCACAGTCCGCCGCCAATAATCTGATCTTCCTAGCAGTCTTATGAAGAGAGATAGTGTCATCAGAGAAAATAAACTGGTTCCTAGTTAGCCAAATCTGATAAGCAGTGACCGCCCAGAGACCTTTCTTATGCTGAGGGCATCTCCGAAGATTCAGAAGGAAAGAAGAGTACAGGGAGCCCGAGTCATTCTGTCTGACGGATAACCCATCATAAGCCAGACCCGTCTAGCTCTTGGGCAGATGAAATAGCATGATCTATAGATTCCTCCTCTAAGCTGCATAACGGGCAGATCGACTGAATAGGAGACCCCTCCGAGATAGGAGAGCACAGGTAGGGAGAGAGCCCCACAGAAGTTTCCAGATAAATAACTGAACTCTGGGGATAGTAGGAAGCTTCCAAATCCACGCAGCATCTTCCAGGCACTGAGGCTGAGGTCTGAACATCATCATCAGATCCCTAGTCGGGGCCTTAGAGAGACAGGAACTCTGCCAGAGTCTAACATCAGAAGAACGACCAGGAAGAAGAGGCATCGATAAATCCGCCGGGCAAGCTCCGCACCAAAAAATCTGGTCACCGAGGGGATATGCCAAGCCGGAGGGTCAGAGGAGATCAAGTCCTTGACCCTGAAGACTGGAAGGGGTCTCAATGCTGATAAAGGAGGGCCATCGAGAGAGAGGAAGCTCAGAAATCCAAGTATCCTGAATAACACTGACCGAAGAACCATCACCGATCATCCAAGAGAGATTGTCCAAAATAGCCTGACCATAGCGACAGATCTCCTTCCAAAAGAGGAGCTTCCCCGAGGTGGAGAAATATGCATGGCAGATGTCCATTCTCCATACCTAATGCGCATCAGGGAGCTCCAAAGACACTGTGGCTCAAGAAGAAATCTCGAAGCATGTCTGGCAATAAGGGCTTTTCTTCTAACAATCAAGGACTGGATACCAAGACCACCCTCAGAATAGGCATACAGACCAAGTCCCAGGATAAGAGTGAATCCCATGACCATCCTGCACAGAAGCCCATAGGAAATCCCGAAAGCATCTCTCAATCCTTCTCAGGCAAGTAATTGGAATGGCTGCATTCGACAGGATATGCAGGGGGAGAGAGGAAAGAACTGATCGAATAATAATAACCCTAGCCATCATCGAAAGACCAGTCACCTGCCATCCCTCAATGTGCTGGCGCACCCGCCTCTCAATCTCGGAGAAATCAGAGCAGCGGGGGCTTCGCCCCGTTATAGGGATCCCCAAATAAATAAATCTATCAGTCTGAGTGGTGATACCCGACAATCTGATGATGGCTTCTCTAGTGGATCTAGAGGTCTTCGGGCTAAAACAAATAGAAGACTTCAGAAAATTGACCTTCTGACCAGAAGCCTGGCAGTAGCTCTGAATAATAGAATGAAAAGAAGCCGCATTCTCAATAGAAGCATGGCCAAGGAGGATACAATCATCAGCAAAGAGGAGGTGGGAGACAAAAGGGCCCTCAGGCCCAGCCATAACTGGGGCAATCCGCCTGTCCTGCTGAGCCTGGCGTAAAGCCTGAGAAAGATCATCTGCAGCCAGGATGAACAGCAAAGGAGATAAGGGGCAACCCTGGCGGAGACCAACACTAGAGTGAAAAAACTCAGTCGTGTTTCCATTGATAATTAGAGAAAAGGAGGGCTTATGGATGCAAGCCATAATCCATTCTATAAATAATTCATCAAACCCAAACTTCAGAAGAGAACGGTACAAAAAATCCCAGCTCAAACGATCATAAGCACGCTCCATATCGAGCTTAACAGCCATAAGACATCGTCTGGCCGGGGCTCTATGAAGAACATGCATAAACTCCTGAGCAATAAGAACATTATCAGAAATAGACCTCCCTCTAATGAAAGCCCCCTGCTCCTCCGAAATGAGGCGAGGAATCACCAGACAAAGGCGGCGAGCTAAAAGGTGAGCACAAACTTTATACAAGGTAGAACAGAGGCTAATGGGCCTAAAGTGCTGAGGGAGAGAAGCATCCACTCTCTTGGGCACCAAGGTAATGAAAGTCTGATTCCATTCAGAAGGAATATGTCTAGCTCTAAAAACATCCTGAATAGCTTGAACAACCTCCCGACCAACAATATCCCAATAGTGCCGAAAGAAAAAAGGCGGAAACCCATCAGGCCCAGGGGCTTTGTTCGGACCAAGCTCCCACAGGGCCTCCCTAATCTCATCCACCGAGATCGGCCTGGTTAACATATCATTATCCAGGGAGGAGACCTTCCTAGAAGACGGAACCTGAACAACCGGATCCCCATCACCATTAGAGTCAGCCCATCTGGTCCGGAAGAAATGGAGAAGAAGGTCACTGATAGATTGAAAATCCTCCCTAGAATGCCCATCTTCATCTACTAACCTCCGAATCCGATTAGCAGCTCTACGCTTCAGAGTGGCCTGATGGAAGAATCTGGTGTTACGATCCCCATCACAAATCCACTGAGCCCGAGATCTCTGCCAGCAATACATCTCCTGCTGCCGTAAAAGGGAGTAGTGCCGAGCCAGCAACTCCCTAAGGAAAGAGAGATCCGAGTCCGCCAAAAAACCTTCCTGATCCTCCTTAGCCTGCATGACTTTAATATCAGCTTCAACCTACTCAACATGTCTGACCAGATCCCCCACCTCAATCCTGTTCCATCTGGAAAGTCTGTGTCTGGCCATCTTAAAATGACGAGATAACCGATAGACAGCATTGCCCCTCACAGGAGTATGCCAGATCTGAGATATAATAGAACGAGCAGCTGAAAGCCCAGTCCAAAACTGCTCAAATCTGAATTGCTTCCGCATAAGCTGATCAGCCTCCGTAGAAATCAATATAGGACAATGGTCAGAAGCAATCCTAGGAAGATGAGTGACAGTAACCATAGGGAATCTTTGGAGCCACTGGGAAGAAGCCATGGCACGATCAAGTCTCTCCCAGACTCGAGCAGACCCCTGGCGGTTATTGCACCAAGTAAATTGGGATCCCGAATACCCTAAATCCAAAAGCCCAGAAGAGCCAATAAAGGATCTGAATTCATTGATATCAGCTGAGCCAAAAACCCGTCTGCCTCCACGTTTTTCATTAGCCTCAGTGATACAATTGAAATCCCCCGCAATGATAGACGGAATCCACTGAGCAAGGAGGGAAAGCAGTTCGGACCAGAGAACCCTTCTCTTCCGGTAGTCCGTGCTGGCGTAGACTGCCGAAAGAAACCAGGGGTCAGAAGACCCCTCAGTGATCATAAGACCAATTTGCTGATTGCACTGATGGAATGCATCAATTCTGACTACAGAGGTGCGCCATATAGCCAGCATACCCCCCGACAAACCAACTGCCTCCACAGCATAAGAAGACCAAGTACGGGCAATCTGTCTACGAAAACAGAGAAGACTATCCCCCAAAGTCTGGTCTCCAAGAGGACACATATGTCAAAGTGGTGAACTTGCAATAATCTACTGAAGGAGGATCGAAAAGAAGGTTTTCGCGCTCCTCTAACATTCCATAGTAAGATCTTCATTTACAGGATGGCGGAGGGTGGGACCCCACCTTGATCCACTAGCATATCAGTTTCAATCAGTCCAGCATTCAACAGGGAGCCATCAACAGGCTTCAGCACTGAATTGGTCAGCAGTCCCTTCGAACCAAGATCAGACTCTCCTGAAGAGGAAGACAGTGTCTGAATTGGGGAACCAGAGACCAATCCCATAGGTTCGCTAGAAGAATCAGCCAAAGGAAGATCAACCCTTCCAACAGATTGGTCCCTCACCACCTCCAAAGCACCAACCTGAGAGCAAGGAACCTGATCCAGCTGAATCGGAGAGCCACAACTAACCTCTCCTTTTTTGGTGAAAGAAACCTTTCCTTTTCCCTTTTTCTTGTCTAATTTGGATAAAATCCTAGGAGCATGAGAGACCTCCGGTCTAGCTCGCTTAAGTGGATCTGGACTGGCTTCGCTGCTTCCCACAGGACCATCATAGCTCACCACTGTAGCAAAAGAGGAGAAGGGGTTATGAATCAATGTAGGGATGTTCAGACCTGGATCCAGGGAACCAATCTCAACATTAGAATTAGAGTTCAGAGAAGCTGCCTTAGAAACGGCACGCTCTCTCTGAACCGGCATGGGACTCTTCCCATTAACCACACTGCCCTTTTCCTTCCCAGGATGCGCCACCACATCATCTGGCCTTAGAAGAATTCTTGGAGATGAGGAGGGTCTCCGGCGAGCAACCTTCACCGGAGCAGCCCACCCTTCAGTCGAATCAGCCGAGCCCACTGGAATCCCCTTCTTCACTGCCTGGGACGCTGAAGCAGAGCCCTGGTTTGAAACCGAAGCCATCGGCGAAGCCTTCATCTTCTCCACCACCTGAGGGATAGAATCAAACGACCTCTTCTGAATAGCAACGAGCCACGGCCCAAACAGAGTACCAGCATTAGAGCCAGCCCCCTCAGGACAACTCGGCTGAGAACAGGGGCCATCCAAGTGCAGAGAGGCACAACTCAAGCAAACTCCCTCCAAGTTCTCGTAGACAAAGTTCTGCCAGAATGGATTGAAGCTTCCTTGAATCCGGGTACCTGGCCGGAGAGGGCGACGAAGGTTAATCCGCAGACAAACCCTCGCAAAACCTCCCCTTGACCTCGCCATAGTAGCTGCATCAACGCAGACAAACTCGCCCGCTAGCTCAACAATGGCTCTGAGGAATTCCTCCTTCCAGAATTCAAGAGGCAGAAGCGGCAATCTCGCCCAGATTAACGCAGAGGAGACGGAATCCTCCGCCGGAGTAAACTCCGGTTTCCACTGCTCTGTGCCAATCACCTGGCCGTTGATGACCCAAGGACGATGCAGAACCAGTGCACAAGCTTCCTTAGATTCGAAACGGAAAACATGGCATTTGAATGCCAAGCTAATTGGAAAGATTTCACCTGAGATTCCAGCTCGTCTGAATTCCCTAATAAAAGCTTCAGCCGGAATCCATTTGTGGAACGAGCGGACGATCAGAGCCTTCTGCTGCCAGCCCGCCACCTCCTCATCAAGCTCCGCCACCGGGACATGAATCACCTCCGGGAACGAAGCCTGCAATCTCTCCAAAGCAGCAAGCGAAGGGGACTGGGTAACCCAGTGAAAACCATTCGACAACAACCTCCTCCCTGGATTCCGGCTAACATCAACCGGATCAGGAGCCATAGGAATGGAGGGAAGGCCAAAGAGAAAAAACCGGAGAGACGGCGAAGGAGCAGAGACGAAGATCACCCAGCGATCAAGAACGAAGACCACGGATGCACGAATCTTAAAGCAGGAGGAAGACGGAGAACCAGAGCAATCGGGTGCACGATTCTCAAAGCTTATATTCAATGTTGAATTTAATTCTTTGGCTATGTTGTGATAGTCGAAATTACATGAAACATTTTATTTGTACTTTCCTTGGTGATTTTTGTCAGAGAAGAAGACATTGCGACGTACACCATTAATTAGAGTTGTGTACGATCCAAGAACTTTGAATAAGATCGTATATATGAGACCTCCTGCAAAATTTACTCTCACAGTGAGTTGATCTCCCTCTAGGAAAGAAAGACTAGCAAGGCCAGCTTCAAGTGGAATTATCTCCGAGGAAGAGATTCTGAAGAAAATTCAAGGTAAGGAAGAGCTCTTCCTGGTCTCCAGGCTTACCAACTCGATTAGTTCTTTAGTTTATTGTATTGACTCGATGTGAATGATGGAGCTTGCGCGAGTTCATAACAGGCTATGCTTCACTAATTCTTGCAAGGTCTCCTCCTCCGTTGGCCTTCGCTTATGCCATTGCTCATGCTACTTTTGTGAAGGGAGAGATGACCAATTTTGAGATCGATCCATCCACCAGTGTGGAGGCTGCCTAGCTCTATCAGGATGTGAAGGACAGCAAATGAATTCATTAACCGATACATGTGATGGATGAAATGTGAAGCACGACTTTGAGATCCAAATTAAAGAATAAAAATTTTAAAAAAATAAAGATCATATTAATATGGTAATAATGAGCAAAAGGACCAAGTTTGGCAGTTGACATAAAACTTAGAACGTTGGCTCCGAACAAGGCTTAAATTATTTTCGTGCATTGCATGGATTTTGTCTCCATTTAAGCGAAAAAGGTCACTAGATCCTGTCTGACCTCGAGCTAATCTGATTTTATATTTGGATCATTATTTTGAATTCAAATCTGACCCATATTCGTTGTTCTGACAATTAAATATGAGTCAGAATTAGGTCTAACACTCAATAGAGTTCAACTGAGGGTTGAGTTGGCCTTTTTTTCAAGCAAATTATCACATATGGCGAGACTATGAAACTTTAAGGTACTTTTACACTGGGCATTAATCATATGTAAAGAAATAGAAATCAACATCTATAATTTAGTTTAGAAGATGTTGCAAAAAAGATATTTGATTAATAAACCTATGTATGAAGTAGTATGTACCAGTCAACCAAAGTCTATTTTTCACCTTATATAAAACCCTTCCTTCAAGTATCTGACATAGCTACTAGCTAGGGAAACAAAAATATTATGATCCTAAAATGGCCTAATAATGATAGCATTTACCTTTCTCTCTTTTTTTTTTCAATCTAAAACAACAAATAGAAGCAATATAGCATTGCAAGATAAAGGTCTTCAAGAGAAACTCTAGTGTTTCCAAAATTCAGCAGCCTGAAAAATTGACCTAACACTTATTAATGTCTTGTCCTAGATAGGTCAGCTTATGTGATGAGTTCACTAACAAAATAGTTTTGAAAGCACCTTCAGATCCATCCATCATGTATTTGAAATATGATTGGAATACTTGGCTCCCACATGCCCGATTTCTAGTCATGACCTTTCCTATGATATCTCCTTGCTTGACTCCCATCCAGCAAGTTGATGGTTCTTCCTTATTCTTCCTTAGGCCTCACTTGAAAAAGTTAGCTAAAAAGTTAAATTAAGTTTCTTAATCCTCTATAAGTATCTAGAAGAGGTTAGAGAGTTTATTCTGATATGATTTGTCTGAGCACATGACTTCACCTTAAAAAGACTAGTCAAAAAGTTATTATTTAAATTTTTTATTTTATAAAAGTACCTAAGATATTATCAGTACATTACCGATGGGGAATTGAACATTTGTCGGCATGGATCCTCACACAAATGGATTCCATAATGAAAGATACAAAAGTAAGGAATGAAATCCAGCTCAACTCATTTAATCTAGAACATGTATAGAAAATGTGCAAGATGGTTTCTATTGCAACCACATATCCAAAACCCATTTTAGAAACATTGCAACAGAGTTTCATACTCTTAAAGTAAACCCTAAGAGTACGCAAGGCTTAGTAAACCTCAATATAAGCAATATTATAAAAATATCTGCAAAAACTAAATCTCATATATCTCAAAATGTTGTCACCAAGCCATCATACTAGTACATCAAAATCTAAATGTCAACCTCCAAGTACATATTAGGGTATCTAGAATATTAGATGATACAAAAACTTAGGTGATACAAAAACTAAGCACTAATCTTACTCCTACTGCCCTACGCCCAAGTCTGGATCCAACAAGTAAGTAGTATTATCATCCTTTAAAACATAGTAGGGAGAAATAATGAGTTAAAAGCCCAGTAGTAATTCTATATATACCATCAAGAATATGCCAAGAAAATCCAAAAAGAATTGTATATCAAAATATTTTTTTAATAGAAAGTAACATAACATATTAATGAAACCAGCTACAAAATCATAAAACCAACTAAATACCAAATAACAACATCAACCAAAGCGAATAGTAAAATCACAAACATAACTATATCGACATCATAATCATCTACATACTAAGATACATCCTGGCAAATCTCATGTCAGTGGTCAATGTCTAACTTAACCTAGTGATACACACACACATAGATTCATCCCATACATGTGCTCAGCATATTAAACTTAGCCAATAGATAATGATTGGTTCTACATCGACTCTCTCAGCCTTCAGCTCCCTTCTGATACTATCATTCTAGGCCAATCTTGCTAGAACTAGTATCGCATATGAATATTAAATAAAATAACATATCTCAACATATCATACTCATATATCTCAAATCAAAATCAAAGCCATTTCATAACCAAATAATAAATGATATCTTATATAACAACTTCATAAATAAACAATCGTGCACAATTAAAACATGCTGAGAAATTCAACAATAAATCCATAATATATGCAGGCATGCAAGATCTAAAATATATTATATAATAGTATGTATATAACTCTTACATTAAATCATTAATCCCTATAATCTCTTTAATCAATCAAATCAATCACTGATCACCTATAATCAAACCTATACAATAATTACCTTACTAAAATTCATAATTAAACGTTAGCATTTGCCCTTCTAGCCCATATATTAAAATTACTATTTTACCCCTCCTATCTAGGCTTAACTAGGTTAGACATGGTTAAATTTGGTGTTTAATTAGGCTCTAATTAAACCTATATTTGCTTAATTATGACAATGGTGACTTAATTTAGATCATTAGACAACTTAATTAACCTACTACATGATCAATAATTAACTATTTACATTATTACCCTTCTATCTCTCTTTGCTAGCTTTTAATGGGTCAATCAAGTTCTAATCAAATTAGCAAACCTTTCATCTAAACAAAACATCCACCTACTTGGCTTTAATTGAACACATACTTACTTTACTAGACTATTTAATGTTCAATTAAATCCTAAGTTACATAACTAGAGATTGATTAAACTAATTAAGATCCAAACAATTCAGATGCAAGATAATTTGACCTAAACCCATCTCCACTAATTTATTAACTAGGCTCGATTATTTGGTTTAAAAAGAATTTCTGATTTACTACTTGGGCAAATTAGATCCAGGTTCTGGTTTGGACCCTTAGAGCACCCATAGAGCTCTATCCAATTTGATTTAATCTGTTTTCTGGTTCACAGGAATTTGAACTAGATTCACAATTGAATCAGAGCTTTAACCCAAATCTTCTCTATTAAAACAAGGTTGACCTAATTGAATTGAACCAGTATTGAACCGATCCAAATTAGTTGGCTCATGCTTTACATTGGTTCGCTGAACCAAGAGGACAACCGTTTTCTTCACAAGAAGCCGACTCCCGGCTGATCTTCACACGCTACCACACCGATCAACAAATCGATTCAGAGCTCGGCCGATGGCGTCTTTGGCCACGGCGGCGACACGAACCACACATTTGACTAGCGATCGAGTTCAAAAACTCGATCTAATCGCTTAAAACAACTGCCGATTCATCCCATTTCCACAGAGATCCAAAGATCGGATCTCACCTCCGATCGAAACCAACATGGCTGGAGGAAGGATTCCTTGCTAGTTTATGAAGAACTTAAACTTCCGACCAAGGATCCTAAATTGTAACTCTTGCCGTTTGACTGCCTAAACTTCTTCCAAACCAAAACAAAAGAAGAAACAGAGGCTGAACATTTGGCTTTCCTGGTGGTCGTCCGATCGATGAGCAGGTCTGGACAGAGAGGGCCGAGAAGGCCTTGGAGGCAGCCAGAGCTGAGAGTTTGACCCAGGCAGAAAGGGCCGAGAAGGCCTTGGAGGCGGTACGAGCTGCTAAGGAGAAGAATAAAAAGGTGGAGTCGGATCTGCTAATGTACCAGACTAGACTACACTCCGTCAATATTCAAATAATTGCAGCTGAGGAGCGGGCGGAGAATGCCGAGGAGATCACCCGCCTCTCCGATGCGCAACTGGCCGAGATAATGCGGCTGCAAAAGCTGCCGAAGAGAGGATGGCTACAGTAGAGAAAAAGGCTGCCGAGGCCACCACCTACGCCTACAACTTGGGCTTTCAAGATTGTAAGGTTAAAGTGGAAAGGGTCTACAATCTTGAAAGTCTCGACAACTTGGAGCCGGACGAGGCAATGGAGATAACACCAGCAGAACACCCTTCCTCCGATAATAACCCAGCGTCGGCTGAGCCCTGAACGCCTTCTCTTATTGTTTTTTTGTTCTTCCTTGTAATGGAGTTCGGCTGAAGTCGGCAATTTTGTAAATCTTTTACCATCAATGAATATATCTTCTAAAATCTAGCTGTGTTATTTATTAGTACGTTGCTTTCGTAGTGGCCAAGATGAGCTAGGTTGTAGCCAAGACTTAAGTCGAAGTTGAGACCAAAGTCGAGACTCAAAGTAGACATCAGGACCGAGGTCGAGACATGAAAGAAGTCAAGACTAGAGTCTGCAACTTGAGGTTGAAATCAAGACCAATGCGAAAATGACTTCTTAAATTTTAAGCGCTGATTCAGCCTTACACTTGAGTGCCAACGCGGAGCTGGGCTTGAGTATCGATGCGGAGTCGGGCTTGAGTACCGACGCGGAGTCAAGCTTGAGTGTCGATGTGGAGTCAGGCTTGAGTGCCGACGCGGAGTAGGGCTTGAGCTGAAAAAGTTAGATTGATTGAGGATGCTTTTGTTAGTAAAAGAGGTAAATTATTCCAATAGACAAGAATGATCAAGTCTATGATGTCAGTGTACATTACTAGTAATACCGACGGAGATTGTCCACATTTCAGGTGCGAGGGAGCGGCTTTCCATCCAGTCCTTCGATCCGGTATGCTCCGCGATGAAGTGCATGAGTGACCCGATAAAGCCCTTCCCAATTGGGTGACAATTTGCCTCCTTCCGCGGGTTTGGAGACCTCGGCTCGCCTGAGGACCAGATCTCCAAGGAGGAATGTTCTGGGGCAAACTTGGGTGTTGTAGTACTTTGCAACTCTTTGGTGGTAAGCAGCTATCTTGAGTCGTGCTCGGTAATGGGCCTCCTCAACAAGGTCAAGGTTGGCTCGCAGCTGGTTTGAATTGTTCCCCTCATCGTAAGATTGTACCCGAGGGCTAGGAATGCCAATCTTTATCGGGATGACGGCCTTCGATCCGAGCATAAGGCTGAAGGGAGTTTCTTCCATGGGGATTCGTGGTGTCGTGTGATACGTCCACAGCACGTTCGGGAGCTTTTCCACCCATCTTCCTTTAAAATCATTTAGGCTTGTCCTAAGCCATTGAAGGATGGTCCGATTTGTTACTACGGTTGCTCCATTTAATTGAGGATGGCCAACAGAAGTGAACCTCTAGCATACACCCAATTTGGCATAAAACTCTCGGAAGGGAGCATTATCGAATTGTCGGCCACTGTCAGTAACAAGGGTGTGGGATAGCCCGAACCGACAAATAACAAACTTCCAAAAGAAAGTCCTCACCTTGGCTTCAGTGATTTTGGCGAGTGCCTCAGCCTCTACCCACTTGGTGAAATGGTCGATGACAATGAGCAGGAATTTTTGCTAACCAGAGGCTGGAGGGAATGGCCCCAAAATGTCCATTCCCCACTGGGAGAAGGGCCATGGAGCGATAGGGGATTTAGCTGTGAGGTTGGCAGTGATTGGATGTTAGCGTGCCGCTGGCAACTATCGCACTTACGAACCAACTCAATCGCGTCTTCTCGCATGGTAGGCCAGTAATACCTTGGCATAGGGCCTTGTGTGATAGTGCTCTGCCCCCCAAATGGTTTCCGCAAATATCCTTGTAGATCTCACGGAGGATGTAGTCAGCATCCGCAGGACCAACACACTTGAGGAGAGGGTGTAAAAAGGACCTTTGATACAACTATCCTACAAGGAACTTAGATGCTTGCCATTTGAATAGTCTAGCTTCAGTAGGGTCGACCGGGAGGGTGCCATTGGTGAGGTACTAGACATAAGCGTCCATACAGAAAGAATCTTGATTGATTGGCAAGGACTCTTCTATCACGTCGATACTTGGGGATTCCAGATGTTCTACATAGGTTTTCCCTAGGGCCCCGTCAGCCGAAGTGGCTAGCCGGAACAAAGCATCGGCTCGGGCATTCCTCGCTGTCGCTCCAAGTTGTAACATACGCTTCTTCTTCTTTTTGTATCCCTTATTAAGTTGAGGATATTCGGATCTGAAATGTCCCGGTTTCTTGCATTTGTAATATCAAGGGATCTTTTTCTTTATCCTTATTATTGGCCAGATGGCAACCCAAGAGGGGGGGTGAATTGGGTTCTTAAAAAATTTTACTTAAAACCAATTACACAAGATTAATGTGCACAAGTGAGGTGATGCAATCAATGATGAACACAATATAAAAGAGAGAGAGAGCAATAAACACGACAAACACATAAGGTTTATAGTGGTTTGGTGTTAGCCACACCTACGTTCACTCCCAAGCAACTCTTGGGTCCACACTATAATTACCCAGATTACAGCTGAGTTGTTTTACAAGATCACAACTCGAACTTGTTGTTTTACACCGGGGTCACAACAAACCCAGCTGGTTTTCACAGGTTCACCAGCATAAAACCTAACTCAAGCTAATCTTAGCTTGCCCGAGGTCAACTACCTCAACTAATTCAATCCCCTAATTGAATTAGAAAACAAACAATTCAAATATATGTTTACAGTAAATTAAAAGCTCCTCAAATGAGCAAATATGCAAAGTAAGTAAAATAAGATTAGAATAGCCTGATTTGAAGCATATGAAGTTGAGATTTTCTTCTTTTCTTCTTTTTCTCTCCTCTTCTGAAAGAACTATCAAAGCTTGAACTCTGATTCTTGAAAAGACTCGGTGAAGAGAGGGTTGAAAATTTAGGGCACTTGCTCTTCTTCTTCAAATCGATGGAAATCCTTAGAATTTGATCTTGAAAGGCTGTTGGATTTCTCTTCTATCTCTTTTCAACAGATGGGCCTGGACATAGAGATTTTTCTCTTTGAAAACTTCTTGATTTCTCTCTTTTTCTTTTCATTTTTTCTTTTCTATTTTTTGAATGGTCTGAGAACCCCTTTTTATAATCCTTCTTAATCCAAGATTAGATAAAAAATAACCATTGAAATGTACTTGGATTACATCCTCACGTAAAGAAATAGATCCATTGGAGGGTAGGTGAAGAAAATGTAACCATTGGAATCGACTCTGATAGATTTGAAAAATCGATTCTAACATGTTGGAGTCGGCTCCAACTTTTTAGGTGTCAGCTCTAAGTCGGGTTTCCAAAAATAGTAATAAAAAGTTCGTTGGGGAGTCGGCTCCGATAATCTGTGGTGTCGATACATCGCGATCTAGAGTCGGCTCTAATCTCCGAAGGTGTCGGCTCTAACATTATCCCAAAAATGTAGTCTCTGTTCTCAGGTTAGAGTCGGCTCTAAATATCCAAGTGTCGACTCTAAAATCTGAAGCAGAAAATAGTTCTCTATATCTCAGGTTAGAGTCGGTTCTAACTTTTTAGGTGTCGACTCTAAACCGTACCGAAAGTTTAAACTATTCTGATACGCTCTGGAGTTAGCTCTAATGATGTGGGTGTTGGCTCGAAGTTTTGAACTTTGATATATTCCATTAAAAACTAATTCAAACTGATTTTTATATAACTTTTGGATATTTAACCTTTCTAAATTTCTGAACCACTTATCAATTTCATTAGTAATATAAGGAATATACTCATGGCTTTTGTTAATCATCAAATCAATAAGTGGGTCAACACTTATCCTTTTTTTTCACCTTCTATTTTAATACCAATTTTTCTCTTGTGGAAGGATCTCCTTCTTTGCATAAACTTTCTGAATTTCTTTGCAAGGAGAGCAGTCTCATCATCTTCTTCATCTTCTTCGCTGCTGCTCTTTTTATTTCTGCAGCTTTGAGTGCAACTGTCCTCTTCTTTTTCACATCATATTCTTGATGTTGCTTCATTATAAGCTCATGGGTCATAAGAGATCCAAGTAGCTCCTCCAAAAGTAGATTATTCAGATCTTTGGCTTCTTAGATAGCTATCACTTTGGCTTCCCATGCTCTTCGAAGAGACCTAAGAATTTTTTGCACCAATTCAGAGTTAGTATAGGTCTTACCAAACTTTTTAATCCATTTACTATATCAGTAAATCTAGTATACATGCATAATTGATTCATTTTGATCCATACTAAAAAGTTCATATTTATGCACCAAAATATTAATTTTGGATTCTTTAACTTAGTTAGTACCCTCATGAGTAACTTCCAACCTATCCCATATTTCTTTGGCTGAGATGCAAGTGGATATTATATTGAATTCATTTGCATCCAAAGAACAGTATAGGACATTCATGGCTTTTGCATTGAGCTGAGCCATTTTCCTATCATTTTTATTCCAATCCCTTTCAGGCTTAGGAACAATGGATCTGTCTACTAAGTGTGTGGGAGTGCTAGACCATTAATAATGACACTCCATAACTCATAGTCTAAAGCTTGAATGAAAATCCTCATTCTAGCTTTCCAATATGAATAGTTTGTGCTACTAAACAAAGGTAGTCAGTTTGTGGATTGTCCCTCAGAAAAAGAAGAACCAGCTTGAGCTGTCATTTAGATCTTTAGCTCTTGATTGTTAGATCAAGCCGAGATGAGCACAAGCTCTGATACCAATTGTTGGCCCAGATGGCAACCCAAGAGGGGGGATGAATTGGGTTCTTTAAAAATTTACAATTAAAATTAATTCCACAAGATGAATATGCACAAGTAAAGTGAGGAGAGTGTGATGCTATGAATGCTGAGCACAATATAAAAGGAGAGAGAGAGAGAAAGATAAGCACGACAAACATAAGGATTTATAGGTTCGGTGTTAGCTACACCTACATCCACTCCCAAGCAACTCTTGGGTACACACTATAATCACCCTGATTACAACAGAGTTGTTTTGCAAGATCACAACCGAACTTGTTGTTTTATAATGGGATCACAATGAACCTAGACGATTTTCACAGGTTCACCAGCACACAACCTAACACAAGCTAATCTTAGCTTGTTCGAGGTCAACTATCTCAACTGATTCAATCCCCTGATTGAATCAAAAAAATAAACAACTCAAGTAAATGTTTACAATAATTTAAAAGCTCCTCAAATGAGCAGATAAACAATATAAATAAAATGAGAATAGAAAAGCCTAATTTGAAGCTGTTTGATGTTGAGCTTTTCTTCTTTTTTCTTTTACTCTTCTCTTCTGAATGATTTTTCAAAGCTTGAACTTAGGCACTTGAAGAAAGCTTGGTGAAGAAAGGTTGAAGAACTAGGGCTCTTGCTTTTCTTCTTCTAATTGATGGAAATCCTTCGGATTTGATCTTAGAAAGCTTTTGGATTTCTCTTCTATCTCTTTTGAATAGTTAGCTTTGAATCAGAGATTTTCCTCTTTGAAATTTCTCTATTTCTCTCTTTTTCTTCTCTTGTGTTTTTGAACGTCGGAATCCTTTTTTTATAATCTCTCTTAATCCATTTTTGATGCAAACTAGCCGTTGAGAGTACTTGGATTAGTTCAACACGCAAAGGCAAAGAGCCATTGAAGAGTAGGTGAAGAAATATGACCGTTGGAGCTGATTCTGACAAATCTGAAAATCAACTCTGACAGGTTGAAGTCGGCTCCAAACTTTCAAGGTGTTGGCTCTAAGTCGGTTTTTCAAAATAGTAAGAAAATGTTCGTCATGGAGTCGGCTCTGGAATTCTATGGGGTCGACACATCGCGAGCTGGAGTCGGCTCTAATTTTCTTGGGGTCAACTCTAACAGTATCCCGAAAAATGCAGTCTCTGTTCTTAGATTAGAGTCGGCTCTAATTTTGCTAGTGTCGATTCTAAAATCTGAAGCAAAAAAATAGTTCACTGTATCTCAGGTTAGAGTCGGCTCTAATTTTCTAGATGTCGACTCTAAACCATGCTGAAAGTACCAAACAGTTTCGATACGCTCTGGAGTCGGCTCTAATGACTCTAGGTCTTGGCTCTAAACTCTGAACTTTGACACATACCATTAAAAACTGATTCAAGCCCATTTTTATACAAATTTTGAATATTTAACCTTTCTAAATTCCTAAAACACTTATCAATTTCATTAATATCATAGAGAATATACTAATTGCTTTTGTTAATCATCAAAATCAATGAATGGGTCAACAGAGTTGCTGATCAATGCTAGAGAACAAAGGAAGCAGCCCAAAGCTACTCACCTTCTTCCTCATTAGGAGCCAAATGATGGACCCTTGGATGGATGAACTAAGGGATCCAACATAGCATTCATCAAAGGGACTGAGGATGATGGAAAGCTCATGGAAATCAGGGGCCCATAAGAAATTGCATTTCTAGGGGTTTACAGGGTCCCATGGCAAGTGAAAGGAGCCATACAGAGAGCACATGCATGCGTTCCCCGTATGACCCCTGTATCTGTCCCCATGCACTCTTCGTACGACCTCTAAGACTCCTACTCTGAGGGTTACTTGCCCTTCAGCAACTTCCTCATTGCCCCAATTGTCAAGGTCAGGCCAAATCTCGAAAGGAAAACTTGACCTTGCCACCCTCAACCTCAACAAGAGAGAAGCCATAAAAATTTCTCTCTGCCCACAAAAGCAAGAAGGTTCTCTCGGATGTGTTCAGGTGCCTTCTACTCTTTCCCTTTGTATAGGCTCTAAACTGAGAGCCGCTGTTAATAAAGGGGAGACTTCGAAACTCGAAGCGCCACAACTGCACCGCCCTTGGAGCCACGTGGTGTGCCATGGTAAAACTCGATGCAACTCTGGATGCGTAGGATGTGTTCCCCATACCGTAATGAAGGGCGAAAGATTTCCTTCCGATCTCGAATCAAGAGTCTTAAATGCCAAGAACCCCTTGCAAATCTTCAGAATACAAATGGGCCTAGGAAATCCTTCATGAAAAATGATGCGTTCCAATAGCGATCGAGCGCTTGGTATATACGAAAAGCGAACTCACATCAGAAAATATAAGGCATTAAATGGAAATAAATGCCCTGAAAAGAAATGAGATATACCTCGACGAACCTAAGCCACTTTCTGCGCTTCGATCAAGTCAAGTAGCTCTCTCTATTTTTGATAAAACCAAGTTATTCCCTCTACCTCGACAAAGCCAAACCATCATCATGCATCTCGGACAAATCAAGGAACTCTTATGCCTCAGCAGAGCCAGGCTATTCATATTCTTTGGCAAATCCGGTCGAGGTGATCTCAATAAGGCCGAGCGATAACAGAGCGGGACTATTCATTTAGCTCTGTAGAAGGCTAAACTTCAGCAAGGCATGGACGAGTTAAAAATCCATTTAAAACACAAACACCAAAACAGTGAAACATAGAAAGAAAAACAAGATGATTCATTTATATCATAATGTCATCCATGTTACAAAAATAAAGCAAAAATGTGGAAGGACAAATATCTAAATCCTATCACTAGGCCCTAAGGATGGATCCTCCTCGGCGAATGTTTGTGAAACCCCAGCTTCCTCGACATCAGGCCTTGAAGTCTCCGATCCTCTGATGATTTCCATAGGAGCCTCTATCAGATCTCCTTCTGGAGCTACTTCAAAATTGATGCCGGGGACATCCTCGTCATCGTTGCCATCATTGGATGGAGAGGTCGCTGTCATTGCTTCAGCTATTGGCGATGGAAAATAATACCCCTCATCCTCCAGAAATAAGAGGTTGATGTCTGGGTACTCCTGAATTACCCTCGCCCGGACCTCGCTTGCCCCGACTTTATATGCCTCCTTTGAAAATTGAATCTGTCCTTAAGCGAATTCTTCGAGCTCTTATATTTTTCGATTGCCAGAGCAATCTCATTATTACCTATACCCGATGCTCTAGCTCAGAGTACTTCTTCCGGCTCAAGGCTAAATCCTTATTTAGAGCCGTTATTTGATCAGCCGCCTCAGCTTTGGCTTTATCCAGCTAAAAAGAAAAAAATTGATAGATAAAGCGAATGATCATATCGGTTTTGACTACGAGAAAGAGATGGATCATGGTGCAAAAAAGCAAGAGGACATACCTCTTTGTTATGGCAAACAACCTCGGCTTATGCCTTCTTATCTCTTTTTCGAGCCTTCTTCCTCTCTTTTCTATATGTACCCATGTCCCTTCAGGCATGTTCAAGGTCCATCCTATCCCTGGAGCCATCGGATCATGCCTAACGCAGCTCGGTCGTAAGGCCGAAAACTTGCTTTTGATAGGGCCGAGCTTCAAGACGAGATCTTTCTTCAACGGCCCTATTATTAAGGAGGTCGACCTCCCTCTGAGCCTATCCTTGGAACTTCGATAGTTCCAATCGGACTTCATCGGCCATCTTTCGAGCCTCCCTAAGCTCGGCCACCTCCGCTCGAAGCCGTAATACCGGATCGGGCATCCTCACCCGATCACTTGACCTCATCAAGCTCGGCTTGCGCTTTAGCCAACTCCTCTGAGTATTGATTGGTCAAGCTTGTTTTGGGACGAAGTGCCTCAACCTCATGCGAGATCCACCTGTTGCATTCCTGGACCATGGACAGACGCCTAAAAAGTTATCGCTAAAGAATAATCGCCTGTAATCGAACCAAATTGTTTGGTTCGGTAAAACGCACAGAGCATTTGAGGATATGTAAAAGGGAAGAGAACTCATCCGAACAAAGGAAGTGTATCATATCAGGGACCAATGCACAGCCTTCCAAGTCAGAGGGCAATTCGAATCCCTCAATTGAAACGGAAATTGCTCGGTAGCTGCTCTCTCCCCCTTCAGGGTAGACGACATTTTCCTCCTCATAAAGAACACTGAAAAGGCTGCCCCGAGCCAAAGGATCAAGAAGATAACTAAGCCAACTTATCTCTTCTTCATCGCTTGCTGATACCCCCGAGGGCCCTGGCTCTTTCGTCCTCATTGGGGAGCCTCTGCTTCACCCAGAGGGTCTCTTCTCTCCCTCCTTCCTCCTCGACCCTATGAGGAGGCCTCGGCTCTTCCATCCTCGTCAGAGGAGTCTTTTCTCCATCCAGTAGACCTCTTCTTTCCCCTTCTTCCTCTTTAATCCCGCGAGAAGGAGTCTCTGCTGGAGGTGGAACGATACTTACTGCAAGCGCTGCCGCCCGATCCTCGAAGAAAGCCTCTCTCAACCTCTGCTAGCTCATGGAACCCTCCCCTTCAGGGTAAGGTATATCAGGAACCACAGGATAAAGAAATCTTGTCACCCAAAAATCCTCACCTGATGGCTCATGCGATTGGTCATGCTGCTGCTTTGCCTGAGCCGCAACCTCTTCGGCCTCATCGCTAGATGCTGGTCTCTCAAATCCCAGTGCTAGGGCGAGAGTCGGGGCTGGCTCCCCTATAATGACCCCCTCTGGCCGGCTTGAAGGATGAGACTCAATTATTTCTTGTGAATGGCTTGGTAGAGCTAATTGCAATCTAGAGGGAGAAGAGGGTCGCCTTCGCTCGGACCTAGCCCTCTTCCCTCCCGTAGGGGTCGACAAGGCAGTGCGATGGCGCTTGGCGCCTCTCCTTCCGCTCGAACCACCATAGTCAATTGCGAGCGCCCCTCTTATCTGAGCTCCAAACTCAAATCTAATCCTTGCAAGTAATAGAACAATCAATTACGTCTCTGCAAAGACATCCGAACATGAAGGAAGAGATGTCACACTTACTTAAAGGGTCAATTCGACTTAGCCCGGCATTGTAGAGGGCCTCTTCAGTCAAAAGGGCATCGATGGAGACTACTTTGCTGCTGTATAGAACGTCGAAGTCCTCCTTCTCCGCTCTTGATAGCGTTAGACGTTGGTTTGGATCCAAGGAGAAAGGCCCCCATTGGCGAGGAAAGTCGAATGCATCGTTCCATTTGATAAAAAAATTGTGACTTTCATCCCTTAATGGAAGTCGAAACCTTTGAAAACCTCTTAAAATTCTTTCGAGGCCCAATATAGTGCCAAGAAGAATCTTTGGAGGATGTAAGGCTATGACAAGCCCGGAACAGAGGAACCGTCACCATGATTCTCGTGAACGATATAAAGAAATGAACCCGATGATATAACGCCAGCTATAATCATAATATTTCATTATATTGCTCATCAGCGAATTAAGGGAAAAACGAAGTCCCACCTTGAAGCTTTCTTCATAAAAGAATACCCCTGACTCCAACTGATCAAGCACCCTCTATTCGAGACCGGGAACTCGCGTCTGAATGTCGCTAGTAAACCAATATTCTCGATGGATCCTTTCTAGATCTGTAGATATCATAGTCGAGGCCGAATCGATGGGGCATCCCTTGTCTCCGAGATTAGAGGAAAAGTGTTGGCCATATCTGATTCTAAGATAAGGATTTTCGAAGGAAGAAGACAAAGAAGAAGCGCAAAAGAAGGTAACCCACCACTCGCCTCTCGCTTCTATTTAAACCATTTCAACAAGATGAAAATCCCCATGCACTGCCAAATCTTGGACTTGCCACGCGCTATTACATTCATGGCCAGTAGCAGAAGGTAAGGGGTTTTCCTCCGCATGCGACGAGAAGAAATGATGAAGCAGCAGCCTGGCATTTTTGAGGGCCTCAAAGCATGCCTCCGTCTGTTTGAATTTCTTCAATCAGATAAAGTCGTCCAAAATTCTACTCTCTATGCTCAAGCCTACGCTTCGGAATAGGGAGTTGGGGACATGTGATGAGGGATAAAATTATCATCGCGCCGATGCTCTTGCACATGACAAAAAGGGTCAAGACCACTTTTGATTTTCGATCAGACAGCTATCATATCTGGAAAAAGAACAGAGCTGATATACCTCAGCAAAACCGAGCCATCCTTGAACCAAGTCACCCTCAGATTAAATCACTCTGAGCCATTTTTTTGCCCCAACAAAGTCGAGCTATTCTCTTATCTCAATCGGACCGAGATATTCATATGCCTCGATAGAGCCAAGGCATTCTATCCTCGTATACTCAACGGCACCGAAATATTTTATGCTTCGATCAGACCGAACCATTCTTATACCTTGACTAGACTAAGGCATTCAAATCAAAGTTGTCAATTTCGTTCGTTCCGTTTCGGCCGAGACGTTTCGTTTCGGTAGCTTATCCGAAAAGATAAGTACTATGTTTCGTTTCGAAAGATTTTTTGGCCGTTTCGGTGTTTCGGCGTATTTCGGCCGTTTTCGGTCATTTCGGTATGTTTCGGCCGTTTCGGTAAAATATGTTTTGGAGACCAATTTATGAATTATTAAACCTTTCATATCATTTTAAATATATATATATATATCAAAAAAATCCTAGTTACCCTATTCCCATTTTAATATATATATAATAACAAAAAATTCTAGTTACCCTATCCCTACGGTTGCATCTTTTAAAAACTCAAACTCTTTATTTTTATTTATTATTATTATTTATAAAATATGAATTATAAATAAATTTTTCATATATATATATATATATATATTTCAAACTCTTAAAAACTTAAACTTTTTATTTTTATGTTGTTATTATTATTTATAAAGAATATGAATTATGAATAATTTTATTATATATATATTCTGAAACGAAGCACCAAACGGTTCGATACCGAAATATTCGTTTCATAAGCTAAATCGAAACATAATCCGAAACGAAATTGACAAGCTTGATTCAAATGCCTTGGTGGAGCCAGGCTATTTTTATACTTCAGCTAGGCCGAAGGGCCCTCGAACCTTTGCGGAATTAAGCGCAGAAAAATTTAAATTTATGGTAGTTTGATAAGATTTCAGCCGTATAAGCCCCCAACGACCTCGAACCAAAAATTATGCTAGTGATATCAGAAGTGGCCTAGAACCTATAAAATCATCGAATCTCAAAGCATCAGCCAGCTCCTCTAGCCGTCGATTCTCTAACTAACTAGATGCTGATATTACCGGTCTCATAACAAACTTGATTCGAATCTGATTCGAATATGAACGGTTTTTGATCCCCTATGATGCATCCAAGGAATCAGGTGATCGCTTATAAATACCATGGTAAATCTCTTCAGGTACGCTTGCACTGACACGCTGACTAAAAACTCCATTAAAGCTCAAGCAAAGCTCAGAGCTCTTAAGAGATCAATTTCTTGATGGACTCTTATGCGAGAGCCTTCTCCTCTGAGAGGTCAATTTCTTGATGGACTCTTCTGCGAGAGCCTTCTCCTCACATCTGCTTGCTGTGAATCTTCACTGATTTGGGCATTGAAGGGTCTTCCGCAAAGGGTGTAACGACCCAACCTTGGGCCCGTACCCACGAACCGTTTTGTTATAAGAAAGCAAGACGTACAAGGTCCACACCAACTTGGGCCACCACAGCCCAAAAGGGATCCAATTGGTACCTTGTCCTTCTTACTTTACTACATATAAACTACTCAACCAACTTTTAATTTTCTGATATGGGACTATTGGGAGGGGCATCACAGAGGGCCATCCCAGATACTCTCTGCATGAGGACTGTCTTGCAGGTTTCGTTCGGACGAGATATCAGTGTCCAGATCCGAAGTCGAACTGCACCAAGTTAGAGAGCAAATTTTTACAGCAACAGATAATCAAACCTCTGCATTGGAGTGGCACGATCAATCCCCACATTAGAGGAAGCGAGATGGCGAATGTTCGATTGATGGGGAAGTTGAATGGGACATTTCCTGTCAGTAGAAGGCAAGTGCAGTCCGTGCGGAGATTGATGAGGGATGAGAGAGCTGAGCAACACTCCGTCGACGGTGAATTGCCACTAATGGTGGAGGCCAGAAGGTATTTTAGGCATGGGGTGAAGTTACTGATCGAGCTTGTGCATGCCTTTGAGATCTGGGCGATGACCGGAGTCGCTGGTGTTGTCAAAATGGCAGCTAGTATTGAGATTTGCAATGCAGAGCGGAGAATGGAGTTTTAAATTATACTTTTTTGATAGCCATGTCTAAGAGTATATATGAAAAAAAGTTATAAAGTTGGACAGACCATATATTATGATCAAGGTAAAATATTTAAGCTTTGACCAGATTTTAGTTGAGTTTTTAGGAAGATTAAAAATATTATGGCCGAGATCAGTATAAATACTTTCCATCATAAAACCTATCTAAATCTATATTTAAATTATATTTCTATCATTCATATACATACACATCTTAATGGAGACAAGGTGAGCAATAATTGACTCTGATGGTTATTTTCATAGTGCCGATAAACTGAAGTTTTATTGTGAGTGAGGTAAGATGTTTAAGCTTTGACCAGATTTTGGATGAGTTTTGAGGAAGATTAATAATATTATAATCGAGATTAGCTATTATAAATACTTTTGATCATCAAATCTATTGAATCTATATTTAAATTATACTTTTACCATTCATATACAAACACATTTTGATGGAGACAAGGGAGCAATAATTGGCTTTAACTACCATTTTTAGAGTGCCAATAAAAAAGCTATAAAGTTGGATAGACTCACGATTTATTGCAATCGATAAATAAAGCTTGCAATAAAAAAGATAAAATAAAAAAGCTGCCTCAAGCACGATCACCTCCACCAATAAAAGGAGCAAATGCTTTTGTAAGAACTAGCTGGCCAACCAATGCATCATCTCTTGGCTTTAATAAATGAAATGATATCCTAAAAGTATACCATTTTTTAGGTCATACCCTTTGACTAACATATCACTTTTGTCAATTCATATGCATCTTAAACTAACCATATCCGTATAGAACAAATTTTGTTTACAATACATTGGAAACTTATTCTCCATCACACTGACCATGCCACTAGCAAGCTCAATGAACTAAGCCATGATAGTAATGAACCCCATAAAAACAACATTCACAAGGAATTAAAACAATTTTGATGCCAAATATTGTCTTGCAATTTTAAATTGAGATGAAAAGGTCTCACATAATGAATCTCATATAATTTTCTGGCTCAAACAAATCTATCAAGCATAGTTTCTAGATGCACCAAACCATTTTTTAAAAATAAAAAATCAAATCAAAAAAGCACCATTTTTTAAAAATAAAAACATCAAATCCGAGTAAACAAGCCTCGCATACATTAGTATTGGTTTAAGAGACAATCTTGCTTTCATTTTCAATCTTTGGAGAAGCTCCGATAAACCTGTGGCAGCGTTTGCACTAACGGCATCTACTCGTAAAAACAAAATAAAATCCTTTGTCTCTTCGATCATAATTAAACAAGTATAAGGAAATCAGCATTCTCCACCAAAATCTTCATCACCCAATCAGAAAAAAGAGAACAACTTTTTTAACAAATCATGCGACAAACATGATAACTTTGAAAAAAGAACAACGATGAGTAAAGCGGGAGAGGCTTACTCGTTTATGTAAGACGCTATCGCAGTAGAAAAAAGATGGTCTTTATGCTCCAGACACCAGAAAACATCAATATCGATTTCCTCCATTCACTGGAGAAGCTATTCAACTGAAATCAATAGAGAAAAAAAAACCGATCATAATCGAAAACAGTTTCGATGAAAAAAATATGAAGCAATTATGGAGACGCGGAAGGAAGTGTTGAGCCACTTTACCGCCTGCGAATCGCCATGATAAAGCGAGCGGCAGTTTCCCTTGCTCTACCGCATGACGGCAAGGCATGGCGACGACAAAGCGGACAGGTTACGAGGTTTAGGGTTTAGAAGGAAGCGCTGTAGCGGTTTTGTCTACTCTAGCTTTCGATGAGGTGTTTTTTAAAGATAGTGACGGACTAATTTAGTGGTTGAATCCCAACGCCACAAGCCTCTTGGTAAATAATAGCCGATAATCTATCAAAATTAATGATAATTTAAACAAAATTAACTAAATAATTATATTTAATACATATTTTGAAGATAATATATTTTATATTTTATAGTGATAATCTGAATTATAAGCATCTTATAAAAGTTAAAAACAGAAAAAACTGAATTATGTAATAAAAATGTTCTATGTTCTAGTGTAAGCTCTTTTGTTATTTTTTTAATATTTTTTATTAATAAATTAACTATAATTATTTATATACTATGAAGATGTAATTATCTATATTGAAAAAATAATTATATATTTTATTAAGAAATCTGAATTATGTTGTAAATAGAATACTTTTAATTTGAAGATTGCATGCCCAAATTTATTATCTTATTAAATTTTTTGATGAAGTTTTTTCATTTTCCTCCAACATCTTAACTAATACATATCAAACAAGCAATGAATCTATTAATTAGAATGAAAATGCGGATGATAAGAGAGACTTTTAGAAATAAAAAATATAGCAAAATTGAATCGAAATCTCAATAGATGATTTAAAGATGGGAACGAGAAGAATGCATAATTGGTTTTCTCCAACTGCAATCATGAGTTTAGCATTTGCAAACGCATGGAAACAGCATTCCACTATGGCAATATTAAATATGAAGTACACACTTTCACAAAGTGAAACAAATAATATTATGACCATCTTTAACCCTGACTTTAGGAATCGTGTGTGCTTTAAAAATCGTGAGCCGTGCGACTGGGTTCCGTTTCTTGTTGTGCTTTGCAATTCGTGCTGGGAGTCATCATCTCTGATCTCCATCGGCTACTGCTGCTGGTTTTTCTTGCTTCTTCGCTGACTGATGGCGTCTTCGTCCGTCAAGCCTCCGGTCGAGGCTGCTTCTTCGAAGACCACCGACGCTCCATGGAATCATGCCCAATCGAGTCGCTTCGAGTGGGTTTCACCATCGCCGTCTCCAGTTGTGGTCGCTGAGCTGGAGCATCTCTTCCCGGAGATCATCCAAGTCCCTTTGCGGCCTCTGGAGGAGGAGATCGGTAGATGGAAGAATCTAGCCGTTATTGCTCGTAGTCTTGGTAACTGGGTTCCTCCAGAAGCTCTGGTTCGCGAATTCCTCCGTGCCGGTGTCTCGGGAGACATTGAAGCCGTCCCTCTGCCGCATTGCCATTATCTTTTCCGTTTTGATGACATTCGTGCTACGGAGCTCGTCCTCGGGCGTCCATGGACAGTTAATGGCCAAGCTTTTGCTGTATCCGAGTGGATTCCGGATTTCATTCCTTCTGAGAGCACGCTTCTTCAAGCTCTGCTTTGGGTCCGATTGCCACTGCTCCCATCGAATTCTGGACTGATGATGCTCTTGCCTCAATCCTATCTGCTGCAGGGAAATTCCTATACTCGGATGCTTTGACCAAGGATCGCAAGCGAGGCGGTTTTGCTCGCGCTTGTATCTCAGTCGACCTGGGTCAGCCTCTGCGCCCAGGTGCTCGGATTCTAGGTTCTGTCGTTCCATTTTGGCAACAATTTTGTTTTGAGAACATAGATGGAATCTGTGCCTTCTATGAATCCTTGCATCTCTCTGGGTCCTGTGGAGCTTCGACTGATCCCTCATCTTCATCCTTGAAGCCTCGGTTCGGACCTTGGATGACAGCGGTGAGACGAAGGAAGGCCCCTGTGCTGCAGCAACCGGTGTCTCAGAGATTTCTGTTCCGGGTACGTCTTCCTCCCCTCCACCGTCTTATCGAATGAATGGAAAACACCTAAGAAATTTGCACGAAGGAACATTAGGAATGGTGTGCATGTCGTGCCTGCCGTCGCTGTGGATCCTTCGTCTATTTCCCCTAGTCCTTCTCCTCTGTATGGAATGCAACAGAGCCGGATCCCCCCTTCTGTGCCATCGGCTGTGGGAGAGACTTCTGTTGATGAGGATGGTAGGATTGATAACCCAGAGAGTCGTTTTCTCTCAAAGCCTCCTCCTATTCACTCTAAGATCCTGCATGCCGGTCAATCCTCAGTGTGCCGGTTGGAGACAATGGAACAGTAGCGAATTGTAAGTCTGAATGTTTAATCTCTGTCCTGGTGCTCTCAGGAATTCTGGAGTCTTATGCTCCAGTCCTTTTAAGTTGGGGGGCCAGATTCATTCTACTGAAGGTTGCCTTTCTGGGCTGTCGAAATGGGCTCGGCCTGTTGAGCCTGTGTCGCAGCGGGTTTTGTCCAAGGCATCCAAAGGAAAAGGAAAAGCTAACCTCAAGGTTAAGGACATTGGGAATGGATCCTTTGCTTTCTCGGCTTCGCTTGACTCCCCTAGGGGTATGCCTGGTCCGGTGGGGTCAAGGAAGCAAAAGTCACGTCGTAAAGATAACCTGGCCCTTCAATCTATGGAAGTGTCAGTCCAGCCATCTCACTCGACTGGCACTGACCATGACGAGGCTGTGGCCATTCTTAAGGCAGCCATCCAGAAGGATCGTCCTCTTGAGAGCATGGATTCATCCAGGGTGGATGACTGTGCTGGCCACGGATCTGAGGGTCCCATGCTACTTAATGATCTCCTTGGCGAGAAGGTTATGGGGGACACTGTTGGGGGTCCCTCTTCCTCTATTTCTTAAATGAAGATTCTTATTTGGAATGTTCGTGGGGCCCTGAAACCCTCCTTTCGTTCTTCTTTTGGAAGGCTTCAGCAGCTTCATAACCTTGACATCTGTATTTTGACGGAAACTCGTCTTTCGGGGGATAGTTTGTATCGCCTTCGGAGGCAGATTTCTAGATTGTGGAATTCTTATGCTATAGATTCTGTTGGTCTTTCTGGAGGCATTTTGGTTCTTTGGAGATCGGACAGAGTCCGTGTGGATGCATTTCATGATTGTGGCCAGCAGGTTGCTTTAGTTGTTTCCGAAGGGTCCTCTGCTCCTTGGCTGCTTTCGGGAATTTATGCCAGTACTGAGTTTAGGATGCGCAGAGTGCTTTGGGATGAGATCCAACTGCTTCTTGGCCGGGGTTTTCCCTCCATCATTGCTGGCGATTTTAACTGTATTGTGGGGGCCTCTGAGAAGCGAGGAGGTAGACAATTTGTTGCTTCCTCGGGCATTGTTGAGTTCAGGAACTTTATTGCCTCCGCATATCTTTTGGATTTGGGTTTTACTGGACCCCGGTTCACCTGGTGCAATAATCGTCAGGGGTCTGCTAGAGTCTGGGAGAGACTGGATAGGGCTTTGGTTTCTGCCAACTGGCTTCAACTCTTTCCTTCTGCTACTGTTACTCATTTGCCAAGGATCGGGTCTGACCATTGTCCTATCCTCATTTCTACTGAATTGCCTCTTCAGCGGTCTAGACAGTTTAAGTTCGAAAAGTTCTGGACCTTTTATTCTTCTGCGAGACATATCATTTCTCAGGTCTGGCGGTTGCCGGTTAGAGGGTGTGCCTCTTACAGACTTTCTAGACGGCTCCTTCTTGTCAGTCGTAGACTTTCTAGCTGGAACAGGAGGGAGGTCGGGAATATTTTGAGGTAGGTCGAACATGCTGAGTCTATTATCTTTTCTTTGCAAGACAAGGAGGATCAGCAGGGCTTTCTCCTTGATGCGGATCTGTCGACCCTCAGATCCACTTTAGCTGTCCACCATTCTCTTATGTTGCACAGGAAACTTATTGGAGGCAAAGGTCCCGTATTCAATGGATTAAGGAGGGTGACCGAAATACGAGGTTCTTTCATCAGACTACTTTGCGGCGCCGATCGGCGAATCGTATCAGATGCATTGATGATGAGGAGGGCCATTCTGTCGAGGATCCGCTGGCGATCAGAGATCAGTTTGTTAACTTCTTCCGGACCAGATGGACTGAGATGTCAGGGGTTGGGTTCCTAGTTTCTCCAGTTCTTCCTTCTTATAAGGTCTTCGATGTGGAGAATGACAGTCTTATCAGACCTCTTACTATGGAGGAGATTCGCCTCGCTTTATGGGAGCTGGGTCCTGACAAGGCCCCGGGACCTGATGGGTTTCCGCCCTTGTTCTTCCGCCATTATTGGAACATTGTTGGTCCGGATGAGGTCTCTGCTATCCGGTCTGTTTTTATGCTCACTCATATGCCTTCTGACTGGAAGCGGACTCTTGTCACCTTGATTCCTAAACGTCCTGAGGCTTCCTCCCCTATGCATTACTGGCCCATTAGTCTGTGTACCACTTTATACAAAATCTGTGCTCAATTTTAGTAACTCGTATGGCTTTGGTTATGCCTCGACTTATCTCTCAGGAGCAGGGTGATTTTCTTAGAGGTCGCAGTATCACGGATAACGCCCTGTTGGCCCAGGAGTTTATGCATGACCTTCACCGAGTGTCGGGACGCAACTGCCTCATGCTATCAAGCTTGATATGGAGAGGGCCTATGATAGACTGAGGTGGGACTTTCTTTGCAGTACTCTTCACGAGTTTGGCTTCCATGAGGTTTTTGTCGACTGGGTGATGGAGTGTGTCCAAAGGCCGTCTTTCTCTCTTATGATTAATGGTGGTCGTACGGAGTTCTTCCACTCGGCGATGGGTTTAAGACAGGGCTGTCCTCTTTCTCCATTCTTGTTTATTCTCTCTGCCGATGCTCTATCCCGGGAGCTTTCTTTGGCAATGCGGACTTCTTACATCGACCCTTATGCTGCTGGCCCCCTTGGCCCTTCGCTGTCCCATTTACTTTTTGCTGATGATTGTCTCCTGCTGGGGAGGGCTACTACCATCAATGCCTCACCTTTGCTTCCATCCTTCACTCCTACTGTCATGCCTTGGGGCAGTGTGTCAATCTCAGCAAATCGCTTATTTGTTTTAGTCCGAGGACGTCCCGTTCTATGAAGAGGGCTATATCTCAGATTATGGGCATTCCTACTCAGTCCGATCGGATGTCCTATTTGGGGATTCCTATTTCTGGGAGACGGCCTCGGTGTTCGGACTTTAGTTATCTGGAGAGGTGGATCCGTGATCGTCTGGATGGCTGGCAGGTGTCTGATCTCTCTATGATGGCGCGCATTACCCTGATCCGGTCTGTGCTCTCGTCGATGCCTGCCTATCTTTTATCTCACACTGCTATTCCGTTGGCTTGTCTGCGGAAGATTGAGAGATATTTTCGTGATTTTCTTTGGACTTCGAGTCAAGATGGCCACGGTATTCATCTTCTGGCTTGGGACTCTGTCTGCTTGCCTTTGGCTGAGGGTGGTCTTGGTATCCAGTCGTTACTTCTCAGGAGAGAGGCTCTGACAGCTAGGCATGCCTCCAGGTTCGTTCTTGATCCGAATTGCCTGTGGAGTTCTTTTATGCGTGCCAAGTACGGTAGCTGGAACTCTTCATCTATTCCTCAGGCTACCCGGGGGCATTCTTTTTATTGGAAAGAGGTCTATCGTCATGCTCCGACTATCCTGGATTGTACCGCTTGGATCATCGGGGACGGTTCTTCGGTGGATGCCATTCAGGATGCATGGATTGCTGACCTTCCTCTGTCGCGTTGGCCCACTTTTATCTGCCCTGATACTCCTCATGGTATGCGTGTCAGTGACCTTATATCCGACGACTGCCCTTCCTGGTCATATTCTCGGGTGGCTAGTTACTGCGGGACTGAACTATGTCGGCGTATTCTTTCCATACCTCTGTCTCCATCTGCTAGTATTGATACCAGGGTCTGGAGGAGATCATGCTTGTCTTGTGCTCCCATGAGGGACCTCCTCTCTATGTTCAGAACTTATCCTCATGATTCGAGGGATTGGGATTGGATTTGGCAACTGTCCGTTCACCCTCGAGTGCGTCTTTTCATCTGGAAACTTGCTCAGGGTATTTTTCCTACCTGCTTCCTTCTCTCGCATCGTGGTTTGAGTATTCAGCCTACTTGCCCGGTATGTGGAACCGAGGAGGAAACAATTGATCATGCTATATTCGATTGTGCCAGGGCTCGTCAGATTTGGCAACTCTCATGTACTTATCCCTGGGTGCACAGTCCTGCCTCTCACCGTATTTCTTTCCTGAGATTGCTGAAGCAGGGTTTAGGAGGGGTTACTCACCAACGGGGCTCACTCTGGGCTTATATTGCTTATCAGATATGGCTTTCTCGAAATCAGATTGTGTTCTCAGATACGGTTCATTCTCCTCGTAGGATCCTCAGGACGGCTTCATCCCTCTTTGCTGAGTATTCATCCCATCAGGAGTCCTTTGATTTTGCAAACCTTGGACACTGGGTCTCCCCTGCTGCTGCGGCAGCGAACCGGCGTACGGTTTTCATTTCTTGGGAGCCCCCTCCTCCAGGGTTTGTTAAAATTAACTTCGATGAGAGTGTCCGGGGTAGAAGTGCTGGCTCTGCTTATGTCATTCGTGATGTTGATGGCAGGATGCTGGCGGCTGGAGGATTTAGCCTTCTTGATCCCTCGGTTCCAATGACTGAGCTCTATGCAGCTTGGACGGGTTTATCCTTCGCCATTCGGACTCTTGGCGCCCGCAAGCTCATCATTGAAGGGGACTCCATTATCGTTATTCGATGGATTCGTCAGCAGTATAGTTCCCGTCTGCCTTCTATTCCTATCCTATGTGATATCCGAGCTATGATTTTGGAAGCTTCCAACATTCAGATCCGTCATGTCTATCGTGAGGCCAATGTTGTTGCTGTTGGGGAGCGCGGAATACCCCCAAGATCACGGCTATAGCGTATATGAGTAATAAAAAAATCTTTTACCGTTCTAATCTATGAGTATAAGATTATACCTTCAGACTTGAACGCTAGAACACTTCGATTTGATTGCTCGACCTCAACCTTTTAGCCTTCCGCCGTATTCCCGAAATACCTTCTTCTCTCACAAGATGGTGGGATCTCTCTCGACCGACCTAGGGTTTCTTATTTTTCTTTTTCTCTTAAAAACGTTAACCATAGCAACCAATTGAGAGGGTATTTATAGGGCTACAACAGGGACCAAATAGGCAAATATGAAAAAGGACTTTCCACGTAATTAAATCTCCTAATCCTATCCCGGGTTAGGATTCAATTACGTAAATTATAATTCATTCCACTAAAGAATTATAATTGTACTCCTAATCACATTCGAATTTATATTTTTGAGCCTTAATATTAAATACTTATTATCTCCCCATGTTAAGATTACAGATATCCACCAATTAAATTTAAATACTGACAATATAATTTAATTGGCTGTTATTATCCTTGAGACTTATCCACTTAACTTATTTGATGTATCGGATTCAAAATCCACTTGCAAGATTTGATACAATCAAAACTTATAAGCTTTCTCAAGGGGATATCATCAATCCAAATTAACAGGACGTGGATTCCTTCAACTATTAATATTCACCATATACATAATGTTATTGCCCAACCCACTGAGTTTATTGACTCATATAGAATCTCACTCTATGTGTAATCAAAGCAATAAACACTACATACACGTGTCTAGAAATAGAATTCAGATTAAGAGCATAAGTAATCATAATATTCATGAGTTCTAAATTATTTTATAAAGTCAGTATAAAATAATCAACTCAACTGGGTCCTGTTCAATACACACAAAGTGTACTAGCACAAATAGTTAGAATAAATCATTCCCCGTAGTCAAGACAGACCTACTAAAAATTTGTGCTACAGTTCTACTGATGGTGTGTCCAATTCCATCTAAAACTCTGAACAATAAATTTGTATTCCAAAAGAACCGATGATCTAGTCTTCTGTGTGTAAGCCGTACTCTACACACTAGATCAAATACTCTTTGTAAATACTAGACACATGCACATATATAGTAAATGGCACACATTGCTCAAAATGAATTCTCATTAAAAATGTAAAGACATAACATAAAGCATATCTTTTAGTCTATATCTCTATCAGTTGTGGACTGGATTGCGGCCAGGATGGCCTCTCACTCTGGGCAGTGGATATGGAGACCGGGCGACTACTGCCCTCTGATTATATCCCAGTTATTAATTTCTGATGTAATGGATCCGTTTCGATCTAGGATGGTATGAATCATCGTCTGTATTAAAAAAAAAAAAAATTATGACCTTGCAGCCCTTGTCCACCTCCCTTTCTCTAACTATTTAACCTTTTATAATAAAATTTAGAAAACGAACGTGTCCGACGGTACCAACACAATGACTCCCATAACTTAATAAACAGCGTCGTTCCAAGCGCAAGCGGTGGAAAAAGGATCAATCATGAAAAGACACGATGGAACTTAGCGTCTTCTCTGAATAAAACCCTCCGAGACGGTACATCTGATCGCTGAAGTGAAGATGGTGGCTCGAAAGTTGATGTTAGAGGTGGCAAAGGTGGCGAACTGGCGATGTCTCCGATCGAAGTGGAGCTGTAAATAGTGCACCGACAAAGAAAAAGAAAAAGAAAAAAATCAACCATTAAAATAATAAAAAATGAAAATAGAATCGTTAATGGGATCGGAGCCATTGGCTTTGGATCAATAATCGATAAGTCGAGCAATTATGATCCAAATATAATTATTTTGGGCCACCAACTTCATTAACGGACTCGCAGTAAGCAACCAGCGCACCAACTGACAAAATCAAAAGAAATGCGATGAAGATCATCTTACGTAGTGGAAGCAGTGACGGCGTAGACGCGACAGGGCATGTGAATGACCAATTAGTAACATCATGATTAGATTAAATTATATTTATTGGGAGTAAAATCATCATTATATCAATATCTATGCGAGAAAGTTAAGACCGATCCTCTCCTTTCGTCCGCCAAGATATTCCCGAGCTTTTCATAGCTCGTCTCCTCCGAGCTTCCCGTAGCTCGGCTCTCCCGAGCTCCCATAGCTCGTCTCTTCCGAGCTTCCCATAGCTCGGCTCTCTCGAGCTTCCGTAGCCTGGCTCCCCCGAGCTTCCGTAGCCCGGCTCCCCCGAGCTTCAACAGCTCGGCTCCTTCGAGCTTCCACAGCTCGGCTCCCCCGAGCTTCCTGTAGCTCGTTTCCCCCGAGCTTCCATGGCTCGGCTTCACTGAGCGATCCACGATCCAATTCTCACCTCCGCGGAACCTGACGCGGAAGAGCCTAGGCCCATTGTAACAACACCCTAGGCAAGGAATCATGTTGAGAAGTGGCCTAGAACCTACCACGGCTACCTGAGACCTACACACCTACCAGATCTCAAGCCATCAAGGAGCTCTCCTAGCCGTCGATCTCCTAACAGACAGGATATGGATCCCAACAGCCCCACAACGGCCTGATTCGATCCATCTCCGTATCCTAACAACCTTTGAACCTTCCAGAAGGCGCTCAAGATCCAGGTGACATCCTATAAATATGACACTCCCAGATTCCCTCAGGTACGCGCGCACTCACACCCTCACTCTCACTCTCCCGCTCTCGTCAACTGCTCGTCGGTGCTCTCACCCCCTAAAGCTTCCGATCGGCCGCCCCCAGAGAGACTCCCTGGAGAGATCCACCTCTCCGTTTTCTGATTGATCGCCGATTTCCTCCCACTGACTTGAGCGTCGGAGGGTCTTCCACGGAGGGCCACCCCCAACGCCTCTCGCGCGAGGACTTGTGTGCAGGTCCGTCCCCTGGAGATCGACTGCGCCCGAGTCGGAGGACGGATCCCGACGGCATCAGATTGGCGCTAGAGGAAGGGCCTCAAGTCCCATTAAAACTTGAAGAAAGGAGATAAGGATCTCGATCTGGAGTAGAACCTCTCTAATGGCCAATCGGAGAAGAGCAACCTCTGAAGCCCAAGATCAGGCCGCTTCCCAGAGGCCTGATCCGACGAGCGGTGTAGCGCCGCAACCTCCACCAATCGAAACCCCGTCACCGCCTGCCATCCCGATGACCCAGGACCAGTTCGCCTCGCTGGTCCAGCAAGTCTAGGCCCTGACTCACCTGGTCGAGGAGCGCCTTATGGCTACTCTCGCTCCGCACTTTCATAAGGAGGCCATGATTCCTTCTTCACCGGCAACTTCCTTCTCCAGTCCGCATAAATCCATGGACCCCCCACACCGACCCAGAGGGGACAAACCAGTCCCGCGAGGCGGTTATGATAGGGATCCTCCCAGATCTCGGCGAGCCCGATCCCTCTCCCCAGTGACATCCCACCATGATTTGACGCTGTCCCTGCGATCCTCTCGCCCAGCTCCTCCTCTGACAGCTGAAGAGGAGATCCGTCGGCAGATCCAGGAGATGCGTCAGGAGCTGGACACTGCCAAGCAGACCTATCCGCCCCAACCCAAAGCGGAGCAGGGCATCCCTTTCTCTAAGGGGATTATGGAGGAAGTGATTCCCTCCCATGTCAAGCTACCAGCCGTCGAACCCTACCACGGCTCTTCTGACCTGGACGACCATCTTAGTAGCTTCCGGTCAATAATGATGTTCCACGGAGCATCCGACGCGGTCCTCTGCTGCGCTTTCCCCTCCACCCTCAGAGGATCTGCCCGAACCTGGTTCAATGCCTTGAAGCCAGGTTCCATTGATTCATTTGACGAGCTGAGCCGTCTTTTTATTGGCCAGTTCGTCAGCAGCCGCCGCCACTGACGAAGATCTAACTCCCTCTCCGAAGTTAAACAGAGAGAGGGGAGTCCTTGAGAAATTATCTTGGTCATTTTAATAAGGCCATGTTAGAGGTGGACCACCTTAATCATGAGGTGGCTATGTCCGCCCTAGCGGGGGAGTCTCAAAGGAAAGCGACTTCTACCTGGCTATGGAAGTCAGCTACCCCCCTAGCCTCTCTGATATGATGGCCCTAGCGGACAAATACGCTAGGGTTGAAGAATCGCGGAGAGTTGCCCGCGCCGAGCAGGCAAAGAAGAAGGAGCCCAAAGTTCCCGACAGGCACCGTCCCGCCCGTCGGCCAAGTCCACCTTGCCGACAAAGAGTTCCCCCGCTGCTGCCAAGGAATCGCTCCCAGAGCCCTCCCAGGCGGTTCGATAACTACACTCCGCTAACCGTGCCCCGGGCGTAAATCCTCATAGAAATAAAGCGCCAGCTCCCCCGGCCAGTTCCTCTCCGAGGGAACCCGATCCGAAGAGATCCCACCAAGTACTGTCACTACCACAGGGAGCATGGCCACGACACTGAAGAATGCTGGCAACTAAAAAATGAAATCGAGAGGCTGATCCAGTGGGGACGACTGAATCAGTTTAGGAGGGTGCCCGAGCCAGGACAAGGAGGTGACCGCCAGCCCGAACTTCAACAACCTCCTCCTTCACCGAATCCGCCCGTGATCAGCCGCATCAATATGATCGAAGAGGCCGGCGGGTCGAGCCCCAGGGACGACGGTGAGGAATCGGCGCCGAAGAGGGCGCGGACGGGCGAGCTCTCCTTCTCCGACGATGATCTCCAAGGGATACAGTTCACCCATAATGACGCATTAGTTGTATCCCTCAATTTAAATAACTATGATGTAAGCCGAATCCTCGTTGATAGTGGAAGTTCGGTGAATGTTTTGTACCTCGATGTGTTTGCCAGGATGAAATTACTCATGGAAAACCTTCGAGCCGTGGATTCCACCCTAATGGGATTCACAGGCGATGTCATCGTCCCGGAAGGGGTCATCACCCTAACAGTCCGCACGGAAGCCTGTCCCCTTGTAGCCATTATCCAGATGGACTTCTTAGTAACCAACCTCAGGTCTCCATACAATGCAATACTCGGCAGACTCGGTCTGATGTCCCTCAAGGCAGTTGTCTCCATCCCGCATTTATCCATGAAATTCCCCACCGAGCAAGGAGTTGGAATTGTGCGAGGAAGTCAAGCCATGGCTCGGCAGTGCTTCGTTACAAGCCTTCAGTCTAGAATGCCGGAAGTTGATGGGCTAGATGCTCAAGAGGACTTCGCTGAACAGCGAGGAGAACCGGCAGAGGAATTGGAGGAGGTGCCATTGGATGAGACTCATCCCGACCGAACCATAAAAATTGGGTTGCTGCTCAAGGGCGAACCTCAGCACAGATTGATCAGGTTCCTCCGAAGCAGCGCTGATATCTTCGCCTAGTCCGCCTCCGACATGCCAGGGGTCAGCCCCGAGGTTCTTGTCCATCGTCTTAACGTGGACGAGATGCACAGGCCCGTTAAGCAGAAAAAGAGGAGCTTCGCCCCGGAACGACAAAAGGCCATTGAAGAAGAGGTAGACAAACTCATCAAGGCAAATTTCGTCCGGGAGGTAAATTATCCGAGTTGGCTATCAAACGTCGTCATGGTGAAGAAGTCGAACAGCAAGTGGAGGATTTGCATCGACTTCACCGACCTCAACAAAGCCTGCCCGAAGGACAGCTTCACTCTCCCCCGGATCGACCAGCTCGTGGATGCCACCTCAGGTCACCAGATGCTGTCATTCATGGACGCCTATTCAGGCTACAATCAGATCTGGATGGCCCCCGAGGACAAGGAAAAGACTGCCTTCATAACCGACCGAGGTACTTACTGTTACCGAGTCATGCCTTTTGGTCTTAAGAATGCAGGTGCAACCTACCAGAGGCTGGTCAACAAAGTATTCAAGGAGCAAATCGGCCGGAACATGGAGGTGTACGTGGACGACATGCTGGTCAAAAGCAAGGAAGCATCACGGCATGTCGAGGACCTCTCAGAGAGCTTTACAACGCTACGCAAGTATGGGATGAGACTCAATCCGACCAAATGTGCCTTCGGCGTTAACTCCAGAAAGTTTCTCGGCTTCATGGTCTCCCAGCGAGGTATCGAAGCTAACCCCCAGAAGATTCAAGCTCTCCAACAAATGGCGCCCCCAGCATCTGTTAAAGAGGTCCAGCGCCTAACTGGGAGGATAGCGGCTCTTAACCGTTTTGTGGCACGGTCGGCCGAGAGATGCCTCCCCTTCTTCAAAACCCTCCGGTCGGCTAAAAACTTCCAGTGGACTCCTGAATGTCAAAAATCATTTCAAGATCTCAAGAAATACCTCAGCTCGCCCCCACTCCTCAGTAGTCCAGCCCCGGGCGAGACCCTGTTCTTGTACCTGGCTATTTTAGAGGGTGCTGTCTGTTCGGTGCTGGTCAGGGAAGAAGGCAAAGTCCAGAAGCCGATCTACTATGTCAGCAGGCTACTCCGCGATGCGGAGACAAGATATAGCAGAATCGAGAAGATGGTGTTAGCCTTAATCATCTCAGTTCGGAAGCTGCGACCGTACTTCCAAGCACATTCTGTGATGGTCCTGACCGACCAACCCATCAAGGCGATAGTCCACCGTCCCGAAACGTCGGGAAGAGTGACCAAGTGGGCCGTCGAGTTGAGCGAGCATAACATACACTTTCAGCCTCGCCCAGCCATCAAAGCTCAGGTACTAGACGACTTCCTCCTCGAGTGTACCATCCCGGAGGATGGTTCTACCCCAAACTCCTCCGAAGAACCAAAATCTGGAGCCCGGTGGCTCCTCCATGTCGACGGGTCATCTAATGCCCATCGCTCCGGTGCGGGCCTAGTCCTCACCAGTCCGGAGGGGGTAACCTTTAAATATGGTGTTCGGTTCTCTTTCCCAGCCTCCAACAACGAAGCCGAGTACGAAGCCCTGTTAGCCAGCCTCCGAATCGCCCGCAATCTGAAGGTGGAGAAGCTTAATGACTTAACCGACTCACAGCTGGTGGCCAGTCATGTACGAGGAGAGTTTGAAGCTCGAAAGCCGAACATGGTTCGATACCTTCAAGAGGTGCGGAGCTTGCTTCCCCTATTTTACCGAATTTGAAATCATTCATATTTCCAGATCCGAGAATGCCCGCGCCGACCTACTCTCCCGATTGGCGACCGTGGAATCAATGGACGCCGAACAAAAGTTCCACCTGGAGACCCTAGAAAGGCCCAGCATCACGGAAGCCGACCGAATAATGCAAGTTGAAGCTGAACCATCATGGTTCGATCCTATTCTTAAATATCTCAAAGAAGGGTCGCTTCCACCCGACCGGAGAGAGGCTAGAAAGCTGAAGCTACAGGCCACCCACTACGTGTTGATCGACAACCAGCTTTACAAACGGTCCTTCTCCATGCCACTGCTCAGATGCCTTCGCCCGTTCGAAGCAGATTATGCTCTGCGCGAAGTACATGAAGGGATTTGCGGCAACCATCTGGGAAGCCGATCGCTATGCCACAAGGTGCTGCGACAAGGCTACTATTGGCCGACTATGCAGAAGGATGCAGACGATCTAGTCCGAGCCTGCGACCCATGCCAGAGGCACTCAAGCATCCAAAGGCTCCCCTCCGCTGGCCTAGTTCCCATATCCTCCGCTTGGCCCTTCGCCAAATGGGGGATGGACATCCTCGGCCCATTCCCGCTTGCCACGGGGCAGCAGAAATTTCTATTCGTTGCCATCGACTATTTCACTAAATGGGTCGAGGCGGAAGCAGTTGCACAAATAACCGAGGCACGGGCCAGAGATTTTGTATGGAGGTCCATCATCTATCGATTCGGCCTCCCGCATACCATAATCACCGATAACGGTAAGTAGTTCGACAACTCTAAATTCTGCCAGTTCTGTGAGGAGCATGGAATCCGTCACCACCTCACCTCGGTCGAGCATCCACAAGCCAACGGAGCGGCCGAAGTGACCAACAGGACCCTCCTTCAGGGGATCAAAGCTCGCCTTTCCAGAGCCCAAGGCAGGTGGGCAGAGGAGCTGCATCATGTTCTATGGGCCTACCACACCACCCCGAGAATCCCGACAGGTGAAACCCCATTCCGGATGGCTTTCGGCACGGAAGCCGTTATACCTGTGGAAATAGGCCTCCCATCGTTGCGGGTGGAAAGCTATTCAGAGAAAGCTAGCAACGAACAGCTCTGCACCAACCTCGACTTGATAGAGGAGATCAGAGAGAAGGCCCGGATCAGAGTGGCTGCTTATCAACAAAGAGTGGCCCGCTACCACGCCTCCAGAGTCAAAGGGAAAGCCTTCCTGCCTGGCGACCTTGTTCTCCGGAAGGCCTCTGTTTCCAAACCGCTGGAACAAGGAAAGCTGGTACCAAACTGGGAAGGCCCATACCAAGTAGCGGAGATCATTGGACCGGGAACCTACAAGCTGCAAGATTTAAACGGGAAATCCATCCCCCGAACATGGAACTCGGACAATCTCCGTAAGTATTATCAATAGGGTATGTCCTCTATAAGTCCCTTTTCATATGCCTCATTATACCTTCCTGTCAACACGTGTTTTCGTAATTTGCAACGTAAATCATTATGCATTACATTGCCAAAGATTGCGAAAAGAAACAGATGCTGCTTACTAATCCTCGGCACGACCGAGTTAACTATCTAATCAGGAATTCTCCGAACTTTGGTAGGGCCAAGTAAAAATTCTCCGAACCTCGGCTGGGCCGAGCAACAAATTCTCCGAACCTTGGCAGGGCCAAGTAAAAAATTCTCCGAACCTCGGCTGGGCCGAGCAACAAATTCTCCGAACCTTGGCAGGGCCAAGTAAAAATTCTCCGAACCTCGGCTGGGCCGAGCAACAAATTCTCCGAACCTTGGCAGTGCCAAGTAAAAATCCTCCGAACCTCGTCTGGGCCAAGCAACAAATTCTCCGAACCTTGGCAGGGCCAAGTAAAAATTCTCCGAACCTCGGCAGGGCCGCGCCATAAATTCTCCAAACCTTGGCAGGGCCAAGTAAAAATCCTCCGAACCTCGGCTGGGCCGAGCAACAAATTCTCCGAACCTTGGCAGGGCCAAGTAAAAATTCTCCGAACCTCGGCTGGGCTGAGCAACAAATTCTCCAAACCTTGGCAGGGCCAAGTAAAAATTCTTCGAACCTCGGCTGGGCCGAGCAACAGATTCTCCGAACCTTGGCAGGGCCAAGTAAAAATTCTCTGAACCTCGGCTGGGCCGAGTAACAAATTCTCCGAACCTTGGCTGGGCCAAGCAACAGATTCTCCGAACCTTGACAGGGCTAAGTAAAAATTCTCCGAACCTCGGCTAGGCCGAGCAACAGATTCTCCGAACCTCGGCTGGGCCGAGCAACAGATTCTCCAAACCTTGGCAGGGCCAAGTAAAAATTCTCCGAACCTCGGCTGGGCCGAGTAACAAATTCTCCGAACCTCGGCTGGGCCGAGCAACAGATTCTCCGAACCTTGGCAGGGCCAAGTAACTAGTTCTCCAAACCTCGGCTGGGCCGAGCAATGAGTTCTCCGTACCTCGGCCGGGCCAAGAAACAAACTCTCCGAACCTTGGCAGGGCCAAGTAAAACATCTCCGAACCTCGGTCGGGCCGAGCAGTAGTAAATTCTTCGAACATCGGCTGGACCGAACAATAGATTTTTCGAACCTTGGCAGGTCCAAGTGGAAAATTCTCCAAACCTCGGCAAGGCCGAGCCATAAGCATTTGGTTTTCAATAGGGACGAGGCATAAAACTCCGAGCTTCTGACCAAGATGAGGAGCGTATTCTGCTATCGAACAATCTCTAATCCTTCGTTTGGACCAGGGCAGCTTACAAGCTCCGACTAGTTCGGATGGTGCGAGATCCTCACCTAAAACCAAATGCCACGTACCCCATGTCCAGCAACAACAAATTGGCACAGGAGATATAGAGATTGAGAAACAGGACAGAATTCTTTTTATTTCATTGCCATCAAAACCAATTACAAATGACTGAGAGGCGTTACAAGAGCATTGAAATACATAAAATAAAGACAAGTACAAAACTCAGGCAACTGCTCCAAAGCAGACCTGGGCGACTGTGATGCTCCGATGTCCTGACCGATGAGCTGGATAAACCGCAAACAATCAGCTCGCGCCGATAATGGGCGGGCGACATGGACCAACCATTGCGGCCAGCTCCAGTTAATAATGATATCTCGGTGACCCAACCGAGATATCAGGGTGATTGGAAAGGGTGGACAGGATATTACCCCAGACCACCCAACCAAGGGACCCCCCGGCGAGTAGGAAGGAAGCCCGCGCGCCCTGGCATCGGAACGCTCTCCCAAGCCGAGTGTGCATCGCCCTACCTTGCCGAGGCTAAGGACAAGGTGCCTGCAGGCGGCACACCACCTCCCCCACCCCATGTGGCGAAAGATTCCCCAGGCGGGCGAGCCCAGGAATCCAAATCGAGGGAGGAGGAGAAGTTCAAGTGAGTCATGGGGAGCCCGCGTACACTTCCTACCGTAACTCCCCAAAGGGGAACCACAAAGGTCACACTGGAAGCGCATATGTGCGCTCTCCGTGTGATCTCTGCGCCCTCCCTGTGCGCCCTCCATATGATCTTCGAGACTCATCCCCTAAGGGCGAGCCATTCTACAGCAGCTCCTTCATCACCCCAGCTATCCGGTGGCAAAGGGCTTATGAGAGGAGAGCTCGATCCTCCCACTCGCAGTGTCAAGGAAATAAGCATGGTGGAAACTCTAGTGGGAAAGAAACTTTGGGGACGACTTAACACGACCCCTCTTCCCCCTTTTTATAGGCCAAAAATGGACCGGGAACAATTACCAAGGCTATAAGCCCCGAGATTCAAACACCTGGGCCATACCTCCATGTGGCCCCCAGGATGAAAGCGGCGCCCTATTGCGCGCCGAGCCCACTGCCTGAACTATGACGCATGCAAAGATTTCCTCTTGATCCCGAATCGCGATCATTAAACGCAGAGAATCGTCCACTGACATTATGGAGACTGGCAGGTTCAGGAGATCGTCCGACGAAAGTAATATCCTCCAATGGTAAACGGGTGCATGCGCCGTACGTCAAAACGACCCGTATGGAAAAAGAACAACTACCCTAAAAACCTTCCGGAAAGCACCAGAACAGCTTTATGTTCCCTACAGTGCCGTATCATCAATTTTGATGAAATAAAAACCGGTTTATCTATAGAACGGCAGGGCGCTGGCAGAACAGCAAAACTGATTGTTCGTCGATGGCGCCCCAACGAAGTTAATCACTCGAAGAACTTGTGCGACAAAATTGAGCGTCTCAAAACAAAAATGAGCACGAAGGCTACACAAACCATTCTTTCATTCAACGAAAAATGAAGTGACCAAAGGAAGCGAAAAATACTTCGGCAACCACCCTCATATGTCGGCCCTAGCCGACCTACTTTGTCATCGGCCCTAGCCGACCTACTTCGCCATCGGCTCTAGCCGACCTACTTTGTCGTCGGCCTTAGCCGACCCACTTTGCTCGTCGGCCCTAGCCGACCTACTTTGCTTGTCGGCCCTAGCCAACCTACTTTGTCGTCGGCCCTAGCCGATCTATTTCGTCTATCGGCCCAAGCCGACCTACCCTGTCCGTCGGTCTTAACCGACTGGCCTCATTTCTCAAGTTTTAATTAGACACAAACCAAACCAGATCATCTATCGGTTTGCCAGTCAAGACTATCGCCCCGTCTTGGGCCAAGCCAATGCATTCCCTTGATCCCGAAATAAAGATGACCAAAGAGCGTCAACAAGCCATAAGTCGCTTGCGATTGAGGCGAAATTTAGAGTGAAGGACCGTCTAAAGAAAAAACACTTAAATAGAAGTAGAAAGTTCATTCATTGAAAGACGTCAAGCAGAGTTACAGAAAACGAAACACGGGGATGGCTCTTAAAGCTGGGAACTACATCAGTTCTGGAAGAACCCTCGGTTACGTCCGCAGAAGCGTGACTTGATTCGCCTTTCTCTAATACCTTCGCCCCCTCGGCGATAGTCTGCGATCGTCCTTCAGAAGCTGCGGCTTCGCTGGGACCCGGGGCGGCACCAGGATCGGTATCGGAGGCATCGACGTACTCATCCTCCTCTTCTCCTTCGGACTCACCGGCGTCAGGAGCTTTGTATCCAGAAAAGAGAGATCCCATTCCGGGTGCTCGCTGGATATCTTGTCTTTGCACTCTTCCACTCCGAGTTGGAAGGCGTCAGCGCCGATTACGTCCTGTTCTCCTTTGAGTATGGCGAGCTGCACCTTGCCTCGGCAACTTGCCTCTCGGCTTCCGACCTGAGCCCGTAGAAGAACGGTTTGCTCCTCGAACTCGCCGGCCCGTGCCTCGAATTGCAAACTTCTACTTCGGCTGGATGCAAGCTCACCTTGCAAGGCTCGATTATCCAGCCCTAACCTTGCCACCTGCGAAACCAAAATCAGTCGGCACCGCAAGGAATCAACAAAGAAAGTTAAAAAAGAGGGGGGAATAAGATCGTACCTCCTCCTCTTGTCTAGCCAACCTTTTGGTCAGCTCCTCGGCCTCACCCCTGGCCCTTGTTCTATCAGCTCCAACCAACTCACCCTCTCCTGAAGAGCATTAATTCTCGACTGCTTGCTTTCGACTCTCTCCGGGCTTGAGATAGCTCGTTACTCAACCGAGCTATCATCCCTTCATGCCATTTAGCGCTGGCTCTCAAGTCAGCAATTTCGCCATCGCGCCGCTGTAGCTTCTCCTCTATTTACTGAGCATTCTGGTCAGGCGCTTTCTCTCGTCGGCAGCCTCCTTCCCCAGCCGGCCCAAACTCTCATTATGTTCCCGCTGCATCGCTGCCACCTCCTCGGAATGTTTTGACTTAACTCTAGCCAGCTCCAAGCACGCATCGTCATTCTTCGCAGGAGTCCCTGCAACTCCTCCACTTTGCATTTTTGCTTAGACGCTTCGGCTAGAGCGGCCTGATATGACGCCTTCATCCCCGCCAAACTTCTGTTGCTAATGGCCAGAAGTTCCTCAAACTTCTTGGACACCTCCACTCGCGATCGGAGTACGGCGTTATCTCTCCTGGCCTGAACGCTGGCCCCCGTCGCCAAACTCAGACGCCAGCACATCGCCCGAGAAAGCAGAGCACTCTACGGGACAAAAGATGAGTAAGAATATGCGATTAAGTCAACCAGAAAGTATCCACCACCCAAGAGTGGTAACTCACCCGAGAGGCGTAGGCCCGTGTCATCCTCATGAGGGTCGCATTGCAATATCGGGGAGAAGATGATACTTTCGGCCACCCCTGTTGCCCGAACGCGGCATCAACCAACTCCAGATCCGCAAACCTGTCCGCCGAAGGATCCGCACCCGGGTACAAGGCCGACCTCATTAAGGCAGAAAATGCCTCCTCAACACCCACGTTCGAGCTACCGGGCTGGCCATCTCCGCCCGAGGAACCAACCCGGGTGACCTCCGGCTGAGAGGCCTTCAACTTCCCAGCCTCTTCATCAGAACCCTAGCTTGGGCTTCTTCGGACAGTTCGGCCAACCCAAGCGCCAGCCTCCCCAAAATCCTTTTTGAAGGGGTCCCCATTGCAGGGCTCTCACCTTGTTGCGCTTCTTCTTCCGACCCTCTTTTTCGGTCACAATCACCGCGTCTCCTCCGCAGGCTCCCCGAGGCCTCTGTCCGGCCTGTTTCTTGACCCGCTACGGGCGGTCCAGCATCGCTACCCTCGGACTCCTCCCGAACCTCTCCACCAGTGGCCACTCTCCCTTGCTCCCCCACTAGAGTCGGTAGTAAGCCCACGGAGGTGGAAGGCTCCCCCAAAAACGACCGCTTTCGCCGAATCCATCGCCGGCTCATCTTTCAAAGGGGACGCGGCCGGACAAGCCAACGGAGTCTCATCCAAACTATCTGATAGTTCCACCACGGGAGGACAAGGGATCACAGCTGTCCTCCCTATCCTCCTTCGCCCCCGGCGCTCCTGTCGTGGTCCCTCCGGCGTCCGGTGAGCTCCTTACGGAGGTATGAGCCATTTTCTTGGGCCTACCTCTATCCACGCCACTGTTCTCCCCTGGGCGCTGCCCCTCTTCCTCTTGACGAGACTCGACAATGCCGACCTCTTGGCTGTAAGAACAGAACATATGCGATTAAATCCAAACACGCTCATCGGGGCAACACACAGCAGAGAAAATAAAAGGGAGGACTCACCTTGTGGATCCAGGGGGCTAAGCCCGGCTGCGAAAAGGGCCCCCTCTGATAACAAATCATTGGCCGAGAACACTTGGCCATTGCGGAGGACATCCAAATCCCTCTCCTCTTGCTCGGACAAGGCCGGATGCATCTCCGCATCCCGAACGAAATTTCCCCATCTCCGAGGAAAGTCGGAACCAATGTTCCCTCGGCATAACAAACCTACTCTTCCATCCCTTTATGGAAGAAGGCTTATCCTAATTGTGTTAAGGACCTCCGAGGTCCGATATATGGCCACTCCGATTTCCTCCCAGGTATCAGATGATAATAGGCACGAAAAGAGGGAGAGTGGCGACGATCTGAATCTGGTGGCACATTGAGATAAATCCGATGATGCTCCACCAGCTGTTTGGGGCCACCATTGCCGGACAGATGTTATAGTGAATCATGATTTCCTTCACCAAAGGGTGGAGAGGAAAACTGAAGCCTGCTTTCAAGTTGTCTTCATAAACGAAGACCCCGCACTCCAGATCTCGCGAGACCCTATGTCCATGCTCCGGCACTCGCAGAACGACATCTGAGGGTATGCCATACCTCTGACGAATCCTTCCCACATCCTCGGCAACGATCTCCATAGCTACATCGTCAGGGCTCATCGTCATCTTAGCCAGAAAAAGCACCAGGCGAAACAGCAAGCGTTGCAGAGGATAAAACTCTTCAGGAAACAGAAAGAGAGGATATCACAAATATATATAGTGCTACTATCGCTTCGCTTTCCCCCTAAGGAAGCCATCTTGAGAAGATGAGGCGCCTTGCCCGAGGCGTTCGAAACCGCCTCGATAAAGGCCGCATTAATTGGGATTTCCTCGCGACGATGTGCACGTGCAAGTGCAAAATGCGCCTACAAAGCGCCCATTGCGCCCTACGCATCACCCTCAAGCTCTCCACTTGTGGTGAGCCTAAGGAACTTAAGCTTAAGGAGGAGGTTTCCATATAAGTGAACCTTCCTTTCTTGTTTTTTCGATGTGGGACTAAATGTCCCCGCAATTTCTCATTCACACACATAAGGGGTTAATGGGCTTTCAAGGCCCATTAGGGTTTTCATGACCTATTTTGGCCCATTACCCAACAATCCCCCACATGAATGGAAATTGGACTTAGATCAAAGATTAGCAAAGGCAAACCCCCCACATAAAAGGATTTTAATGCAAATGAATATGCAGACACACTAAAGAGAGTATAATGGGATGAAGTTGTATCGGGATAGGTAGCTTGTGGCTTTGAACCTTCCTTAGTGAGTTGTTATCGAGTTTACTTGCTAAAAGGTGAACATGATGTCTTGAACCTTTCAGCGTTTTGTGTAAACTAAGACAATAACAATCACACAACTTCTTCCCGAGCATTCTTTTGGTTCTCATGGTTGTGTTCATTTTGGCCCCGAACAACTCCTGGTCTCATGAGTGCTTCAGAGAATTAAACCTTAAAATTCTCATAGAATTGGCCCAGTTCACACTCACATAGGTGATTCTTATTAAGAGTATCCTGCTATACCCCACATGATGTTCATGTCATAAGAATCATTAAAAGCAATGCTTATCCTAGTACCTTTAGCAGGTAGCACCATTATCATAGGAATGAGTAGGATTGTACATCCTTAGTGCTATCAAGTCTCTTCATAATTTAGTTATCCCTTTTGAACCTAGATCTTGGGATCTCCAGTCAGCTAGGTTGGGTATCCACTATGAAGATTTTTCAGTTATAGGTTTTAAACCCATTCCCCTCGATAAACAGTTTACTTGATCTCTTGGTAACCCCTTTGTTAATGGATCCGCTAGGTTTTTCTTTGACTGAACATAGTCAATAGAAATTACACCAATTTCAAGTAACTGCTTAATGGTATTATGTCTGCGACGTATATGTCTAGACTTACCATTATACATCTTATTCTGTGCTCTGCATATTGCCGATTGACTATCACAATGTATGCATATTGCAGACACAGGCTTTGGCCAACATGGAATATCTTCTAAAAGGTTTCGAAGCCATTCTGCTTCTTTAGCTGCCTTTTTCTAAGGCAATAAACTCAGATTCCATAGTGGATCGAGCTATACATGTTTGTTTAGAAGATTTCCATGACACAGCACCTCCTCCTAAGGTGAATACATATCCACTTGTGGATTTTGTATCTTCTGTGTTAGATATCCAATTTGCATCACTGTATCCTTCTAATACAGCTGGATATCTTGAATAATGCAATCCATAACTTAGGGTATATCGCAGATATCTTAATACCCTTATTAGAGCTGTCCAATGATTTGGACCTGGATTACTTGTGAATCTACTCAACTTATTGACAACATATGCTATGTCAAGACGAGTACAATTCATGACATACATTAAACTGCCAATTATACGTGAGTATTCCAATTGAGATATGGGTTCTCCAGTATACTTAGCCAAATATAGATTAACATCTACAGGTGTTTTCACCGGGCTAGTATCATACTTTTTATACTTATTTAATATTTTTCAATATAATGAGATTGAGATAATATTATTTCTTCAGATGTTCTAGTGATTCGAATCCCTAGTATAACATCTGCAATACCCATATTTTTCATATCAAAATGTTTGATCAACATTTTCTTTGTCCGTTTAATCATTTCAGTATTACTACCAATGATTAACAGGTCATCTACATATAAGCAGATTATCACATACCCTTCATGCAGGGTTTCGGCATATATACATTTGTCACATTCATTTATTTTGAATCCATTTGATGACATAACATTATCAAATTTTATATGCCAATTGATTAGGTGCTTGCTTTAATCCATATAAGGATTTAACAAGTCTACACACCTTCTTTTCTTGTCCTGGAATAATAAATCCTCAGGTTGTTCCATGTATATTTCTTCATCTAATTCACCATTCAGAAAAGCAGTTTTAACATCCATTTGATGAATTTCAAGATTATTAATGGCTGCAAAAGCAATTAACATTCTTATAGATGTTATTCTACTTACTGGTGAATAGGTATCAAAGAAGTCTATACCTTCTTTTTGTTTGAAGCCCTTAGCCACTAATCTGGCTTTATACTTGTCAATTGATCCATCAGCCTTTAGCTTTTTCTTAAAAATCCACTTGCACCCTAAAGGTTTCATACCAGATGGTAAGTCTACCAACTCCCAGGTATGATTATGCATGATGGACTTAATTTCATTATTGACAGCTTCTTTCCAAAAGGGTGCTTCTGGATTAGACATTGCCTCTTTGAATGTCTGAGGTTCATCTTGTAACATATAAGTTACATAATTAGGACCAAAGGACTTTGCTACTCTTAGTCTCTTACTGCGTCTGGGTTCATCTTCAGGATATTTTCCTGATGACTACTACTAGCAGTATTATCATCATAAGTTCTTTTATTTGAACTTATTTCTAATTCCTTTTACTTGGAATATATCTTCAAAGAATGTTGCATTCCTTGATTCCATGATTGTATTTTTCTGTATATCAGTTATATCTGATTTATACACAGAAAGCGATATGCACTACTATTATGTGCATAACCAATAAATATACAATCAACAGTTTTAGGTCCTATTTTGACCTTTTTGGGGTCGGAATAGCTACTTTAGCTAGACACCCCCACACTCAAGTAATTGTAAGAAGGTTTCTTTCCTTTCCATAACTTATATGGAGTAACTTCCTTCTTCTTAAGAGGTATCTTATTAAGAATATGATTTGCTGAGAGAATTGCTTCTCCCCATAAATTCTGTGGTATACCAAAATTTATTAACATAGCATTCATCATTTCTTTTAATGTGCGGTTTTTACGTTCCGCAATTCCATTAGTTTAAGGCGAATAAGGAGCAGTAGTTTGATGAATAATGCCATGCTCTTGACAGAATTCGTCAAAAGGTGCATCGTATTCACCTCCTCTATCATTCCTTATGGCCTTAATATTTTTCCCAAGTTGATTTTCAACTTCATTCTTATAACATTTAAACATTTCTAAGGCCTCATCCTTAGACTTTAGTAGATACACATAGCAGTATCTAGTTGAATCATCAATAAATGTTATAAAATACTTTTTACCTCCTCTAGTTTGAAGTAACTTTAAGTCACATAGATCACTGTGAATTAAGTCAAGAGGTTCAGTATTTCTTTCAACTGATGGAAATGGTGTTTTTGCTAACTTAGCTTCAACACACACTTCACACTTGTAATGTGGATCGATTTCACGATTAGGTAATAATTCTAATTTCATTTAATTTTCGTAATAAATTAAAATTCACATGTCCTAATCTATCATGCCATAAACAAGAGGAGTCAATATATAAGCAGAAGAAGAAGCTTTATTTATTTCAAGGTTTCTGTGTACAGTCATTACATTAACCTTGAATAATCCATTATTCAAGTAACCCCTTCCAATAAATATCCCCCCTTAGTGAGTACAAATTTATCAGTCTCAAAGACCATCCTAAAGCCATGTTTGCTTAGGAGGGAGCCTGACATAAGATTCTTCTAGATGTCAGGGACATGTAGCACATCATTAAGTAGAAGCTCCTTGCCAGATGTATCTTCATAACAATGCGGCCAAGTCCTTCTATCTTGGATGTAACGGAGTTACCCATGACCAAATTTCTACCATTGATAGGAGTATATGATGAGAACATACTCTTATCAAAGCAGACATGTCTGGTAGCTCCAGTGTCGATGTACCATTTATTTGCTTTGTCAACCATGTTTGCTTCAAATACAATAGCTGACAGCATCATCTCGGATACCTCTTTGGATAGGGTTTCAGTAACGTTGACTTCTTTCTTTTCTTTATCCTTGAAACGACAGTCCTTGGATTTGTGTCCTTGCTTTCATAAACAAAGCACTTTCCCTTAAACTTGTATTTCTTTGGATTGCCCTTCTTCTGTTTAAAGCCTTCACCTGAAAACTTGCATTTCTTTCTTCCTTCTATGAGGTTGGCCTTTGGCTCAGCAGGTTGTCCTCCTGTTTTCTTGTCTTGGCTTTTATTGTCCTCCTCAATCCTCAGCGGACAATTAGGTCTTTAAGTCCCATCTCCTTCCGCTTGTGCTTCATGTAGTTCTTGAAGTCCTTCCATAGTAGTGGTAGCTTCTCTATGATGGCAGCTACCTAGAATGACTCATTGATAGACATTCTCTCTGCATGTATCTCATGCAGGATGATCTGGAGCTCTTGGACTTGCTCCATAACAGTTTTGTGGTCGACTATTTTGTAGTCTAAGAACCTTCCAACCATAAACTTCTTGTGTCCAGCATCCTGTGTCTTGTACTTTTTGTCCAAGGATGCCCATAACTCCTTGGCAGTAGCAATACTATTGTACACATTGTACAGGGTATTGTCCAGACCATTGAGGATGTAATTCTTGCAAAGGAAGTCGAATGCTTCCATGCCTCCACCGCAGCAATGACTTGCTTGTCGGTCTCCCCTTCCTTTAGGATAGGCGGATCTTCATTCAGCACTCTGACCAGGTTCAGAGTTGTGAGGTAGAACAGCATCTTCTGTTGCCACCTCTTGAAGTCTGTGCCAGAAAATTTCTTCGGTCTCTCGGCTTGAACTGATCGTCTAGTAGCCATCTGCAGCAACACTTTCGTGGTAGCAGGAAAATTGTCTTAAGATTGTTGGTTGTGGCAGATGGTGGCTACCTAATCTATCAGACTGAGGCTAGAGTTACACTCTATGTCCTTAAGGCAATTTCGTCCCGCAATGGTGCTCACGGTCAGTATGACGATTGTCTCCCAGGATACAACAGTCTTTTTTTGATGAAAGCAGCACTACAATTCACCAAAAATTCAAACCAAGAATGCTACTCTCTTTTTAATGCACTATTGCTATACTACCCTTAGGAAAGTATGCAAATGCCTAAGAGAGAACTCAATTCGGAATGGAATTGGAATGAATGAAATGCTTAGGTCTAGGGTCCTATTTATAGGTTTTAGGTACCCTTTGGAAGCAACCCTTCGAAATTGATCTATACCGTTAGATCTGATCGGATCCGATCAACGGTCAGATCAATAAGTCCTTTCATGATGTGATAAGCCTATCCACGACCGTGATCTGATGATCAGCCGATCAGATAACCCGATCCACGTCCCGATATGCCTTTTCACCATCATGATCTGATGATCGCATTATCAAATAGGCGGTTGCACGTTTTTTGATATGCCTTTTCACGATCGGACCGTTGACTTATCTCCAACCGACGATCGAACGGGTGCCTTATCACCAGCCGCACGATCGGATGAATGCCTTATCACCAACCATCCTGTTGATTGGTCAACCGATAGGTGTGAGCCGTTGGATCGCGATCGCGATCATGATTTGATCACCACATCTCGACCCTTCATCCGATCGATCAACGATCAGTTCTGATCCTGATCCGATGATCAACGGTCAATTGATCTCAGCCCTTTATCTTGATCCGATCAGTCTCCACCGTCGGATCCTCCTGATCTAGAAAAAATTTAAAGCCCCTCAAGCTCCTCACGATGATGCACACGTGCGAAGTGCAAAATGCGCTTACAAAGCGCTCATTGCGCCCTTCGCACACGCGCGAGGGTGATGCGTACATCACCCTCAAGCTCTCTACTTATGGTGAGCCTAAGGAACTTAAGCTTTAAGGAAGTGGTTTCCATATAAGTGAACCTTTCTTTCTTGGTTTTTTCGATATGGGACTAAATGTCCCCGTAATTTCTCATTTACACACATAAGAAGGTAATAGTCTTTCAAGGCCCATTAGAGTATTCAAGACCTATTTTGGCCCATTACCCAACAGTGGCCGCTCTTCTGCGGTGAAGGATGGGGCATGAACCCTCCCTTCTTTAATGGTTGTATGATCTGAGATAATAGCTCATTTATACATGCTTGCAAGGAATACGTATCAAATATAATACAACTCATATTGAAGGAAATATATCAATGAGCACACCATATTTTCAATGATTTGCTTACTCTGATACTCTGCGAGCAAGTGACGACCCAAGACTCATCTTTTCTCATTATAACTTGTAACCATGCCGAATATTAGAAATGAAATGACACGTACACTTCATACAACACTGCCAGTAAAGATGACTCTCCCAAAATTAATTGCCACCCGCTTGCACCTTGAAAACTATCCCCAGCCCGTTCCCAAGTGACCTAGCTCAAAATTCAAAAACAAACATAGAAAAGCATTCCCGTTATACACTTTTCGCATTGTCCTGCCTCCTGTCTGTTTCCAGAAGCAGGTATTACCTCCGCCATCTCTCCATTTTCATTGCCACTATCTTCCTCTTCTTGTGGGCTCGATGTTTGGCTGCGATCCGCAACTTCCTCTTGGCATGGCGCATAGGATTGATAACAGCAACGAGTTTCAGCTCGTGTTTTCTCTTGTCCCTCTTTCCCTTTAGGTTCTTCCGTATCAGATTGTAAACTCGCACAAAATCATCAACACCTAAGACATCCCTTATGCTGTCACGAACCTCCTCTGCCAATTGCTTAATTTCATCTGAAGAATGAAGCAGAACACAGAATACTTTCATATAGCATTGTATGAAAATAAATAAAAATAACTAAAGACCTTCAGAAATTTCTAAATATATTTATTAAGATCACCATCAAGAATAAGATGCACAAAGAAAGCTGAAACCCAGGCATGCGCAAAGGAAAAAAAAAAAACTAAGAAGAAAAATGAAATACAATGTAGTGCAAGGGTTAGGGGGCCAAGCAGATGGAATGCAGTAATTGCAATTTCCTAAGATTGAATCAGCTATTAATGTCTCAGGTACAGCTAATTATCATTATGATAACCAGAACTAAATCTCAACATAAATATGAAACAGTGAACAGTGTAAGATCAATGCGCATTAGATTAATTATAACTTCCACCTCTAACTGCAATTTAGTGAAATCCAAGAGCCACCTTGCCAGAAAGGCAACAGCAAAATTGATATCAATTTACTGGATATGTCACCAAACATCAAGCATATATGCATTCATGCTTCCACGCAAACACGGATATGCATCAATTTTCAGTCATTTTGGAAGAATGGAGGAAAAGAGTCAAAATAAACAAGGAAAACAACATGGCCATAGCAGAAGCAAGATCTACCAAGTTTAACTTCACTGAAAGCTTCATTTGCATAAAGAGACCATAACGTGAACGAATATAGACAACACAAAATCTTCAGTATGAACCATATCAATCAACCACTAAACAGTTTAGGTTTCAACTGTGCAAATGTTGAACTCACCATCAATGACTTTCCCAGCGAATCCTTCACAGACTTTATATAATGGAAGCAACATGTGAATAGCATAGGCATTGCAGCCTTCACAACCAATTTGTGCTGAGACCATTCTGAAGCAATTAAAGATGATCTTCATCTGCAGAACATTTTATAGGTCATCGTCAAAACTTCTATGCCAAGGGCATATAGATGAAATGGTGCTGCAAGTATCACTAACAGAGAAGTCAAATTAACTTAAAAGTTGTTATCTTGTAGTTCACAGCCGTTTGCAGAGAAACAATTAACAAATGAACTGTTTGGTATGCACCCACCTGGATATTTTCCTTCTGCATTGCAACTTTTCCCAGCCTCTTGAGTAAGGGTGCAACTAGCAGTGATTGCAAGTTTTCAGCATTGACTTCATCAGCCTGTTCCCTTTCTCCAGAAGATCGGCAGGTATTGCTGGTTGAAAGTAGGAAAGCATTCTTTATTTTTCTTGAACCAAGCAACTCGAAAGCTTGGAGGTACGATCCTTGTTCACGAGAATAAAGGGTACACCAAAACTCATGCAGAGTTGAACTATTTCTTTGCTTAGCAAAAGAGTGCAAACTGCAAACTGAAAATACAAGATTCTGAGTAATGATATTGCTTGCTGCATCATCATCCAGCTGCACCTTGAGCTGATTCAACAGTGAAGAAGCTATTGCAAGAAGTCTGCTTGGATTCACAAGAAACAGAGTTTCAATGTTCAACTTCTCAAGACCGGTTCTGTTGGAGTTAGACACAGCAGCAAAATACAAGGCTACAAGGCGGTTAGAAATATTCCGCAACCACATATGCGGATGCAGCAAAAGTTTGCAAATCCATCCCCACGTTTCCTGAAAAAAGAATAGCGTTACATCAATAAATTATGCTATAATATATTCATCTCGAATTTCCAAAAAGAGCTTAAAAATGAAAACAGAAAGAGGAATATTTATAAGCTACACAGCCATTTTCTGCACTGGAAAAGAAATTCAATACACAACTCCAAATATCCCAGAGCTACATGCAGTCATAAAACACATAATTGCATGTCAATTGCATTGCTTAAACTACTGGAGGTTTTAAAGACTTGAAAAGTACCTATGCACATACATTCAGCTACATGAGTGCAACAGCATGTCCAAGTGTTTTATACTAACAATACAGCAGACTTTGATTCTCTTCCACAAACCATAAGATCTCTCATGCTAGTTGACAGGCGTTCATAACTTGAGATGGAAACCACAGCAAAAATGCTAGTGCCAGAAGGAAATGGTCCATACCTCAAGGTTCTTATCAAAATACAGCTCTGGGAACTGGAGTAGCATCTTCTCCAGCATAACCAGTAGTAAGCCTTTCCATAACGGAATCGCAGGGTCGTTTGTTAAGTCTAATTCTTTATTGCTAGCAGCATGAACAGAAGATTCCAAAATGCCTTTCCCGACTTGTAGTATACTATTTATATGTCTTCGGAAGTCTTTTCTTAGAACTTCAACCAATAGACCAAGAACCTGGTAAGCATATGCCACAACAATTAGCATATAATATCAGTCACACAAGAAGATAAATAACTGATGGAATCAGTCCCATAACTTCAGCAACACTATTTAGATATCATAGTCTAATGTATGCATAGAGGGTGAACCTTCGTGGAATGATAAGGTTGTTCTATTTCGACTTGAGGTTACATGTTCAAAAGGATGGAAACTGCTTTTCTGCACATGGTATAAGGCCATATATATCTAACCCTCCCTAAACCCTGCAATGGCACGAACCTCATGCAATAGACTACCATTTTTAGTTTAATATATGCAAAACATCAATCCAACAGCTTGTGCCCACAAAAAACAAAATGTTCTACCTAAAGTCACTTCAGAACTCAGGGGAAAAAGTTCTTACTTTACACACCTAACATGCAAACACTTAAGCATAGAAGTGGGAGATGTGAACTGGATGTATGCATTCATTTCATGGCCCGCAAGCAAGAATAGACACGAGTGTGTTCTATTTGCAACATCCAAAGAACAGAAATGTTAAAGATCATAGTCTCCTTGTACAAATTAATACTTCGTACTCTATAGATTTCAGTAATATCATGACTCGAATCTTCTATAGATTTCAGTACTACCATGACTTGAATCTTCAACATCGATTCTCCACATGGAAAACCTCTCAACCTGGCTTTCTAAACTTCAAATGCCACATGCAAATCTGACATATTCTGTTCTTGTAAGAGAAACAAATAATAAAAAAGTTCACAACTATTGATGCACCGATTTATTTTGCTCAAAAACATTGTTCATCAAGATGCATCCAAGTCCTTTGGACCTAATAGCATTGTTTGCCAAGCTTTCATGCATACATTCTAGCGTGGCATGCATGTTCCCTCAAGAAGGCTGGCTGTGATTTGTCAAAAAACCAAAGATATCCTTGTCTTGCTGTTTTATATCCTTATGTCAGGATTCATGGAACATGCATAAGACAAAATAATTAAAAAAAGGGTGAAAACCTCAGTCCAGCAGGCTTCACATGCTGAACTCCAAGGGTTTACGAGCATATATAGCCAAAGAAGGTGCAAGATGTGGGGTCATTAGGTAAGGATACAACAGTATAGATCCATAAACAGATCCAAGCTAAAGCCGGTTATCAAAAAAAGTTTAAGCCATGCCCCATAACTTCATGATAATGGGTCAGGTTCATAGCTGATGAGTATATCTAACAATCCAACATTACAAAACACTACAAAATCAAGTCGTTTCAGATTTTTCATGGACATAATTGTTCTCAGTCTCTCAACTTCCATCCTATTTAGATCTTAACCACACACAAAAAAGTTATTTACATTTCCCAAGACATAAGTTCTGCAATATATGACTGGTTCAGCAAGTAGGAATATGTAGGAGCTATTCTCTATCAATAGTTCTTTGCAATAGCAAGCAACATATAGAAAAGCTTGCGATCAAATAATATATATGGGAAAAAAGGAAAGATAATTTCCAAACATAGGACACCTCTATAGTTAGGTGGACCCATACTAATCTATGATAGTAGGGATAACGCATGAAATGAAACCACAAAAAGACTGAATGATATTGATAAACAGATTCTTTTGTCAATTCCATCAGCACCTTTGTGGAAGCACAAAGCCATCATAAGAATTGTTTGCATCAGGCTGGCACATTGACATGGCACCGTCTAATTTAGGTTTCAAGCAACATAACAAGCATAAGAACATACAACATACAGAAGTAAATGGAATTTCTATTGCAATATTCAAAAAAGCATATATAAAGAAAATTTATCTTATCTATAAAAATGAAGAAACCAAGGATGTTATATATTTATCCTATTCGCATATATACTCAACCACATGCAATCTAACAGATGCAGGAGTTTTGCAGTAGCTGAGATCCTACTTCTAGTGATAATTCCAAGGTAATAGTTTAGCGACTACATACCATTACTGGAAGCAAAATGGATGAGACCAAGCAGATCACAATGGCATCTCCCATAATGATTGAATATCATGTGCCAACCAACTGAAGGTAAATAAATAGAAAAATAAAGACACATACTTGAGCTGCAGCACTCCATAGATGCTTATTTTCACTTGTATACCATGATAGACTGTACTCTAAAATGGAATGCAGCGCATGATGACTGGTGCGACCTATCAACTCTTTTATCACTGTAGCAACCATGGATCGAACTTTTTGATCGTGGTCATTGGCTAAAACAACTACTAAATGGAGGAAAAATGTTTGAGCCTGACTATCAACAACACTTTTAGGAAATTTGACCACGACAGCATGGAGCATTTCAAGCACAGCTTCTCTTCCAGATGAATGTTCATAGCTGCAAAAGTTGACAACAAGTAAGAAAAGAAGGAAGAGTTAGCTCATAAGAGACGCACCACATGCACTGGTCAGATCCTTGCCTCAAATTTGTCAGTAAGAAATCCAGATGCTGTTGCAAGCGCTTATCAGAAAGATGATAATCCAGTAAAAATTGCAATAGAATTCTGCTGCATTTCTTGCGAATTGGTTCTGACTGGCTTGTTACCATTAATTCTGCAACTCGCACAGCAATATCATATATTTCATGGACAACAAACTTTTGACCAACTATTGACTTCAAAAGAGAAAGGGCAATTGGTGAAGGATTAGTTTGGAGATCAATAAAAATGGGAAATTGAATGATCATGAGGAGTTGATCATTTGAGAGTGAAATTTAGTGCTTCGAAGCAGCACCGTAAGAAGCTTTAGACAGGATTGCACCAATGGACTGTTAGCATTTCCAAATTTTTGGGCAATGCCTAGAAGTAGAACTTTAATTTTATCAGCCTGGGCTTCAAGGGAAGGTAAGGGCAGCCTTATCAACGGAGCAAGGCATCTAAAAGCAGCTGATAGAACTTTTTCATACATGGAATTCAGACAGTTTCCTAGTAGTTTTACAAAGGGGTCTAACATTGATAACAACCGCTCATCTCTATTGTCCAACTTCATATTCTTCAAGCGATTATGCAATACTCCAAGGGCAAATTCGGCAATAAGATGAAAATTCTGTAGTCCATGGTCACAAGTACTTGAAGTGTTTCTTTGTTTGGACATTTCATGACAGGATTTGTTACCAGTCCCATTCATGGATCTCTCTTTACCATGAGAACCCTCTTCTGTCACGCTATCGTCAATCAGCCCATACACAAAAATAAATAGTTCTGACAGTTCCACAGAAGGATTGTATTCAATTCCCAGAGCTATATGATGTAACATCATTTCAAGCTTTACCTTCATCTTTGGTGTGAGGTGTTTCTGAAGATATGCATTAACTGGGGAAAGCAACTTTGAAGCATGTGTTCTGAAAGTAACGTTCTGAGAAATCAACTTTAGAGTATCAAAGGACTTGTTCTTCCTTGTCTCTTTCATTTTTGATGCAATTTTATCAACTTCTTTCTCCTCGGCAACATCCCCAAGAATGTCATTCTCAGCAATAGAGAGCAACTCTTCCAAACAGTAATCAAGCTTCCCAATGGTAGGATTGTAAAAACATGTCTTAGACCTTGACAATGAATGAATTAAGGGTATATCCCAAAACATGCAATTCATATCCCCCTCTTTAGTATTGATTGCATAACCTTGACAATGAAGTGCAAGTATTCCAGTCCCAGTTCCTTTGCACATGCAGCCAAAGCAGCGCCTTGCTTCACATCACACGTCAATGAAATTGCAAGTTTCTAGACGATTCTTTATGAAATGTTACAACATGTGATGAATGACAGCTTGAAAGGTTGTGATTAACAACATAGCCCTCCCCACTGATGACATTTCTGAAACGTGAATGTATCTGCATCAGATGGTGGAACATTCAATTAGAAACTAGTAGAAAGGTTTCGAGTACTAACCCATATCAGTAGGCAAGGGGCATAGTGTAAGTATGGTATAGAGGCCCAGACTGACACATGGTACGTAAATGTGCTGTGGCACCTCCAATAGCATATCAACCATGAGGCCGTGCACCATACCTTACCAACCCAAACTACTTAAGGTACCAATAAGGAGTCCAATACCTAGACTTAAAACATTGCTCTTAGGTCTGTCTAACCCTGTAATAATAACACGATTAGGAAAGTTACCTGCAAGTGAAGAATATTGTTGAAAAAATCCACTTCAGGATCCTCACTACACAGAGGTCTAAATGAATTTAGGAAAGGAATTCCTTTAAGCCATATCAGAAGGAGTCGTTCATATTCTGGCTAATAGAACAGTAGCAGGCATACAGTTATTCTCACATCTGTTTCTTCCTTCAGTGTCATGCTGCAAACTGTATAAATGAGAGCAGTGTCCTGGATGCACTTTGCCGAAAGATTAATTCTTCAGATGACATGTCATATATGCAGTGAGATAATATGGGTAATGCATGCTCTTCTCCAAGTTGAGAGAATAACTCTGGCCTTATTGTATCATAAGCAGCAATTATCTTATCATAGTCAAGCTCACCAATCTCTGAGGAAGAGACTGCATTCAACTCACGTAGAAGCCTAGCCTGTACATCAAATCAGAAAATAAGGCAGTGAAGGCACAAGTTATCAATCTATTTGGAAACAATACAAATAGCTTGAACAAAGAAAGCTAATAATATAAAAGATGCGAGGCAATAAGAAGTAATTTTTACCAGAAAGGTTAATGAAGGATCAATTATTGCAAGGTCATCAAAAACATCACAAATGCACAAGCGGAGATCCAATCCAGCAGAAACAAGCAATGGGTTAACTGCATTCAGAATCTTCCCTGATATTTCATGATCTAAAACTGGAAGGACCCCTTTGATGACATGCAAACCTTCCATGCACTCATCTGTAATTATAAGAAAAAAGCAAATAATAGAAGAACCTGACGAATACTTTGATGGATCTTTATAGAAAGTCCCTTCCAAAGGGCAACTTTCTTGATATATCTAATAAAATGCACATTAATTAACATTCTAAGATTCAGAACAATTGAATATGAGCGCATTAGCATGTCACTCACCAGTACTAATATCTCTTTTTTGAAAAATGGGAGCAATATGTCGATGAAATACCCTGCTGCCACAGCATTATTGATGTATTTCACCAAAAGTTTAAATATCCTCAACTCTGTCTTTCCAGGAAACATCGCAGACTTCCTACCACCATCACTACATAAATATTAACTTGAGGTTAACCACAAAGCTGAATTCCATAAGCATACAGGGAACATTGCAAATGATACTAAATAATTCAGCTTTGTGGTTAACCTAAATAATTCAGAAATCAAGTTCACACTTTACTACAACAAAAGTAACTCATAACTTTGGTTCTCTCTCTTCAGTATCTTCATTCAGCTTGACAATTAGTCTAATGCTTGGTAAGCATCACCTAAACAATTTTTGCTCGGTTGCTGTTTATCCTATGTAAATATGATCACACAGTCAAGCATTCTTATCTAGAGGAAAATCATATTCTTCATGTTCTTAGCATATTTTGTTCCTCTCCACCTCATTGTTATAAGCTTACTGGAACCTGTCTAGAGGTATCCAATATTATGTCCAGACTGATCATTTTATCATGGTTTTGTTGTCACTTGTCAGCATGAGTTCCATCCCCTCTATCAGATCAGACTACTTATCAATCACATCTCTTCATCAATCAAATCAGATGCATTCATTCTGTACAAAATTAGGTCTCTCATTCATCAACATGCAACTCTTGAGGTTCACTGTTATACATATGCACATACATGAATGCATGCAGATATGCATATATACACGCATGCATGCATGCATGTTTGTGTGTATAAGTGCTGTATATTCTCTATTTTTCAAAAAAAAGTTACTCCAGGTTCAGTGTAAAAAAAGTACATGCATCTGCAGAGTGCGAAGACGTGACTTGCATGAGCACATCTTGCACGCAATTTAGAAAGTCAGAGAAGCAATTGGAGTCATAGCAGTTTATAAGGAAGCAGATAAGATCTAAGTTTTTCTGCTGGCACAAAGCTATCCATTTTGTTGCTTGCTTTATACTATCCATATTTTCATGGTAATCAATTCCTGAAGATAATATCATCACATCTAAATTAATTCTTAAAAAGATCAACATTGCATAGCTCAACTAAGTTATAGTTTTGGGCACCTGGCACCTAGATCATCTACAATAAAAGTTGCAAAACAGGAGAACCACAATTATAGAATCAAGAAGAGAGCTAAGAGTGCTTTCTTTCTTCACAGAACACCTTAATCCTTGGACACATACCCCCACATGAGCAGAGATGGGTGAGCTACTTAGCAGCTTAATCATGCAGTTCAGTTACTCTTTATGGCAAACCTGGTTGACCTTTTCCATGTATTCATGGCCTAACCAACATGAAGGTGGCTAGCCCTCAAAAAAGCAATTAATACTTGTCTTTTTCTGTGCCACTGGCACCATGAGCCAAGCACCAAAAAAAGGGGAAAATTTTGACTGCATGAAATATTCTATAAACCTTATCATCCAAAAATATTTCTTACCATAAGGAGTGCTGAATAAGATGGTGATACAGTTAATTAGAGACTTTCAATTTTCATCGATGTTACTCAAAACAAATTTATTCACATAAATTTACAAGAAAACTCCAAATATCTATGCTTCAGAGACAGAAAAAGAGATCTGTGGTGTATAAGGTGTAGCTTGAAAAAGCATGGTTTACAAACTATGTAAACTGAACTTGAGTGAGCTAGAAGCAAAGGAGAAGGTGAGTGGATCTAGAATTGTTGCTTCCATGATCTGTACGATGCATTTTTAGAAATAAGCCTCCACATTTTTGAGCCACAATAAAGAATGGGAAGAAAAGTCCTTAAGAATATAGTGTAATCTAGGATAATGTGAAACATCTGAAAACCAAAATATGTACTAGTTACCTGTGAGATTCTTTGTGGGGCCGAAAAAGCTCTCTTAAACTGTGAATGAGTACCTCAAGATGAGATACCAAAACTCTTTTTACTGAATTGTCCTCTTGATGGTCTAAATCATTGTCCAGGTCCAACAGATTCTCAATGAAATTCAGTACAGAAGATATGATGGCATCAGATGCAGTCCTCACTGTTAAAATGGAAAAAATTGATGGGACAAGATTTTCCTCCCTATTTAATAGCGAGACAAGTGTGGGACTTCGGCTCATTGCAATAAAACATGAAAAAAGTGAACTTGGCTTCTCACTGCTGGAACCCTCCTGCTTGAAGCTGTCAATCAGAGGCTTCATAGAAATAAAAAAGATGTCCCAGAAGTCAGAACCAAAGTCATGACACTCATATTTGCGAAGCGCCAAAGAAATAATTTTCAGGCTTAAAGACCGCAAGTCCTTGAACTGTTTAATAGAGGTACTCATCTGCAACACCATATAAAATTTGGTCAGTTAGATAAATGTTGATAGTTAACTTCTTGCTTGAAATTTAGAAACAAGGTAGGTAATTACATGTAAGGCAATAAGTGGAGAAGGTGCCAAAAAAAAAGTTGTCAAGGTTATGGTAATAGACTGGGTAAACATCTTGGTCTCGGATAATACAATAAGCAAGAAAAAGAACCTAACGCTAACCATGCAGAGAAAACAAAGTAAGAAGCCACTGAACCTAGGCACTAAAAACCATAGACTACATCTGAGAATACCAAGATACCATGATTGTAGGCCAGACAAACCCAATGTACCAAAATAAAATAAAACAGACCCATAAAAAGAACACAAAAGTAAAGAAAAATGAGTTAAGAGGGGTGATGAGGTCTGCCCCTGTATTGATCACCATGTACTTTTAATCCCCATGGACTGGAAATCTTATAACTGATTTTTGATTTCAATGGCAATTTTTATATTTAAAATCCCAGGACTTTTTGTGCGCATAACAGAGAACAGTTTGCATGAATAAGCCTAAGTATGTGCAGGAACAAACATAAAAGTCTAAACATCCGGAGCTAAAAATAAGATACAGGCTAAAAAAAATGGCTGTCAAAAAAATGATCCAGGTGTTGAGCTCCTTTTCATTTAACATTGATTCACTTTCTAAAATGTTTGGCAAAATTTGCTGGTCTACAAAGTACCAACTAAATTCTATTATTATCTATTAAATATCTGACATTTGGACTATTTTCTGGGAATCCAATAAAGGAAAAAAAAAACCACTTAGAAGTATTTTTGGGAAGAACTTCATGCCAATTTAGTTTAAAATTCATTAATCGCATATTGTTTAACACAAAAGGATGGATATATCATGTCAATATTAAAGTGAAATTTAGTGAATGCATACCATTTGAGGATCTGGCACCAAAGTACTTGAACCATGGACCCGTAAGTCACCAGCAGAATGATCTCCACTAGTAGCACCTGTTTTACTATCTTCACACGTAATGTTCAGCATGCAGTTTTCCAGTATTCGAACAACAATCATCATCAATGGATTAAGATATGGCTTGATGTGAAACTCATCAAAGGTTTTCAGGATATCTTCAACCACATGCAGAAATCCAGTTCTCTTCTTCCAAGAAAGATTAGATACAGTCACTAATGTTGAATATTTTACAAGAACGGATGACTCAAATCCATCTGTGAAATTTTCAGATGGTCTATCAGGCTGGTCATCAAGAACTTCAGTGCTATTGGAAAGCAAGGGCTTTAATAGTAAAGAAAAAAATAGATCAAGTTCATCAACATCAAGCTGTGCTAAGAAACAAAGGACAGCCCTCCGGTAATTTAGACCTGTATGCTGAAGGAAATAAAACAAATTTATTGCCAAAGCATTATGAAATAATAAATTCTTGTTCCAAGGAGAGAAAGAGGCAGGCGAGCCAACCTTACGCAAGCCAAGTGTCTTAGGCTTCCTGACTTTTGGTGTTAGTAACCGGATAATCAAGGGAATTAAATGACCCCTATGTCCTTCCAGAATATGTTGGGACTCTTTTGAAAGAGCCCATGTTGTGAGCTCCTCACAGAGGTTTTTGGAATTGATAAGGTTTTTTAAATGCTGATCGTATGGTGTCAAAAGTTATCCCTCCAGTTCAATAAGCAATCCAGAACTTTCAACTGTATGTCAGGATCCGTCTCATCGAGAAGCCTAGAAAAACAGTAGAAGACAACTTTGGCAAGTTAATGTAAAATAGAAATTAGCATGTCCCCTTCACAGTTTAACTAGAGAAAAGATTTCAGCATGCATATAAAAATAGTTGCGGACAAACCTTCTTATCAACACTTCCTTCAGAACTAGGCTTCGATATAAAGATCGAGAATTATGCATTAGTCTCAACAAGTTCAGCCATTCTTTCAGAATTAACTTCCACTCTTTTCCTTTACATTTGTGGCAGCTATATGATTGGACACTGAAATCAGAATACAGTACGTCAGCAGCTATAATCTTGACATGAACATGTGCAATCATAACTACTGCATGTTTAAACAAATGCAAATGTTCATAGTTGAAGATCACTTATGAGATACCTTAAGATATTTTCATCATCATAACCCATAAATTTGAAGAATAAAGATATAAGTTGCCAAGACCGAGATTTTGCAATGTCAGGAATTTTTTGAAGTGATTGAAGCACTAGAGTAGTTATGGTCATTCCTGGCATGCTATCAGAATCAGGAGACAGAAACATGTTGAAGCAGCCAGCCAAACCTGGGAAGGAAACAAAAAGCATGAAACTGCTGGTTCAGTTTGTAGACTGATAATCAGTGTAATCTTGTCTATTGAATCCCAATTTGCATTAATTTTTTAATGATATTATCCAAATTTGCATAAGACAAACACATTTTAAGGAGATTATTCAGCCAGCAATTGAATAGAAGGATTAGTTCTTACACACAAAAAAGTTACTTCTGGCACACAAGCAATTTGTCAGAACTCATGCCAATTTGATGCATGTAGACCACCAACAAGAAAAGGAACATATTTGAAATAGAATTCATTTTCACAATATACAATAGTCATGCACAACAAAACAGCAATATACAAGCCATGCACTATAGAAAAACAGAATTATATTAGAGTAAAAGGCAACTAGACAATGATAGTCATGCATCAAGTACTTCACAATAACAAAGTTTAGAGCATCATCTGCTTGACCAAAGCAGAGGAAAACAGTAGCAATACAACCAAAACACCAGATATTCAAAAACTGATTAGCATTACTAATGCATCAACTAGTATTGATAGTCATTGTAGTAGTGGTATTAGTACCAATTTTAGCACACAAATTTAAAGCCATAAATCAATAATAAATACATATATAAGTCTACATATGAAAGAGAGAGATGATATGAAGAGGATATGACTTGTCCCAGGGAAAAGACATTCATATTTCCTTAGCAGCCATTTTTAGCGCACAAATTTAAAGCCATAAATCAATAATAAATACATATATAAGTCTACATACGAAAGAGAGAGATGATATGAAGAGGATATGATGTAGTAACCTATCTTAATAATGGTCCTAATTTATTGACTAAAACGTATCTCCTATTAAAGTGATAACAGCCTCCCTCCCTTAATTCCTAAACGCTCGCTTGATGGGGCAAGCGGTAAGGAAATGGGTATAAAAGGAGACCCATCCTAAGGTTTCAAAAAAAAGATTCTCTCTCGAGAGATCCTAAAGTTCAGAATACGGTTCTCTAAGAGAGATCCTAAAGTTTCAGAACAAGGTTCTCGAGAGAGATCCTAAGGTTCTCAAGAGAGAAACCTAAAAGCGGAGGCATTGGAATTGAGTCCCTGATCAAGAGCAATCATGAAGGCATACACCATCTGAATGCGAGAGCTCATTGATTAGAAGACCGATCCATCGAGAAAGGAAAGATCAAGGAAGACCGATCCATCGAGAAAGGGAAGATCAAAGAAGATCAATCGAAAACGAGGGAAGATCGGATTCCTTACCACCATTAAATAATAATGGCTGGAGGTAATTATGTTTAAGTAAATTAAGTCTAACATTTGGTATCAGAGCGAGGTTAAAACCTCTGCCTTATTTTGCGAAGATTTCTATTAAGTTTCTCTTTTCAAGCAATTAATGCCGCGTGTTTTCCGTTTTTAGTTTTTCGGATCTCAGGTTGGTTTCGATCAGTTCTGATCACGGAATTGACAGAAACCATTAAACCTATTTCAGATTCCGATTTTTGCGGAAACAAAACGTGGCTTCTTTCTTTTCTATTAAAGATTTCTTTCTAGCATTAAAGGTTTCCCGGATTTCTTTTTTATGGTATTAAAGAGATAGCATTAAAGAAAGAAAAAGAAAAGAAACGTAGCATTAAAGAAAAGAAAAACTAAAGAAGAGAAATGCAGCGGAAACGTGGCTTCAATAACCACATCGGTGAAATATTAAAAAAGGGAGAGAAAACTTTCGGTTTTCGTTTTTCTCGCTTATGGTCTTTCCGTTCTCTCACGGGATTTAAAATATGGATTGGTTGGATTTTAAATGCATTTATTATCTGTTTAATGTTTTATTAAATCATGTAACATGATTTATTTTTATCATTTGTTTCTTGAGTTTAAATTTTTGTATTAAAATACGCCTCCTGAGTCTCTATGCCTACGGTGTTTTGCATAGACTGGCCCAAGGGAATAATGAGCTACGGCCGGACGTGTTTTAATTAACAAAATTTTTTCTTAAGATGATAATTTTAAAATTCATTAAATAGATATTGAAATGTTATCTTCTGTTCTGCATACTAGATTTATTCTATGCATGAATTTGGTGGTAGTGTAAAAATCACAGTGCAAATCCTTTCAAGGTCTGATTGGTCAGTTGGTGTCTAGAAAGGTAAAGAGATTGTGGTTACTTAATTGGTTCCGTTGACTGACCTAAGGAAAGCAACGGGGGGACCCCCACTTCTCTTTCACTGGCCTGGCCAATTTGACTAACTCGGATCTTGATTTGGAAATGTTACGTTGATTAAGATCACTACCTAATAATCATGCTAAATTGGTTAATCTATATGCATATAATGTCATGTGATCAATATGATGTTGATTAATTGAGGAGTAGCCACAGCATCTTTGATTAATCAAAATTATATATTAAGTTGCAAAGATCACATAAGGTTAGATGACATTAATTGTGACTTATATTAATGTAATGAATCTTATCCCACAGGAATTTTTGTTGCACTAATATAATTAATTAGGATGCGATAACAAATTATTTTCTTAATTACCCACAGGAATTAAGAAAGGAATATAATTTGTTAGTCACATCATTAAGCTAATGAGTCTATTTGAGTATAATAACTTAGCCCACAGGTAGTTATTGTATGTTATTGATTCATGTTATTGCATGTTTACATTGGTAAAACATGACATCAAGTTATATGCCTCAAATTCAATTACATGAACATGATTTTAATTTTTATGCAGCTATTTTGCCTGTTAATATTTCTGATATGAAATGTGACATTCCCGATTTAAGTGGTGATAATTATAAATTATGGAAGGAGAGAATTCTTCTTCAATTAGGGTGCATGGATATTGACTATGCTATCAGGAAGGATGAACCACATTTAGTTACATCTACTAGCACTCAGGCTGAGATTGCTGCGTATGAACGATGGGAACGGTCCAATCGCCTCAGTATGATGTTCATACGTACTAAAATTTCTGCTAGTATACGTGGTTCAATTCCTGAGTGCAAAAATGTCAAGGAACTTTTGAAGGCTATTGATGCACAATTTGAGTCTTCAGATAAGGCAATGGCTAGCACCCTAATGACAAAATTATCATCAATGAAGCTCACTTCGGTTGGAGGTGTGCGTGAGCACATCATGAAGATGAGGGACATTGCGGCTCAGTTGAAATCCCTAGAGGTTGAGATGTCAGAATCTTTCTTGGTGCACTTTATTTTGAGCTCACTCCCACAGCAATATAGTCCCTTCAAAATATCTTACAATACACATAAGGACAAATGGTCAATTAATGAACTTCTGACCATGTGTGTTCAAGAGGAAGGGAGGCTGATTTTAGAAATGGGAGAAAGTGCACATTTAGTCACTCACAGAAAGACTAAAGCTCCCAAAGCCAAACGCAAAGGAAAGGGTAAAGTATCCATCCATACAGAAGACAAGAAGGAGTCCAAGTGCTTCTTTTGCAAGAAGAAAGGACATATAAAGAAAGATTGTCTCAAATTCAAAGCTTGGCTTGACAAGAAAGGTACTCTAACCTCATTCGTATGTCATGAATCAATTTGGTTATATGTCATAACACATGGTGGATTGATTCTGGTTCTACAATCCATGTTTCAAATACCTTGCAGGGTTTTCTAAATCAAAGGAAACCATTGGGAAGTGAACAAAGCATCTATTCAGGAAACAAGATGGGTTCACATGTGGAAGCAATTGGAACGTGCAGACTTATTTTACATTCTGGTTTTGTTTTGGATTTGGAAAAGACATTTTATATTCCAAGTTTCTCTAGAAATTTGATTTCAGTGTCAAGGCTTGTACCAGCAGGATATTCCTTTAATTTTAATAAAAGCTCTGTTGATTTATTTTATAAATCTAAGCTTATTGGGAATGGTACATTGTCAGACAATCTTTTCCAAATCAATCTGAAAAATAATACCACCTATAATGTGATGCACGCCCAAACTGGTATGAAAAGATGTGTTATAAATGAGAATTCCTCTATTTTGTGGCATCGGAGATTAGGTCATATCTCCATTGAGAGAATTAAAAGATTAGTAAAAGATGGAGTACTTGATACTCTTGATTTTACTGATTTTGACACTTGTGTGGACTGCATAAAGGGAAAGCAAACCAACAAGTCCAAGAAAAATGCCAAGAGAAGTTCGGAAATACTGGAGATCATACATACGGATATCTGTAGCCCAGATATGGATTCGTATGGTCAGAGATACTTCATCTCATTTATTGATGACTATTCACGATATATGTATCTCTACCTACTTCATAATAAGAACGAAGCATTAGATGCCTTTAAGGTATTTAAGGCAGAAGTAGAGAAACAATGCGGCAAGCAAATTAAAATCGTGAGGTCAGATAGAGGTGGAGAATATTATGGTAGATACACTGAGAATGGACAAGCACCTGGTCCGTTTGCTCGGTTTCTTGAAGAAAATGGAATTGTTGCACAATACACCATGCCAGGGTCTCCTGACCAAAACGGTGTAGCTGAAAGGAGAAACCGGACATTATTGGACATGGTAAGGAGCATGATTGTCAGCTCTAAGTTACCTAAATCCTTGTGGACTGAAGCTCTTAAAACTGCTGCGTATATATTGAATCGGGTTCCAACCAAGGCTGTTTCCAAAACGCCATTTGAGTTATTTAAAGGTTGGAAACCGAGTCTGCAACATATACGTGTTTGGGGATGCCCATCTGAAGTAAGAGTCTATAATCCACAAGAAAAGAAACTAGACCCAAGGACTATCAGTGGATACTTTATTGGATATGCTGAGAAGTCCAAGGGTTATAGATTTTATTGTCCATCTCACAGCACTAGGATTGTGGAATCAAGAAATGCAAAATTTCTTGAGAATGACTTGATCAGTGGGAGTGATCAATCTCAGTATTTGGCTTCTTCTGAGAAAGATCATTCAGTTATTCCAGCTTCCACTTCAAGTGAGGGATTGGTTGTTATTTATAGCACTCCTCAAACTCAATTAAGTGCCCAACAACCAGTCATTGAGATTTCACAAGCTGATGGTAATCTAGAAGATCGTGTTGTTCATCAACAATCAGTTGTGCAAGATACTCCTCAAGAGGTCATTGACACAACATTAAGAAGATCAACTAGAATAAAGAAATCAGCAATTCCTAGTGATTATGTTGTGTATCTACATGAATCTGACTATAACATTGGAGCCGAAAATGATCCTGAAACGTTTTCACAAGCCATGAGTTCTAAGGAATCAAACTTGTGGTTCAATGCCATGAAAGAAGAGATGGAATCTATGGCATCTAATCGAGTCTGGGATCTTGTTGAGTTGCCTGATGGTGTAAAAGCCATTGGATGTAGATGGATCTTCAAAATAAAGAAAGACTCACAAGGCAACATTGAAAGATATAAAGCAAGACTCGTTGCCAAAGGATTCACTCAGAGGGAAGGAATCGACTACACGGAGACATTTTCTCCTGTATCCAAGAAAGACTCTCTCCGAATAATTATGGCATTGGTAGCTCATTTTGATTTTGAGTTACATCAAATGGATGTGAAGACCGCATTCCTTAATGGAGATCTAGAGGAAGAGGTTTACATGAAACAACCTGAAGGATTTTCCTCTAGTGATGGTGAGCATTTGGTTTGCAAACTTAAGAAATCCATATATGGATTGAAACAAGCCTCACGTCAGTGGTATTTAAAATTTCATGATGTGATCTCTTCCTTTGGTTTTGAAGAGAACATCATGGATCAATGTATATACCAGAAGGTTAGTGGGAGCAAAATTTGTTTCTTGGTCCTATATGTGGATGACATTCTACTTGCAACCAATGATAAAGGGTTGCTACATGAGGTGAAACAATTTCTCTCTAAAAATTTTGATATGAAAGATATGAGTGAGGCATCTTATGTCATTGGCATTAAGATCCATAGAGAAAGATCTCGAGGCATTTTGGGATTGTCTCAAGAAACTTATATCAATAAAGTCTTGGAGAGATTTCGGATGAAAAATTGTTCACCAAGTGTTGCACCTATAGTGAAGGGTGACAAGTTCGCTTTGAACCAGTGCCCTAAAAATGAACTTGAACGGGAACAGATGCACAACATTCCATATGCTTCAGCTGTTGGAAGCCTAATGTATGCTCAGGTTTGCACAAGACCTGACATAGCATTTGCAGTAGGAATGTTGGGAAGATATCAGAGTAATCCAGGTTTAGACCATTGGAGAGCTGCTAAAAAGGTCATGAGGTATCTTCAAGGGACCAAGGACTACATGCTCATGTATAGACAAACTGATCATTTGGAGATAGAGGGCTACTCAGATTCGGACTTTGCTGGCTGCGTTGATTCTCGGAAATCAACATCAGGATTTATATTTATGTTAGCTGGTGGAGCCATATCATGGAGGAGTGCAAAGCAGACCTTGACTGCTACCTCTACTATGGAAGCGGAGTTCGTTGCTTGTTTTGAGGCTACATCGCAAGGTGTATGGTTGAAGAGTTTCATCTCAGGGCTTAGAATTGTTGACTCCATTACTAGGCCAATTAAACTGTACTGTGACAATTCAGCTGCTGTATTTTTGGCTAAAAACCATAAGAGTGGTAGTCGAAGTAAACATATCGACATTAAGTATTTAGCCATAAGAGAACGTGTTAAAGAGAATAAAGTGGTCATAGAACACGTTAGCACTGAATTGATGATAGCTGATCCTTTGACTAAAGGCATGCCAATTAAGAAGTTTAAGGATCATGTGATAAGAATGGGAGTTGGTTCCATGATATAATTGTATTGATAACAATTTGTACAAAGAAACTCTTATTTCAATCGTTTGTTTATTTCTCATTCAGGTGTACACGTTATATGACTTTTGAGAAATGACAAACTTTTCTTTTGGACTCTGAATAAACATATGGTTTATTCATTATGTTATGTTGTCACATTTGGAATGGTGATAAAGAAATTGAATGCATTGTAATACATAGAAGATAATACTCAATTATAGAGGACCTATCGCTATGATTCATGTATTTAGTTTCTTGTTCAGTGTTGATAAAATATACGGACCAAGTGGGAGAATGTAGTAACCCTATCTTAATAATGGTCCTAATTTATTGACTAAACGTATCTCCTATTAAAGTGATAACAGCCCCCTCCCTTAATTCCTAAACGCTCGCTTGATGGGGCAAGCGGTGAAGGAAATGGGTATAAAAGGGACCCATCCTAAGGTTTATTCTCTCTCGAGAGATCCTAAAGGTTCAGAATACGGTTCTCTCAAGAGAGATCCTAAAGTTTCAGAACAAGGTTCTCGAGAGAGATCCTAAGGTTCTCAAGAGAGAAACCTAAAAGCGGAGGCATTGGAATTGAGTCCCTGATCAAGAGCAATCATGAAGGCATACACCATCTGAATGCGAGAGCTCATTGATTAGAAGACCGATCTATCGATAGGAAGACCGATCCATCGAGAAAGGGAAGATCAAAGAAGATCAATCGAAAACAGGGAAGATCGGATTCCTTACCACCATTAAATAATAATGGCTGGAGGTAATTATGTTTAAGTAAATTAAGTCTAACATATGACTGAAAAGGTATTCATATTTCCTTAGCAGAGAAAAGATATTATTTAACCATACAACAACTACAAGATCAATTATATGACTATGGTTACTAGCAACCAATACATCAACCGTCAAGATAAGCAAAATAGATGTTAAATCTATGAAATGTTATTTAGGTATGACCCATACCATTTGGTTGAGGCCCTTCTGAATTCAGTTTCACCAACTCATCACTGGAACGCAGAAATTTTGACTGATAATTGCCAAGATACTGAACAAATATATTCCAAACTAGCTCATTATATCTGCCTATCAGAATGGTCAGGCACACTTTTGCTGGCTCCCATAAATGACCAAAGCGGTTATGCAAGATGCCAATAATCCCATATAAAAGAAGAGGTATATAACCATCGTTGATTGTTGCTGAAGAAAGACCCATCTGTATTTTGGATATCAGGAGAGTAATTTTCCGACTTGTTGAGACTGAAAGTGGAGTCGTTTAAACTGAAAGGAGCAGTCAATAACCTGATTTGTAGGATAATAACCTTACAATAGGTAGAATCTAAAAATTATTGAGAAGAAAAGGAAAATAACAAAAGAGCTTACACTAAGACATTGAGTATCTTCATTAAATAACTCAGATTTCTCCGTTTTCAATTTTTTATGAGGACGCTCATCACTTCTTATAGGCAGCTGTTGATCTAATTATGCATAATGGGACAATATTTTTAAAGTTGAAATTCGAATTTTTTTATTTGGAAGGCCTAAATTATCGGCAAATGCACAAATTAAAGCAACAGCTTCCTTAACATCAAACTTTGTCAATACATCTTGCCCAGAATCTTCGGCCATGTAGTTATTACTGCATCATGGAACATATTAACATGTTATGTCAATAACCTAACAAAATTTAGAGAATTGATAGCATTGAAATATGGCAGATTGATGTACCTGAACACAATCTAAAAATTCAGCTACAGCAGACAACACTTGTGTAGATGTCTTGTGTCTCTTGGCAAGATACAAGAAGTTACCTATCTCCAAATATCCAAGCCGCTTAATTATCAATAATTTATTATATTAATTTAACGCAGCACCAAGTAAACTCTGCCATGTGGACTTTGGAAATATTGCAACCTTATCTGAATAAGGAAAAAAAAAATCAACATAAATATTTCTACTGAGAAGTTATAAGGCAATCAATAATCATAAACACATTACCTGCTTCAGTTTCCAGAAGTTGATCAAGAGTGGCAATAAAATCTTTTATCAATGATAGTCTTGTAGATGCTGAAAATGAGGGTAGCAGCCAAGGACTCCCCATAAGATAGCTATTTCAGACTCACTAACTCGATTCTCTAAGTGATTGCCTCTTGTTGCAATATCACTTATTACATTGGTCCAATAAGAGAGTGTCTTCTTAAAGAAATTGCATATTTTCTGCTCCTCAACTACTGGTACTCCATCTAGGATATCCAAATGTTGCTGCTTATTTTGTCTTTCAAAGAAAGTCAGCATCAAAAACAGAACCTCATCTGGCAAAGTTTCAATTAAATCATCCATAGCATCATCCATAGCACTGCATAGTCAAAGAAAAGAAGAAAATGATTATATGTTTAAAGTTTAAACTATGCACATAGAATCAAAAAAGCACTAGAACATTGCTAATTACCTTATTATATGACTTCTGAAGACGTGTGTAATGTGAGGATCCTTTAGAAGAATACCTTTAAGAAAGTCAAGTAAACTGAAAACCAAAACGTGAAAATTCATGCCAGTGTATACCAGAATGACCATGAACAGAAACCTGTAACAAAATTTAAGTTCATCTATTCAAGCAAGTTATCAATTCTTTTAAAAAAAATTACCTAGAGCTTCTCAACTTAAATGCAGGCCCATAAAACAGTGAGATGCTCGATAAATCAGCAGATGTGAGAGGAACATCTAGAAGGCAGAGCATTAGCTGCAAAATTTCATCATGAACTTCCGAAGATATTGATAGAGATATAGACTAAAAGATATGCTTTATGTTATGTCTTTACATTTTAATGAGAATTCATTTTGAGCAATGTGTGCCATTTACTATATATATGTACATGTGTCTAGTATTTACAAAGAGTATTTGATCTAGTGTGTAGAGTATGGCTTACACACAGAAGACTAGATCATCGGTTCTTTTGGAATACAAGTTTATTGTTCACAGTTTTAGATGGAATTGGACACACCATCAGTAGAACTGTAGCATAAATTTTTAGTAGGTCTGTCTTGACTACGGGGAATGGTTTATTCTAACTATTTGTGCTAGTACACTTTGTGTGTATTGAACAGGACCCAGTTGAGTTAATTATTTTATACTGACTTTATAAAATAATTTAAAACTCATGAATATTATGATTACTTATGCTCTTAATCCGAATTCTATTTCTAGACACGTGTATGTAGTGATTATTGCTTTGATTACACATAGAGTGAGATTCTATATGAGTCAATAAACTCAGTGGGTTGGGCAATAACATTATATATATGGTGAATATTAATAGTTGAAGGAATCCACATCCTGTTAATTTAGATTGATGATATCCCCTTGAGAAAGCTTATAAGTTTTGATTGTATCAAATCTTGCAAGTGGATTTTGAATCCGATACATCAAATAAGTTAAGTGGATAAGTCTCAAGGATAATAACAGCCAATTAAATTATATTGTCAGTAATTAAATTTAATTGGTGGATATCTGTAATCTTAACGTGGGGAGATAATAAGTATTTAATATTAAGGCTCGAAAATATAAATTCGAATATGATTAGGAGTACAATTATAATTCTTTAGTGGAATGAATTGTAATTTACGTAATTGAATCCTAATCCGGGGTAGGATTATGAGATTTAATTATGTGGGAAGTCCTTTTTATATTTGCCTATTGGTACTGTTGTAGCCCTATAAATACCCTCTCAGTTGGTTGCTAGGGTTAACGTTTTTGAGAAAAAAGAAAAACAAGAAACCCTAGGTCGGCTGAGAGATCCCACCATCTTGTGAGAGAAGGAAGGTATTTTCGGGAATACGGCGGAAGGCTAAAAGGTTGAGGTCGAGCAATCGAATCAAAGTGTTCCAAAGTTCAAATCTGAAGGTATGATCTTATACTCATAGATTAGAACGGTAAAAGTTTTTTGTATTACTCATATACGCTATAGCCGTGATCTTGGGGGTATTCCGCGCTCCCCAACAGATATATCTTCTGATTTCACACATTCAGCAAGTGAGATGTAGGCATGTATGAGCAATTTGACAAGTTCAAACATGCTCTGGTTATCTGCAGAGACAAGAGAATGAGTGATATGAAAAGCACACGACTATTTAAGAAAACAAATAATAGATTGGAAAAAAAAGATCTATGCAAACAAAGCTATTAAGAATATTAGAATGCTGTCAGAAAGATGCATATCTCACCGAAAGCTCTGCTCTTATTGCTATTGCGTATGGTAAATGCAAGAACCCCCAACATGTGATTTAGGTGCACAAAGCAACCATCACCGATGCATCCAGATATCTCTCTAACTATACAATGATATACGACTTTCAATTCTTTATGATCAAGCTCATTGCATAGTCTATGAATAACACCAGTTATAACCTCAAACAAATCTCCCAGACCTGCAGAAGATCAAAAAGTAGTCCAAGCCTCTGCCTTATTGCAGAGCCAGAGCAATTCCACGTAAAAATCATCATCATCTTATTTACTGCAACTACCACATATCATTGTCCAGATATCACAAAATGCTTCTTTCAGTACTATAACCTAACTAAGAATTACTCTACAAATAATAGCAAGCAATACAAATGAGTGCTCTAAAATGAATATGCTGCTTCAAATTCTTTGGAATTGAGTTAGCTATGCAATAGCTACGACTTTGAAATATGAGAGTCCAGATGAATCGCTGATGATCCTCATATTTGTGCCTTATTTAGCATATAAAAAGCGTGAGAAAGAACTCCAAGTAGTTAAGTAGACAATAAAGGATACAACAAACAAGAAATCAAAAGAGCTTGCCTTGAGGATATTTATTTATGATGCTAACAATGGACTTATCCATCAAAAACTGCAAGACCTTTTCAGCTCTCGAGTGAAGCCTTGAGGAAGTCCCTCTCATAACATGCCATAGCAAAGCAGTAACTCCAGTAATCCTTACAGATGATGAAGTTTTAGCAACCTCAAATATAAGCTTTCTCATACCTGTAACATCAGCAAAGAATAACATTCATGAAACAGCAAAGTCATTGTTCACGGGCATACAAATTTGAAAATTGCATGTAAAAATAAATACAATAACCAAGAGCAAAAAAATATAAATGCAAAAAAAAAAAAAGCCACTTAACAAAGTAAGAGTTGCTCATAAACAATATATAACTCTAAATGCTCATAGAATAAATTCATCCCAAAGAAACAGAGAAAATGCAAGCACGTCTATGTCTGCATAGCAACTTAAGCACGTCAAGCAAGCATAAGATTTATGAGTGTTGCCGCCAGGATCTGTCCTCCGACTCGGGCGCGGTCGGTCTCCTGGTCCGAGCTTCCTCCTGGGCGGACCTGCACAGAAGTCCTCGTGCGAGAGGCGTTGGGGGTGGCCCTCCACGGAAGACCCTCCGACGCTCAAGTCAGTGGATATCGGTGATCAACAGAAAGTGGGGAGAGGGATCTCTCCGGGAAGTCTCTCCAGGGGTGGCCGATTGGGAGATCTAGGGGAGCGCCAACGAGCAGTGAAGGAGAGTGAGAGCGAGAGTAAGAGAGAGAGAGTGAGCCAGGGGCAGTGAGCGCATACCTGAGAGAATCTGGGGGTGTCGTATTTATAGGCAATCACCTGAATCTTGAGTGCCTTCTGGAAGGTTCGAAGGTCGTTAGGATACGGGAATGAATCGAATCAGGCCGTTGTAAGGCCGGTGGGATCCGTATCTTATTCGTTGAGGGATCGACGGCTAGGAGAGCTCTTTGATGGCCTGAGATCTGATAGATGCGTAGGTCCTATGTAGTTATATTAGGTCCTAGACCACTCTTCAACATGATTCTTTGCTTGGGATTCTATTACGATGGGCCTAGGCTCTCCCGCGTCGGGTTCCACGGAGGTGAGTGTCGAGTCATGGATCGCTCAGGGAGGCCGAGCCATGAGAAGCTCGGGGGAAGTCGAGTTGTGGGAAGCTCGGGGGAGGCCGAGCTATAGGAGCTCGGGGAGGCCGAGCTATGGGAAGCTCGTGGGAAGCCGAGCTATGGAAGCTCAGGGGAAACCGAGCTATGGAAAGCTTGGGGGGAAGCCGGGCTATGGGAGCTCGGGGAGGCCGAGCCATGGGAGGCTCGGGGAAGCCGAGCCATGGGGGAAGCCGAGCTATAGGTAGCTCGGAAAAACCGAGCTATGGGAGCTCGGAGAGGCCGAGCTATAGGTAGCTCGGGGAAGCCGAGCCATGGGAGGCTCGAGGGAAGCCGAGCTATAGGTAGCTCAAAAAAACCGAGCTGTGGGAGCTCGCAGAGGCCGAGCTATAGGTAGCTCGGGGAAGGTCGAGTTACGGGTAGTTCGGAAAGGTCGAGCTATGGAAACCCGAAAAAAATGAGTCAGGGGTCGCATGGCTTGCCGGACCACATTAGTTTGCTTATTCCTCGGGGGCATATCGTAGCGGGTGGAGGGATGGGGCTGATCCTAGCCCCCTTATACGATTATCAATGCAATGATGATTTTACCCCTCAACACATGCCCCCCACTCCCTAGTTCGAAGCGTAGGTTCGGACGTAGGGAGTATAGGCTTAAGTGACGCGATCTGCATTTGGGGATGCGTATTTGATAGCCTGCGCAATGATGCCCTAACTAATGCCGTAGGGCCGTCTTGCCTTTCCAAGATGGATCCGTCATTCCTTAGGGGCGAAGGTAATGGCTGGGGAAGCGCCGCATGGGAAATCTCGATTTTCACGGCGCTCGTAGTGGCAGTTCCGGACACCTAGGTTGGGATGCCTCACCCTCACCCTGAGGCGGTTTCAATTGGAAAAATAGAGTCGTGGCGGTGCTATTCTTATTTATAGTGCCCATTTCGCTCTCCTTTAAAGAACTTCGTCTTCCTGTTTTCGCTGCGATCTTGCTCAGCATCTCTTGCGATCGAAGATATGGTGAGCCCAAGTGACCAAGCTTCGGAGGTGACCTTGGCGGATTTGGAACGGATGCGCCACTTGTAAAAAATCCCCCAGGACGTCGTCTTGTTGCTCCCGACGGCTGAGGATAGGGTGATGTTCGGATTAGGGGATGGGGCGTTCTGTTACGAGGAAAGCTTGAGGGCAGGTCTTCGGTTCCCTCTTCATCCGTTGGTGCGGGAGGTGATGAAGTTCTACAATATATGCTTCACCATGGTGGCCCCCAACAGTTGGCGCAACCTTATCGGGTTCATCTCGTTGTGCAAACACCTCGGGGTGACCGCGACCCTTTTGCTATTCAGGGTGTGTTTCAATCTGGTCTCCGGGAGGGCCTCAGAATGGCTTTACATCGGTCCCTGGAGATCCTTTAAGATGATATCGGATAACCCATCGTCGATAAAGGAGTGGAAGTCGCGATTCTTCATAGTCGGGGGGAACATTGGTTCAGATTCCCTCGGGTATAGGGGCAGTACGTGAAGGATCCAGAAGTGCACCCGGAGTTAACTGATTCGGAGAAAAGGGATTTGATTGTGCTGCGCGACAGTCGGGCGCTCCCAGCAAGCGTTCTCCTATTGAAGGATGCTCTCTTTGCGGCCGGATTGAGCCCCGTCGATCCTCGCAGTGAGTATTACCCCGTAGTTGATAGTTTAGCGTGGCTCCATCTTTGATTTCTGTGCGAACTAACGGGCGAATCTTATTTCCCCTACAGCCGAAAGGTCGGCGCTCGCAGACCAGATAAGGGAGGAGCTGGGAAAGCACCGCAGGAGATCTGGCTCCAGCAGTAAGCATCGGTCCGAGAAGAGGTCTCGCCCTTCTGGCTCCCGCTCTAGGGGGATCGAGGGAGACGGCGATAGTCAGCGCTCCTCGTCGCTGCAAGCTGAAACTACCGAAGTTCCGGCGGCGCACGATCTTTCGGTGCTGGAGGAGGGTCTATCCAGGGGCGAAGATCGGGAAGTCGCGGGGGTTTCGGAGGAGGCTGCTGAGGTTTCCTCCCCCCTCCCGTTGTTGTTTTGTCCGATGATGGCGAAGGAGAAACGCCGGTTGGCTTGGGGGCCCCCGCAGACGAGGTGGTTCGGTCTCCCTTATTGGAGGCCAGTGGCTCGGCGAGGTTACAGGAGGAGGTGGGAGCGACCTCCGTTTCCATGGAGGCAGGGGAAGGGGTTGCAGCTGCTGAGGTTCGGCCTGGGTCATCGGTAGGAGAGCCAGCGGGCGACGAGGAGATGGCCGAACCTCGAACCAACGACCGAAATCCGCGGGGGCTTTCTGGCGAAGGGCCTTCCGCCGAGGCACAGGAGGCTCCGAGGGGAGTAGAAGTTCCTGAAGAGTCTGTTGTGGACAGGGGGATTCCTGAGGGGATAGAAGCAGAAGAAGAAGAAGAGGAAGAAGGAGAAGGAGGGGAGCCGGCGAGCGAAGGAGATGCTTCGGCCGGGCTCTCCTTGCCGGAGCCAAAACGTCCGAAGCTTCTCAAGCGAGGGCCCTGGCGGTGGAAACTGGCCTACCGAGAAGTTCATGGGTCGCGGGTGTTCTGGATGGCTCCCTGGGAGTAGACTTCCACTCACGCGACCCGGAAGTGAGCACCAGGTTCTCCGCTCTGATGCGGTTCGCGTTCCAAGGGGAGGAGAGTTCCTCAACAGGAGGGGGTCATCCGGAAGACCTTGTCGAGATAGCCTTCCGTAGCGTCGGGGTGCCGAATGAGGCTTTTCTTCTTCTCGATATTGACGATCTTGCTCTCACAAGGATTGCCACAGACTACACGTCTCGGGTAGGTTGTTGCACCGGAGTTGAGTCTTTAGTCGATTAGTTTGACTATGTCTTTTATGCGTGTGATCCTTTTTTGCAGAGTGCCCTGATTATGAGGGCACTGAAATGGCGCTTGCATCTGGCAATTGAAGCTTGGGATCGGGCCTGCTACGAGGCTGATCACTTCAAGGAGAGGGTGGGTTCGATTGACAAGCTCTCTCGAGCCCTGGTGGTCCTTCAAAGGGAGCTCGGGGAGGCTCACAGGATTCTTGCGGTTGAGAGGGAGAGAGCCCCTCGACTTGCTGTACAGGTTGGTGAGCTCCAGCGGGAGCTTGGGGAGACCAACAGGACTCTTGCGGTTGAGAGGGAAAGAGCTTCTCAACTCACCATACAGGTTGGTGAGCTCCAAGGCTTTCGCGAGCAATCTGAGAAGGCAAGTCTGGAGCTTTCTCAGGCCAAGGCGGAGCACGAGAGCAAGGTTAACTCCATGCAACTGTTCTTTGATAAGAGGTGGGACTAGCTGAAAACCAGCCATGCGAAGATAAAGCTAGCTAGAGTAAAAGGCTCGAGGAGGAAGAGCATAAATGCCGGCGGCAGCAGGACCACCTCACTCGCCTAAGCAAAGAGCTCGCCGATACAAAGGACCAGCTAAAATGGTCGGATGAACGAGCTGCCCGACTATCTGACGAGGTTGACTTTGCCTGTCAAGAAATCGGAGATACCCAGTCCCGGGTGGATGAGCTAAAAGAGAGCCTTCACCAGAACCAATCGGCTAGGTCCAGGGCTCTCAACAGGGTCTACGTGTTGGAGGGTGAGCTAGCCCAGCGGGAGGAGCAGGTAGGGCGCTATTAGTTTCACTCATTTTGATCTTTCGACCTTTGCTTTACTCGGCTTTTTGCCTGCAGTTGCACAGGGTGAGCCAGGAATTTCAGGGGCGGTTAGCGGCGTTCGGAGAGGAGTCGGCCTCGAGGCACCGAAGGATCTCCGTACTGGAGAAGCAATTAGCTGAGGCAAATGCGCGGGCCTCTTCGGCGGTGGAGGAGTACAAGAAATCCACCGAATTCGCCGACGAACGTAGGGCGGCCTGCGCCGATGCATTTCAGCTGGGCGAAGATGAGGCACGGACCAAGGTTGCCCAGGCTTATCCTGACCTGGACTTTTCGTGCCTGGAAGCCGAACATTATGAAGCGTACACCCCAGGGGTCGAGGAGGACGAGTATGGAGAAATATCTGATGTCGACCTCGAAGCCATTCTGGGAGTCGATGCGACTACCGACGTATCCCGTTGTGACACCTTCGAGAAGGGGGGGCCAAGCGATGCCCCTGCTGATGCGGCCGCAGGAGATGCCGAGACTAACCCCAAGTCCTGACCCTTTGGGGGACTGTATGTGCTTTTCCTTTCTTTTGTCTTGTAGTTTGACTGGAAATCAATAAATGGATCAGCCGTTTCTCATTTGTTTGTCTTCCCTGGATGGTTTCTTGTCTTGAATTTTGGAGGAACATCCTAGTAGAGGCCAAGGCATAGGGATTGTCTCGACGAAAAAATCGGGCGACAATGTAGCCTGGTGTAAAAAGAGGTTGAGAAACTATTTAACTCGGCTTAGGCCGAATGACGCGGTGGTTCAACCAAGTCCGAAGAATGAGATAGCTTTTTAAGGGCCGAGGGACAAGGTAACTCGGCTAGGGCCAAAGAATGAAATGGCTCAGCTAGGGCCGAGGGACAAAGTAGCTCGGCTAGGGCCGAGGGAGTTCGTTTTATCAGTGATCAAACTGAGATTGCATTCTTGATGAAAAGAGGGGAGTTCGTCCGAACAGGGGGTTCGCTGGATCATCGCTGCCATCTCCTTATCCCCATTTATTACCCCTACCAGTGTTTTGTCTTTTCCAAGGTGGGTCGATTCTCGCCTCACCGAAGTAGGCGGTATGGCCCTGTGGCTAGCAAAAGGTTGCCTGGCAATTTTCGGCGAGCTTTTATTATGTCGACCTTTTCCAACATAGGTTGCTTTAGCGTGTGATGTTAGTGTTTGTTTGCCATTGGAGGATGTCGTTTTCACAGGACGATCTCCCAGATCCGCCAATATCCGCAAGGTCGGCGGACGGTTTCATGCATTAAAAGCTTGTGATCCAGGGTCAGAAGTAATCTTTTGGCATGCGTCATGGTTCGGGCGATGTGCCTAGCATGCATTGGGGGGTGTTGTTTTCATTTCAAGAGGCCATGTGGTGGCGCAGGCTTGGTGTTTTAAGTCCCGGGGCTTTCTGATAGCTATTCCCGGCTTGCCTATGCTTATAAAAAGGGGAAAGAGGGGTGTGTTGGGCCATCCCGAAATTTTCTTTCCTGTGAATCATGAAGATACTCGTGATGCCCGTTTCTCCAAGGCTTATTGTGGGAGAAGAGAGCTTATCCCCTGGAAGTCGCCGCTATCCCCCGGATAGCTTGGGTGACAAAGGAGCTGCTAGGGGTGGCTTGCCCTCAAGAAGGGACCTTCGGAGATCGTATGGAGAGCGCACAAGAGGTCCGCAGGGATCGCACGGAGAGCGCACATATACACTTCCCGTGTGTCCTTTATGGTTCCCCCTTGGGGACGTACGGTAGGAAGTGTATGTGGGCTCCCCATGGGTTGCGTGAATTTTGCCTCCTCCCCTGGTTTGGATTCCTGGGCTTGCCCGCCTGGAGAATCTTTCGCCACATGGGGAGGGGGTGATGGTGTGTCGCCCGCAGGTACCTTGCCTTTGAGTTTGGGCAAGGTGGAGTGGTACACACCCAGTTTGGGGGAGCGCTCTCGTGCCAGGGTCTGCGAGCTTCCTTCCTACTCGTCGGGGGGCCTCTCGGTTGGGTGGTTTGGGGTAATATCCCGTCCACCCTTTCCGATTATTCTGATATCCCAGTTGGGTCACCGAGATATCATTATTTACCGAAGCTGGTCGCAATGGTTGTTCCACATCGTCTGCCCATTATCGGCTCGGGCTGACCGTTCGTGGTTTGTCTGATTTGTCGGTTCGGACGCCGGAGCATCACAGTTGCCCGGATATGCTTTGGAGCAGTTTGCCCAAGTTTTGTACCCGTCTTTATTTTATGCATTTCAATGCTCTTGTAATGCCTCTCAGGCGGTTGTAATCAGTTTCGATGGCAATGAAATAAAGAAAGTTTTGTTCTTTTTCTTAATTTCTGTCTCTTTCGTGCCAAGAGTTATTGTTATTGGCAACGAAACGAGGCATAAGGATATCTCGTTCGTCTTTGGGCGAGGATCCCGTGCTATCCGAGCCAGTCGGGGCTTGTAAGCTGCCCAAATCCAGACGGAAATTTGGAGATTGTTCGGCGGTAGAACATATTCCTTGACTCTGGCCGAAGCTCGGAGATTTATCACTCGACTTTATTGGGGTTCGGAGATTTGTAGCCCGGCCCTGCCGAGGTTCGGAGAATGGTTACTCGGCCCAGCCGAGGTTCGGAGAATGATTACTCGGCCCAGCCGAGGTTCGGAGATTTAGAGCTTGGAGAGATGACTTAGTCGTCACCGTGAGTCATGATACCCGGCCCCTGTGAGGTTCGGTGAGGAGTGTCAAGGCGGAATGGGCGACGCATGGGTACGCCCATCATTTATGATTTGGCCACTCCCGAGGGAGTGAATTATCGTCAGGTGCCGGCGCTCTTTCTTTTTCACATTTTCCAAAGGGCGACCAATTTAAGATAGCTTGGAGGAGTATTGAGGGCATTTACTGTGAGGGCCCGACAGATCGGGAGGAACCCCGTTTCTAGAGAAGGAGGGGGGTTCCCGAACAGTTTGTCGATGTTTACCGATTTTGCTTGGGAAGGGGCGTGGCCCTTCGGGTCCTGTGGTTGCCAGTTAAAGCGGCGACACATGGCGAATTCTCATGGGTTAGTATTTATGACCCGATTGATCGAGATACTCGCCTGAGGAGTATAAATACGGATGAGAGGGGTGCCAATATTCACCGTCCTTTTTTGTTAGTCTTTAAACAACTTCTGATATGGCTTCTCAAGGTGGGGGGCAATCGTCCAACAGCGGTTATGGAGGTTCTCAAGGGAATCGCACCGCCGTGCTGATCGATGCTATGTCCTTGGCGTCCGCCTTTGCAAGCCATGAATGGCTCGAGAAGGCGGTTGAGGAGTACCTTGCCGTCTCTGCGAGGGAGACCGAGGCCCTTCGCTGGGTTATGGACCAGCAGAAGGAGGAGATAGCATCCCTCCACCAACAAGTCGCCGAGCTGTCCCGACGTTTGGAAGACTCGGCTGCACCTGGCGGGAGTCGTTAGGTCCCTGCAAGGGCCACTTTCTTTCTTTTTATTTTTTCTCCTTCTCTTTTTGTATTTACTTTTCTAATCAATGAAAAAAGCCTTTTTTGACAACCTCTTATTCTCTGAGATTATCGTTTAGCTCAAAGAAGAACTGTTCGTTTCTGTTTGAATAGTCGGGGAGCCTGGGCGGCTTCGCTGAGTCATGGCTTCGTTTGAGACAAGAATTTTGGGCGATAGGTTATAGGGGCATTGCCCAGGGATTTTAGTAGCAGGGGGGATTTCCCGACTTTGCCTGGGGTTCGCGGCCGGTTATGTAGGGCCTACCGAACCTTTTAGGGGTTTGCTGGAGGCGCATACTTTTGTGTCTGTTGACAGTTTTGCACAGTATGCTTTTTTCAGACTGACCAAAGTTCTGGGGACTGTTTGGAAGTCCTTCGGCTCTAATCGGGGCTCGTGTGATTTGGTTTTTTGTCGGGACTTTAGTTCGAAGAATTATTGCTCGGCCCTATCGAGGTTCGGAGAGTAGTTGCTCAGCCCGGCCGAGGCTTGGAGAGTGGTTGCTCGGCCCAGCCGAGGTTCAAAGAATTATTGCTCGGCCCAGCCGAGGTTCGAAGAATAGTTGCTCGGCCCAGCCGAGGTTCGAAGAATTATTGCTGGCCCAGTCGAGGTTTGGAGATTTGTTGCTCGGCCCAGCCGAGGTTCAGAGATTAGTTGCTCGGGCCAGCCGAGGTTCGGAGATTAGTTGCTTGGCCCAGCTGAGGTTTAGAGATTAGTTGCTCGGCCCAGCCGAGGTTCGGAGATTAGTTGCTCGGCCCAGCCGAGGTTCGGAGATTTGTGGCTCGGCCCAGCCGAGGTTCGGAGATTTGTTGCTCGGCCCAGCCGAGGTTCGGAGATTTGGTGCTCGGCCCAGCCGAGGTTCGGAGATTTGTTGCTCGGCCCAGCCGAGGTTCGAAGATTAGCTGCTCGGCCCAGCCGAGGTTCGGAGATTAGCTGCTCAGCCCAACCGAGGTTCGGAGATTTGTGGATCGGCCCAGTTGAGGTTCGGAGATTAGTTGCTCAGCCCAGCCGAGGTTCGGAGATTAGTTGCTCGGCCCAGCTGAGGTTCAGAGATTTGTTGCTCGGCCCAGCCGAGGTTCAGAGATTAATTTCTTGGCCCAGCCGAGGTTCGGAGATTAGCTGCTCGGCCCAGCCGAGGTTCGGAGATTTGCTGCTCGGCCCAGCCGAGGTTCGGAGATTTGTTGCTCGGCCCAGCCGAGGTTCGGAGATTTGTTGCTCGGCCCAGCTGAGGTTCGGAGATTAATTGCTCGGCCCAGCCGAGGTTCGGAGATTAGCTGCTTGGCCCAGCCGAGGTTCGGAGATTAATTGCTCAGCCCAGCCGAGGTTCGGAGATTTCCTGTTTAAATAGGTAACTCGGTCGTGCCGAGAATTGGTAAGCAGCACCTGTTTCTTTTACAATTTTTTGGCGACATAATATGTGGTGATTCATGTTGTAAATTGTGAAACATGTGCCAACAAAAATTTAATAAGGTGAGCCTATAAAGGGCGTACCCTACTTATAATACTTATGGAGATTGTCCGAACTCTACGTTCGAGGGATGGATTTTTCGCTTAGATCTTGCAGCTTGTAGGTCCCCGGTCCAACAATCTCCGCTACTTGGTAGGGGCCTTCCCAGTTTGGTGCCAGCTTTCCTTGCTCCAGCGGTTTGGAGACATATGCTTTCCGGAGAACGAGGTTGCCAGGCAAGAAAGCTTTCCCTTTGACTTTGGAGGCATGGTAGCGGGCCACCCTCTGCTGATAGGCAGCCACTCTGATCCGAGCTTTCTCTCTAACCTCCTCTATCAGGTCAAGGTTGGTGCGGAGCTGCTCCTCGCTGGCTTCCTCTGAGTAGCTTTCCACCCGCAGCGAAGGGAGACCTATCTCCACTGGAATAACGGCCTCTGTGCCAAAGGCCATTCGGAATGGGGTTTCGCCTGTGGGTACTCTTGGGGGGTGCGGTAGGCCCATAGGACATGGTGCAACTCGTCTGCCCACCTGCCTCAGGCTCTGGAGAGCCGAGCTTTGATTCCTTGAAGCAAAGTCCGGTTGGTTACTTCGGCTGCTCCGTTGGCTTGCGGATGCCCGACCGAGGTGAGGTGGTGACGGATTCCGTGCTCTTCGCAGAACTGGCGGAACTTAGGATTATCGAATTGCCTGCCGTTGTCAGTGATTATAGTGTGCGGGAGGCCGAAACGGTAAATAATGGACCTCCATACGAAATCCCTGACCCGTGCTTCGGTTATTTGTGCAACCGCCTCCGCCTCGACCCATTTAGTGAAATAATCGATGGCGACGAATAAAAATTTCTGTTGTCCCGTGGCGAGCGAAAACGGGCCGAGGATGTCCATCCCCCACTTGGCAAAGGGCCAAGCGAAGGATACGGGAACCAGGTTGGTGGAGGGGAGCCTCTGAATGCTTGAGTGCCTCTGGCATCGGTCGCAAGCTCGGACAAGGTCGTCTGCATTCTTCTGCATGGTCGGCCAATAGTAGCCTTGATGTACCACCTTGTGACATAGGGACCGGCTTCCCAGATGGTTGCCGCAAATCCCCTCATGCACTTTGCGGAGGGCATAATCTGCTTCAGACGAGCGAAGACATCTGAGCAATGGCATGGAGAAGGACCGTTTGTATAGCTGATCGTCAATCAACACATAATGGGTGGCCTGCAGCTTTAGCCTTCTGGCTTCTCTCCGGTCGGACGGAAGTGACCCTTCTTTAGGGTACCTCAGAATGGGGTCGAACCATGATGGCTCGGCCTCAACTTGCATTACTCGGTCGGCTTCCGCGACGCTGGGTCTCTCTAAGATCTCTAGGTAAAATTTTTGCTCGGTGTCCATAGATTATATCGTTGCCAACCGGGACAACAGGTCGGCACGGGCATTCTCAGATCTAGGAATCTGAATAATCTTGAATTCGGGAAAATGGGAGAGTAGGCTCCGCACCTCTTGGAGATATCGGATCATGTTTGGTTCTTGAGCTTCAAACTCCCCTCGTACATGACCTGCCACTAGCTGGGAGTCGGTGAAGGCATTAAGTTTCTCCACCTTAAGGCTATGGGCGATTCGGAGACCGGCCAGTAAGGCTTCATACTCAGTTTCGTTGTTGGAGGCTGGGAAGGAGAAGCGGACACCATATTCAAAGGTCGCCCCCTCCGGACTGGTGAGAACCAAGCCCGCACCGGAGTGATGACCGTTGGATGACCCTTCGACATGGAGGAGCCACCGGGCTCCAGTTTTGGTTCCTCGGGGGAGTCGGGGGTGGAGCCGTCCTCTGGGATGGTACACTCGAGGAGGAAATCGGCTAACACCTGAGCTTTGATGGCCGGGCAAGGCTGAAAATGGATATCATGTTTGCTCAGCTCGATGGCCCACTTAGTCATTCTCCCTGATGTCTCCGGGTGGTGGACCACCGCCTTGATGGGTTGGTCAGTCCGGACTGTCATAGAATGCGCCTGGAAGTACGGCCGCAGCTTTCGAACTGAGGTGATCAAGGCCAACACCATCTTTTCAATTCGGCTATATCTTGTCTCCGCGTCGCGGAGTAGCCTGCTGACATAATAAATTGGCTTCTGAGCCTTGTTTTCTTCCCTGACCAGCACCGAGCAAACGGCACCTTCTGAAACAGCCAGATATAGGAATAGTGTCTCGCCAGGATTTGGACTGCTGAGGAGCGGAGGAGAGCCAAGGTACTTCTTGAGATCTTGGAATGATTTTTGGCACTCGGGGGTCCACTGGAAGTTCTTAGCCGACCGGAGAGTTTTGAAGAAGGGGAGGCATCTTTCGGCTGAGCGCGCCACGAAGCGGTTGAGAGCCGCTATCCTCCCGGTTAGGCGCTGGACTTCTTTGATAGATGCCGGAGGCACCATCTGTTGAAGAGCTTGGATCTTTTGGGGGTTAGCTTCGATGCCCCGCTGGGAGACCATGAAGCCGAGGAACTTCCTACAGTTAACGCCGAAGGCGCACTTAGTCGGATTGAGCTTCATCTGATACTTGCGGAGTGTTGCAAAGCTCTCCGAGAGGTCCTCGACGTGCTGTTGTGCTTCTTTGCTTTTGACCAGCATGTCGTCGACATACACCTCCATGTTCCGACCGATTTGCTCCTTGAATACTTTGTTGACCAGCCTTTGGTAGGTGGCTCCTGCATTTTTAAGACCAAAAGGCATAACACGGTAATAGTAAGTACCTCGGTCGGTTATGAAGGCGGTCTTTTCTTCATCTTCGGGGGGCATCTAAATCTGGTTGTAGCCGGAGTATGCGTCCATGAATGTCAGCATTTGATGACCCGAGGTGGCATTCACAAGTTGATCAATCCGGGGGAGAGGAAAGCTGTCCTTCGGGCAGGCTTTGTTGAGGTCGGTGAAGTCGATGCAAATCTGCCACTTGCCGTTCGACTTCTTCACCATGACGACATTCGATAGCCAGTTCGGGTAATTTACCTTCCGGACGAAGTTCGCCTTAATGAATTTATCAACTCCTCTTCAATAGCCCTCTGCCGCTCTGGGGCAAAGCTCATCTTCTTTTGTTTGACAGGCCGGTACATCTTGTCCACATTAAGACGGTGGATGAGAACCTCGGGGCTGATCCCTGGCATGTCAGAGGCGGACCAGGCGAAGACGTCGGCGTTGCTTCGGAGAAATTCGATCAACTCACGCCGAGGTTTGCCCTTTAGCAGCGACCCAATCTTTATGGTTCGGTCGGGATGGGCCTCATCCAATGGCACTTCCTCCAGTTCTTCGGCTGGTTCCCCTCGTTGCTCGGCGAAGTCCTCCCGAGCGTTTAGCCCGTCAACCTCCGGTATTCTAGACTGAAGGCTGGTGATGAAGCACTGTCGAGCCATAGTTTGGCTTCCTTGGACAACTCCAACTCCCCGCCTGGTGGGGAATTTATAGACAGGTGTGGGATGGAGACAACTGCCTTGAGGGACATCAGGCCGGGTCTCCCAAATATTGCGTTGTAGGGCGACCTGAGTTTAGATACTAGGAAGTCCGTGTGAACAGTGGCCACAAGGGGCCAGGTTCCCGTGCGAACCGTTAAGGTTACGACCCCTTTTGGGATGATGACGTCGCCTATGAATCCCATTAGGGTGGAATCCATGGCTCGAAGGTTTTCCATGAGCAGTCTCATCTTGGCAAATACATCGAGGTACAAAACATTCACAGAACTTTCACTGTCAATGAGGATCCGGCTTACATCATAGTCATCTAAATTGAGGGATACAACTAGTGCATCGTCATGGGGGAACTGTATCCCTCGGAGATCGTCGTCGGAGAAGGAGAGCTCGCTCGTCCGCGCTTTCTTTGGTGCCGGTCCTTCGTCATCATTTCTGGAGCTCGAGCTACTGGCCTCCTCAATCACGTTGATGTGGCCGATCACAGGCAGGTTTGGTGGAGGAGGAGGTTGTTGAAGCTCAGGCTGGCGATCCCCCCCTTGTCCTGGCTTGGGTGCTCTCCTGAATTGGTTCAGTCGGCCCCGTTGAATCAGCCTCTCAATCTCATTTTTCAGCTGCCAGCATTCCTCAGTGTCATGGTCATGCTCCCGGTGGTAGCGGCAGTATTTGGTGGGGTCCCTCCAGGTCGGGTTCCCTCAAAGAGGAGTTGGTCAGGGGAGCTGGTGCTCTATCTCCATGAGAATTTGCGCCCTGGGTATAGTGAGCGGAGTGTACCGGTCGAATCTCCTGGGCAGACTCTGGGAGCGATTTCTCGGCGGCGATGGAGGAGCTCTTTGGCGACGAGGTGGACTTGGCCGATGGACGGGTCAGTGCCTGTCAGGACCTTTGGGTTCTTTCTTCTACGCCAGCTCGATGCGGGCAATTCTCCGCGATTCTTCAACCCTGGCGTATCTGTCTGCCAAGGCCATCATATCGGAGAGGTTTAGAGGGTAGCTGACTTCCATCGCCAGGTAGAAGTCGCTCTCCTTCGAAACTCCCCCCGCCAAGGCGGACATAGCCACCTCATGATTAAGGTGGTCCACCTCTAGCATGGCCTTGTTGAAGCGGTCAAGGTAGTTTCTCAAGGACTCCCCCTCTCTCTGCTTAACTTTGGAGAGGGAGTCGGATCTCCGCCGATGACGGCGGCTACTGACGAACTGGCCAATAAAAAGGCGGCTCAGCTCATCGAATGAATCAATGGAACCTGGTTTCAAGGCATTGAACCAGGTTCGAACAGATCCTCTGAGGGTGGAGGGGAAGGCGCGGCAGAGGATCGCATCGGATGCTCCGTGGAACATCATTATTGATCGGAAGCTGCTAAGATGATCATCCGAGTCAGAAGAGCTGTGGTAGGGCTCGACGGCGGGTAGTTTGACATGGGAGGGAATCACTTCCTCCATAATCCCTTTGGAGAAAGGGATGCCCTACTCCGCCTTGGGTTGGAGCGGATGGGCCTGCTTGGCGGCGTCTAGCTCCTGACGCATCTCCCAGATTTGTCGACGGATCTCCTCTTCAGAAGTAAGAGGAGGAGCTGGGTGGGGAGAGCGCAGGGACAGCGTTGAATCATGGCGGGAGGACACCGGGGAAAGGGTCCGGGCTCGTCGAGATCTGGGTGGATCCCTGTTACAGCCACCTCGTGGGACCGGTTTGTCCCCTTTGGATCGGTGTGGAGGGTCCGTGGCTCCATGCGGACCAGAGGATGAGGTGGCCATAGAGGAAGGAGCTGCGGCCTCCCTATGAAGGTGCGAAGCAGGGGGAGCTGCGAAACGCTCCTGAACTAGGTGGTCAGGGCTTGGACCTGCTGGACCAGCGTAGCGAACTGGTCTTGGGTCACCGGGATGACTGATGGTGACGGGGTCTCAACTGGCGGAGGCTGCGGCGCCGTGTTGCCTGTCGGATCAGGTCTTTGAGTGACGACCTGGTCCTGGGCTTCAGAGGTTGCTCTTCTCCGATTAGCCATTGGAGAGGTTCTACTCCAGATCGAGATCCTTGTCTCCTTTCTTCAAGTTTTAATGGGACTTGAGGCCCTTCCTCTAGCGCCAATCTGTTGCCGCGGGATCTATCCTCTGACTCAGGCGCGGTCGGTCTCCTGGTCTGGGCTTCCTCCTGGGCGGACCTGCACAGAAATCCTCGCACGAGAGGCGTTGGGGGTGGCCCTCCATGGAAGACCCTCCGACGCTCAAGTCAGTGGGGATCGGTGATCAACAGAAAGTGGGGAGAGGGATCTCTCCAGGAAGTCTCTCCAGGGGTGCCGATCGGGAGCTCTAGGGGAGCGCCGATGAGCAGTGGAGAGAGTGAGAGTGAGAGTAAGAGAGAGAGAGTGAGCCAGGGGCAGTGAACGCATACCTGAGAGAATCTGGGGGTGTCGTATTTATAGACAATCACCTGGATCTTGAGCGCCTTCTGGAAGGTTCGAAGGTTGTTAGGATACGGGAATGAATCGAATCAGGCCGTTGTAAGGCCGATGGGATCCGTATCTTGTTCGTTGAGGGATCGACGGCTAGGAGAGCTCTTTGATGGCCTGAGATCTGATAGATGCGTAGGTCCCAGGTAGTTATATTAGGTCCTAGATAACTCTTCAACATGATTCTTCGCTTGGGATTCTGTTACAATGGGCCTAGGCTCTTCCGCGTCGGGTTCCACGGAGGTGAGTGTCGAGTCATGGATCGCTCAGGGAGGCCAAGCCATGGGAAGCTTGGGGGAAGCCGAGCTGTGGAAAGCTCGGGGGAGGCCTAGCTATAGAAGCTCGGGGGAAGCCGAGCTATAGGAGCTCGGGGAGGCCGAGCTATGGGAAGCTCGTGGGAAGCCGAGCTATGGAAGCTCGGGGGAAGCCGGGCTATGGAAAGCTCGGGGAAGCCGAGCTATGGGAGCTCGGGGAGGCCGAGCTATGGGAGCTCGGGGAAGCCGAGCCATGGGAGGCTCGGGGGAAGCCGAGCTATAGGTAGCTCGGAAAAACCGAGCTATGAGAGCTCGGAGAGGCCGAACTATAGGTAGCTCGGGGAAGTCGAGCTATGGGAGCTCGGGGAGGCCGAGCTATGGGAGCTCGGGGAAGCCGAGCCATGGGAGGCTCGGGGGAAGCCGAGCTATAGGTAGCTCGGAAAAACCGAGCTATGGGAGCTCGGAGAGGCCGAGCTATAAGTAGCTCGGGGAAGGTCGAGTTATGGGTAGTTCGGAAAGGTCGGGCTATGGAAACCCGAAAAAATGAGTCAGGGGTCGCATGGCTTACCGGACCACATTAGTTTAGCTTGTTCCTCGGGGGCATATCGTAGCGGGCGGAGGGATGGGGCTGATCCTAGCCCCCTCGCACGATTATCAATGCAATGACGATTTTATCCCTCAACAATGAGCAATTTAAGAGATAGAGAGAGGAAAAAAAGAGCATGGTGATTTTCTCCCACAAAGGCAATATTCACAAAAACATGACACAAAATTCACAATTGCATTGAAATGGCAGCATCAAAATTAAGATAAGATTTGGGGTGCAAATGAGCCAAAGCTTCATGGAGCTTGGGCCTGATCAAGCCAGGCTAGAAATTGATTTTGTGCTTGAACTCTAAGATCAAGCTTAATTTGTTTGCAAGTAATTTTGATCTTAATTATGATTCAAGTCAAACACAAGCCTAATTGTGATAATCCTCCATCAAGTTAAAATCAATTACATCTTGTATGCACGTAAATGTGTATGCATGTGTATTAGTTTTATCAGCAGAGAATGATTGAGCAAGGTCAATTTTTGGCTTGGGTTGAAATAATTTTGAACCTATTTTGCTGGTTCAAGCATGGTTGTTCAGCTTCAAAAAACTGAGCTCAATTCAAGGTTTTGTTGAGCTGGTCAGTTACTCTAGTTGACTGCTCTGCCACCTATGATGGATGATAATTTGTGATACCACTGCATATAACAATAACAACAACAATAAAGCTTTAATTCCAAACCAGTTAAATCAGCTATAATCCTTTTTTTTTCTATTCTGCTCAAGAGTCATACTTTCTGTAAGATGAAAAGATGTTACATGAATCACAAATTTGCTCCCTATGGACAGGTGAAAACACACCTCAAAAAGATGTGCAAAGATTTAAACTTGCTCCTAACGAATATATCCACTTTACCATGCCAGTCAAACTTCATATTGCAATCTAGTGACAGTCTCCAGATGGATATGACCACAATCATCCCTACCGAAAAGATAATTATTATGCACTCCTTGTTGCTGCAATTTTTGACTGATTTCTTTTTACAAATAAAATTATAATGAAAAGGCACTTGATAGCAATCCTTTTGCAAGCTTCAATTGCAAGCTTATCCTACTCTCCAGCATCTTTATCATGCCATTCATAAGCTTAAATAGCCTCCTCGTGCTTGGTCCAAGGTTTGAGGAATCCTCGTGATGCCTTCATCGAGAATTATGCACCCATGACGTGTGAATTTGAGAATGGCACTTTTCTTCGACATCTATTGGAACAAAAACTTTTAGCCCCTTAAGGCATTGACCACAAGGAATTTACTAGCTTAACAAACAAAACTTGTTGATGCATTATTGATAAATGTTGACATAGTAAACTTCAAGAATGTTTTCTTTACTACGGTTGATGATGATATCCAATATATTTATACCTAAAATCTAAATCAACTGAAGGCCAAACCCTTCAGGATTCTACTTGACACCATCAATTAATCAAGGTAATGCTATCACAATTGCCACTAGCCAAATATTACCCCCCCCCCCCCCCCCCCCCTCCCCTGCTCTCTCTCTCTCTCTCTCACTCAACTCAACTCATTTAAGCCTTTTCCAACTACATGGGGTCAGCTACATGAATCTACTTCCTCCACTCTGCTCTATTCAGGACTAAGTCGATACTCAAATTACAAATAGCTATATCTTTTTTAATTACTTCTATCTATATTAGTTTAAGTCTACCTCTATCATTATCATGAATTATTAAAAAATCACATCTAAAGGTCTTCCTTTATATCCAAACCACCATAATCGATTTTTCTCATTTTATCTTCGATTGAGCTGCTTCTATCATTTCTCGTATATGTTTATTTATAATACTAGTCCCTTAGTCTCTAGCCCACCCCTCTCTAACGTGATGAATGTTATATGAACAAAAAGAACACATATAGGAACACCTTGCTAAATTCCTCAACAACCTTAGAGTGTTACTATTAAATAAGAGAGCAAGGGCAAGGGCTTTATAAATGATATATAGCATGTAAGTATGTTGTATGATCATGTGCTACATTTGAGAATTAATTGTAGTACATCACCATTTGAAGGATACATAACCCCACCCACCCCCTTCTCTTGCCCTGCATCCAAGTCATCATACCTATGTCCCCTCCAAAACTAGAACCTAGCCCTTAAGTTATGATTAGTTATGTAACTCAATGGCATGACCTGCATATAAAAGAGAATCTCTATGTGCTCATGTGTGTTTGTGTATAGAGATAGATTTAGCTATATTCGAGTGTATCTAAATACAGGATTCGGTCACCTTACCTACCCTTGGATCCACAAGGATTCTAGAACCAACCCATATTTTTTACTTTTTCATCTTTAATATTCGTAAACCATATGAATTTAAGGGTAAAAAAAGTGACCAAATTTAGATCTAACTGCATTCGAATATAGTCATCTCTCTCTATATATATATATATATATATATATAGTGACAAGTACAAAAGCACCAGTCTTACCTGCACCAAGCACTAGCCTGATCTTCATATCAATCCAATACATATATCAAATTCAATATTTATTATTTAACAAAAAAGCCTGTTGTATTTCACAAACATGTTCTTTGCAACACTGTGCAAAGATATTGGCAAACAAATTAACTTTTTATTATAAAAGCAGGAAAAGAGAAGACAAACATGTTCTTTGCTGGCAAACAAATTAACTTTTTATTATAAAAGCATGAAAAGAGAAGAAAAGCATACCTTTTATAAGTTGGTTAATGGGCGCATTCCTTACTAAAAAAGAAACAGACTCACCCATAAACTCCTGGACATAATCCTTTGGAAAAAATCTCAACTGGATAGTAATCCTTCATCAAGGAAATAAAAAGCATTTTAGTAGACTGTAATCCTTTGACAAGAGAAAGAGAACTGGAAGGAAAGGTGCAGGTCTCGTATGCTCGTGCAGGCCCACAAGCATGCACTCACACATATATAACCAAGCCACAAAGAGGTAACAGCCTTAGAAGTGTTATTTTAACTAAAATAATGAAGTCTCTATCTTTGATAATGATGTAAACTCACTTGAGAATGTGAACCACATCCTTTACAAGATATTTTTGCAAATACATCATGATATATGACCAAGATGTAAAGACCTGAAAACAAAGAAGCAAACCAAATTTATATGTGCAATTGAATGAATGTCATTCAAAATTGTTAGAATTCTCAGCACATCATACTAGAAACCTGCTCTAGGATTTCAGGATCACGATCAGCACCATTTTTGAGAAGATCAACCATAGAGTCAGTGAGTCTTTGCAAAAATCTGCAGGAAAAAAATGCCATATAAAGTATGAGTGCACAAACATAACAAGTAGAATCAATTTACCGCTATTCATGTTTACAGGTTTAGCTAAGAGTAAGTAATAGTGTAATAATGCCCATATCAAATTAAGCTAATGCTATGCCATCACTGAACTTCAAAAGCAAATGAAAAAGGTATAACAAAGGATATATTAGAGGAATTCAGCCACAACATATCGCATTTATATACAAGCCAAAAATGGTTAGAAGAGTATGCAAAGACATGATGAATAAACATATGATGATTAGAGAGTGTTCTGAAAACTTAAGAATCATCATAAGAAAAAGAGATGGAAAAAACTTACGGTAGAAATTCCTCTAGAATATCTCTTGATAGAGCAGCAACTAACCTGTGTCACAATATCCATGTAGTTCCAAATTACTTTCTGATATTACCATAAATTAATTCTGAAAAGAAACTTCTAAAAAAACAGATATAACACTTCTCATCTAACAGAGTTAAAAATAAACTAGTCATTTAATAACAATAGCCCTGGTGCTTAGAATGTCAAAGATGCTATTTATTATTTTCTTCTTCCTCTTGAAAAAGAATGGGAGTAACAATTCTGCTCATGAAGGCAACAAGTCACCCATAAGCAAACATAAGTTTTAAAATATCGTCCAAAAAGACACCAAGACAATGAAGTATTAAAAAAAAACACTATTGCATGATGCACCAAGTCATACAAAAAAATGAGACTTTATAGGTCACTTCTAGCAAATTGTAAGCTACAAGTACCATTTATCATCACAACTTATTATGTGACGCCTACCCAACTCAACTCAACTCATCTAAGCCTTTTTCCAACTACATGGGGTCGGCTACATGAATCTGCCTCCTCCACTCTGCTCTATTCAGGACCAAGTCGACATTCAAATTACAAATAGTTATATCTTTTTAATTATTTTGTCCATATTAGTTTAGGTCTGCCTTTACCTCTATCCTTACCATGGATTGTTAAAAAATCACGCTTTCTAACTGGAGCATCTAAAGATTTACGTTGAATATGGTTACAAATATACCAAGCTGTTCATGTACAGTACAGGCTTGGGTCAATGGGTCAGCAGCAGACATAAACAAAGTTTAACACATAAACAAGCTGAGCCCAAACTCTTAAGGCTTGCAAAACTGAATAGAAGCTCAAGCTCTTGTTTTATTTGAAGTCCAAGGAAGAAGTTGAGTTTTCCCATCATGCTCATCTCGAATTCTCCCTGCATTAACTTAGCAAATTCTTGACAAAGGAGATTGTTAGTAGCACCAAATACAATGTCATCAACATAAATTTGAACAATTAATAAATCCTTTTCTTTTCTTTTTAAAACAAAGTCTTATCAACATTTTCTCTAGAAAAATCATTTTCAATCAAAAATTTACTCAATCTATCATACCATGCTCTAGGTGCTTGCTTTAAACCATAAAGTGCTTTGTGTAATTTGAAGACGTGGTTTGGAAATTCATGATCTTCAAAACCAGGAGGTTGTTCAACATAAACTTTCTCATTTATAAAACCATTTAAAAATACACTTTTAACGTCCATTTGAAATAAATTGATATTGATGCAGCATGCAAAAGCAAGTAATAACCTAATGGCTTCTAATCTAGCAATAGGTGCAAAGGTTTCATCAAAATCTATACCTTCTTCCTAATTATATCCCTTTACAACTAATCTAGCCTTATTTCTAATCACCAAGCCATTTTCATCCAATTTATTTCTAAAAACCCATTTAGATCCTATTATAGGGTGGTTTCTAGGTCTGTCTACTAGGGTCCAAACTTGGTTCCTAGTGAATTGGTTTAACTCTTCCTGCATTGCTAACATCTAATAACTATCTTTCTCAGCTTCCTCTGTAGTTTGGGTTCTATATGAGATACAAATGCAAGATGATTATTGATATTTCTTATTGATGATCTAGTCCTTACACCTTGAGATGGATCACCTATGATTAGGTCCTTAGGATGACCATAAGCATATCTCCAATCTCTAGGTAGATCTTTGTCATTATGAGCAGTATCAATACCATCATCCTTAGGTGAGTCATCATCCTTAGCTTCAGGTTCTTGATCTGAAGATACATTTAATTTTTTAATACCTCTTTCAATCAAAGATGTATCTTCCTCATCATCAATTTTACCCGAACTTGATGCTAAAGACTCATCAAACACTATATGAATGGATTCTTCTACAACTAAGCTTCTCTTATTAAATACTCTATATGCCTTGCTAGATGTAGAATATCCTAGGAAAATACCTTCATCAGACTTTGCATCAAACTTCCCAAGATTGTCCTTACCATTGTTATGAATAAAGCATCTACAACCAAATGCATGAAAATAACCTAAATTGGGTTTCCTATTATGCCATAGTTCATAGGGAGTCTTCTTAAGGATAGGTCTAATCAGGGCTCTATTTAGGATGTAACATGCTGTGTTTATAGCTTCCACCCAAAATATTTTGGAAGGTGGCTTTCACATAGCATGGTACGGGCCATGTCTTCTAAAGTCCTATTCTTTCTTTCTACAACTCCATTTTGTTGTGGTGTCCTAGGTGCTAAAAATTATGATGTATGTCTTTTTCAAAATAGAATTTTTTAAATAAGTGATTTTCAAATTCAGTTCCATGATCACTTCTAATAGACACTATGGTAGTGTTTTTCTCATTTGTGACTTTCTTAACGAATTTTAGGAATATTAAGAAAGTCTCATCTTTGTGAGCCAAAAATATTATCCAAGTGAATCTAGAGTAATCATCTACTATCACAAGACCATATTTCTTTCCTCCTAGACTTATGGTTCTAGTAGGTCCAAAAAGGTCCATGTGTAGTAGCTCTAGTGGCCTAGTAGTTGAAACAACATTCTTAGATTTGAAAGAAGTTCTTGTTTGTTTTTCAAATTGACATGCATCACAGATTCGATTATTTTTAAAATTTAAGCTAGGAATACCTTTAACTAGATCCATTTTCAATAGTTTAGAAATTAGGTGTGTGCTTGCATGACCTAATCTATGGTGTCATAGCCAACCAATCTCATTCATCTTAGCATTATTAGCAACTAAGCAATGATTACTTGGAGATAAATTACCCAAATCAATTAAGTACACATTGCCATAACGTTTACCAACAAGAATAATGCTGTTATCAATGGGATTAGTAACAGTACAAATAGAAGCTTCAAATGAAACTTTGAAACCTTTATCACACAGTTGGCTAATACTTATCAAATTATGCTTAAGTCCATCAACATATAAAACATTATCAATATGAGTAGATGGAGTAATTTGAATCTTACCAATACCCATGATATGGCCTTGACCATTATCACCAAAAGTAACTACTCCACCTCTTTTCGATTCAAGGGTGATGAATTGATCTTTGTCATCCGTCATGTGTCTTGAGCAACCACTATCAAGGTACCACTTTCTTTTCAGTCTGATGGCTGCAAGACACTCCTGCAAAATATTCATATCTTAACTTTAGGTACCCAAGCCTTCTTGGGTCCTTCATGGTTAGACGCAATAAATTTTGTTCCTTTGAAAACCCAAATCATCTTTCTTTTATCATGTGGAGTTTTACACATATAAGATTTATGTCCTTTGTTTCCACATTTAAAACAAGTAATATTTGATGATTTTTCAGCATGTACAAAAATATTTTTCAAGGATTTTTGCTTGTTAAGTGGATTATATCCTAATCCAGCTTTATCAAAAACAGCTTTTTAATTGTCCAAAATTATATTAAGTTTGATAGAGCTCAAAGTAAATTTATCAACTATAGGTTTAAGTCTATCAACTTTATTTTTCAAGCTTTCATTTTCTTTCATCAAAAGTTATTTTTCTACAACATGCTTTTCATTTTCTAAAGATAGATTTTGCATTTGATTTTTTAGATCTTTGTTCTTTGAACTTAATTTTGCAAAATCATCCATCAATTCATAAAAAGCACTATGCAACTCATCGAAAGTAAAGTCGTCAAGAAAACTCGGACTTACCTTATCGTTGTCCGCCATGAAGCATAGATTGGTCATTTCACTCTTCTCTTCCTCTTTGGAACTTGAGCTTTCCGAATCACTCCATGTGGCCATCATTGCCTTCTTTTTGAATCTCCGGGTGCCTTTCTTTAGTTGTGGGCATTCAGATTTAAAGTGACCCGACTTCTTGCATTCAAAACAGATAACTTCTTTTTCTTTGCCCTTGTCCTCATCTTTTCTAGCAAAGGGCTTTTTCTTTTCAAACTTCTTCTTCTTCATGAATCTTTTAAACTTCCTTGTGATGAGTGTCATGTCCTCATCATCACTTTCATCTTCAGATTCATGAGGCTCTTCCATATATTTAGAAATCTTAAGAGCCATAGTCCTCTTCTTCTTTGACTCATCATCATCAACATGTTGCTTAACTTGAAGCTCATGAGTCATCAAGGATCTCAATAATTCTTCCAGGGGTAGGGTACTTAGATCCTTTGCCTCTTGTATTGCAGTCACTTTAACTTCCCAACTCCTAGGCAAGGAACGCAAAACCTTTCTCACAAGATCAGAATTATCATAAGATTTACCAAGACTTTTTAAACCATTAACTATATCAGTAAATCTTGTAACATATCAGAAATAGATTCACATGCATCCATTTTAAACAATTCATACTTATGAACTAGCATGTTAATCTTGGATTCCTTGACTTGATTTGTTCCCTTATGAGTAACCTCAAGTCTATCCCAGATTTCCTTAGCAGAAATGCAAATAGATATACGATTGAATTCATTTGCATCTAATGAGCAGTACAAAACATTCATAGCCTTGGCATTAAGTTATGCCAATTTTTTATCATGTTCATCCAAATCCGTTTCCGGTTTAAGAATCTCCATGCCATTAACTCTAGCAGTGGGTGTGTGTGGTCCATTGAATATAATGCTCCATAGATCATAGTCAAGTGCTTGAATAAAAATTTTCATTCTAGCCTTCCAATAACGATAGTTTAAGTCATTAAACAAGGATGGTCTATTTGTAGATTGGCCTTCGGAAAAAGATGAACCAGTTTGAGTTGCCATGTGGATCTTTGACTCTTGATCGTTAGATCAAATCAAATGAGCACTAGCTTGATACCAATTGTTACTCGGTCATGGGTACCTCCCATGTCACCTAACAAATGTACCTATCAGACTAGCCGGCTACCATCTCGGCCGGTACACCAACACCAATGGGCGGAGAGTCTGGCTTCGGTGACACGATCACCAGCGAGAGTTCCCATTGATGCTGTGCCTGCATTAACCCGTGCAGGTCAACTAGCTCTGATACCAATTGTTGGTCCAGATAGCAACCCAAGAGGGGGGGGGGGTGAATTGGGTTTTTCAAAAATTAAACTCCCTTTTAAAAATAATCCCTCAGCGGAAGTGAAAACTTAGATGTACACGAATTAAAATAGAATATGCACAGATAGAGAGTTAGAGACAAGGAAACAATCACTGCAAACACAAGATTTTTATAGTGGTTCGGTGTACCTACACCTACATCCACTCCCAAGTACCTCTTGGGTCTACACTATAATCAATTTGATTACAGCAGAGTTGTTTTACAAGCTCACAACTCGAACTTGTTGTTTTCCCGGGTGAACAACGAACCCAGCTGGTTTTCAAGGCTCACCAGCACAAACCTTACAACACAAGTAACTGCTTGCACAAGGCTAACAGCCTCAACTGAATCAATCCTCTGATTGACCCAGCAAACAATAACATTTTACAAATCAAGAGCTCCTCCAATGAGCAAATATACAATGATAGAACAAAGATAAAGAGATAGGAATCAAAGCCTGATTTGCAGATCTTGGTGGCTTGCTTCTTCTCTTCACTTGAGTGTATCTTCCTTTAGTATGCTCTTGAAGCTCAGAAGATCAGAAAACTAGGGCTTGCTTCTTCTTTTGAGATTTCTTCAAAATAGAACTAAGAAAGCTAGAAATCTCTCTCTTTTCTGTTGGGAAATCAGTATAATCTTTCCTTTCGAATCTTCCCTCTTTTCTCTTTTGATTTTCTGATGAATCTCACTCTTGTTTTTCTTATTTCTCTATTTTTCCTCTCTTCTTTTCTCCCTCTTCTTATTTTTTTCGGATACAACAAAGGTCCCTTCTTATAGATCCTTCTTAATCCATAAATAGCTGAAAACTATCCGTTAGAAATAAGTGTAAGAAGGATTAGAACCAAATAAAGTAATAGCCGTTGGGATTAAAAAGATAAAGATAAAGTTTAGAGACGTTCTGACAGTTCTGAAGTCGTTTCTGACAATCTGGAGTCGACTCTAACTTTTCTGGAGTCGGCTCTAAATCGAAAATCCCCAATCCACTCGATTTGGAGTCGTCTCTAACTTTTTTGGGGTCGACACAAAAATCTTCTGGAGTCGACTCTAACAGTCCAGGTGTCGACTCTAAGTCGTGACCAGAAAAATCATCGTTCTGTCTTTCTATTGGAGTCGGCTCTAACAGTCCAGGTGTCGACTCTAAATTCTGTGCCGATTTCCAGAGTCGACTCTGCGATTCCATGTGTCGACTCTAATGTCTGCAATCTTACCTTGACATTAGATTCGAGCTAGAACTTGATTTGTCTTATGATTTTGATTAATAAATCAAATCATAAACTGAAAAACTTAACCAAAATCATTAGTAACTTCAAATGTTATACTCAAATAGTTTTGTTAATCATCAAAATCAATAATTGGGTCAACATAATAAATTATAAATATAATTAATTTTTTTCAAATGTATAAATATTCCATTTATAATTATATCACTATATTTTCTATCACCTTCGTTCCTCACCATTTTCTTCATCACCATCACTTTGACTCTCACAATCATCATCGCAATTATTAACCTTTTTTATTACTATTATTACACCCTTGCATGTGATTAACATGGCCTCCAAGACTCAATGTAAATTAGAATTAAAGGCATCTACCTATGCTTTTAAGTATTGTTACCGTAGAAATCCGTTGTTCGATTCGGGTGCAGCCCACCTCTGAATTCAAGCGTCGATCTCTTATCTGGATAGACATGCAAAATAGTCCTTATGCAGCGAGCATTGGGGGTGGCCTTTTGTAGAAGATCCTTCGACACTCAAGTCGAGTCAGTGAAGATTCACAGCAAGCATATATAAAAAGAAGGCTCTAGCAGAAGAGTTTCTGATGATCTCTTTCGAAGCCAGAATATTCACTCCAAGCGCCCCATCAGCCTCGGACTCCAGGTCCCCCTCGGTCTTGGACTTCAGGTCCCCTTCTACCTCGGACTTCAGGTCCCTCTCGGCTTCGGACTCCAAGGTCCCCCTCGGCCTCAGACTCTAAGGTCTCCCTCGGGCTCGGACTCCAAGGTCCCCCTCAGCTTTAGCCCCAGAGTCTCCCTCTCGACTTCGGTGCCTACCACCGTCACGTGGCTCACTAACTACCTGCAACCGCCATGTGGCCCACTAACCACCTGCAACCACGCGTAGTCACTGCCTGTTATAGTGCACACCTGATATAACTAGGCCCACTTATCGCATATGATGTTGCACCCGACGGGGGACTGGTGGCATGGCCACCTTTAACATACTCAATGGTTGTTGCGACTTGTCCCTGTTCATCTGCCCACTACCAGTCGAAAACGTCTTGAGATCAATAACCTTCCAAAAGCAGTAGAGGGGACTTTCGGACAGGTATAAGAACCTTTGCTTGTAACGACAAAGGGGATCGAATCTGAACTCCAAGTTTCTCTAGCTAATTCTTTTAGCTCTTTCTTTTTTACTGTTTCTTAAGTTGCTCACTTGAGTATTGAAGGGTTCCATTGATGCAACCGATTCTCAAAAACTTTTTTTACAAAATTTTATTGAGGAGAAAGCATTAGAGGATTTTTCAATTGTACGTACAGTCCTTCAGAATTTTTTTTCGTTACTCGAATGCCAAGGAACGTAATTTGACAGTAATAGTGGCTAGTCGCATTGGCCATTTGGAGTGCAAGATTATTCGGTTCTCGCAGCCAAAATGGCAGAACTATGACTTGCGGTGCGAGATCTTCGACTCGCGAACGAAAAGCTTGGAGATAGTCGAACGACATCCAGCTGCCATGTACGCTACTCAGCCTCGATCCTGCGGTGTCCATCAATGGAGCGGTCCATTGGCTAGCATCTTTTCGTTCAACGTACCATTACCGGAAAGAGTTGCCAAAAATGAGAAGTGTGGCGTGCCAAGCGATTGGTGAAGCGTGAAAACCGCCTTTGCTTACTGCTAGTTGATTCCGACAAAGAATGGTTGGAGATCTGGACATTGGCCGACTGCAAGAGAGGAGGGAGGTGGTGAGCTTGGAAGATGAAGTCCCGAGCTTGCGAAAAAAAAAAAACTTAATATTTTTTATTTTTTTATCTTTTATTTTTTTTTTTTTTGTCATCACGTGGATCTAGTTTGGATTGTTTAAGTTGTTCTATGCTAGTTCAACGGTTAAATCTCCTCGTACTTTAAATTGGATTATTTCTTGTTGTTAATGCTAGATTTTTTTTTTCGAAGTCAAATTGTTAGATTCTATATATATATATATATGTGTGTGTGTGTGTGTGTGTGTGTGTTTTAACAGCTCCTTTGTTAAGGAGTTGGGGATTCTTTGATCCTATTGAAGGGGTCTCGTTATATAAAACATGAGCCGTAAAGCAAATCTTCGGCCAACAAGTAAATCTCTCCGATTAATCTTGAATTGGATCGAGAACATCCAACTCAAAGTTTAAACATGGTGCATTGTAGGCAAAGGTGCTTGATTTGTTTAAGTTACAGCCTGTTCCACATAATATAGTAATTTTTTTAACTTTTCTAATTGTGTACAATAAGGTAATAACTATAGATACATACATAATTATCTTCTTATCACGCATAATTAATTCTTATCACATATAATTATCCTCCCATTGCATATATTTACCTTCTTATCTCTCACAATAATATAAGGAGGAGTACGTCCCAAGAAAAGCCTTCTAAGATTGATGTAAATAATTAACCTCGCAACCTGACAAGTATCTGACGTTGAAATCCTACCAATAAATTCTTCCACTAAACAGCAGGCATCGTTTCTTGCAATTTGAAGTCAAGTGAAGAATTGAAAATGAAATTAGGCTTTTTCTCATGTAGCTTTAAAGGGATTCTTATGCAAATATTTGATTTCACCCTCTTGTAAAAGTGAAATATGTCTTCATTATCATGTGCCTCCGTTTGCAATCACTTAAAAATAAAAAAAAATTAATTAAAATTTTAAGCTAAATAAATTCAATTGAATTAAAGTCCAAAAAAAGATTTTTACCGATACATATCAAAATTTGTATGATTTGAAAATGCTAGAATTTATTTAATGAAACATATTTTTAAAAAATTAAAATATTTTTGCTTTTATATTTACCTTTTCTTTTCTTTTCTTTTCATGATTTAGCATCATACTTCTGCCATCATCTAATTTTTTAATATTAAATTATCTTTTTAATAAAAGTTTAAAATAAAATAATTACATAAAAAGATAATATTAAAACTTTATAGATTCAATTCATTCTAAATAATAGAATTCAATTCAATTCTAACATTTCAATATTTTTTTTTTTTTTTTTGGTACAGGCGGCGATCACACTAGTCTCGTGCGAGTCAGCCCAGAGATATCAGAGTACAAAAGCTGCTTAAGAGCAGAGAGACAGGGATCACCCTGCTTTCAACTCCAAAACCCCCCATGATAGGCCACAGCCGCCGCAGCCAATCTGCCGCAGAATTAGCTTTCCGGTAGATGTGACGGATGCGGATGCTATGAACACCTCGAAGAGCAGCATGAATATCTGTGAGAAGAGGGTTACTGGGGATATGATCTCTAGAATCCGAGCGAAGCCACCGAATAACAGAGAGAGAATCCCCTCAATAAACATGCATGGCACACGAAGCTGCCTCACAGCATGAGAGATACCAGCCCATGCTGCATAAAGCTCGGTCATGGGAATAGAAGAATCTAAGGAGCCAATACCTCCAACCGCCAACAAGGCTCCATCCGTCCCGCGGATAATAAATGCAGACCCAGCAAGTCTACCACGAATACTCCCATCAAAGTTGATCTTAACATACCCTGGAGGGGGGGCTTCCAAGAAATATAAACCATCCGACGGTTCGCTGTCGAAACAGCAGGGGAGCCCCAGTGCCCAGGGTAGTAAGAAGCAGACCCGGTAGGAAGAAGATCACTTTCAGCAACCATATATCTAACCTTCCGCTCTAATCTGCAAGGGGAAGTAGTCTCATCATAAAAAATATGCCAATTTCGCATAAGCCATATCTGATAGGCAGTAATAGCCCACAGGGCACTATGCTGTCTAGTGGTCCTCCGGAGAGCATCAAGGAATGGGGAACACGAGGAACCAGTAGCATACACTCTGCAATCATAACTCATCTCGTCCAAATCCCGCTCAACGTGGGGCAAGTGAAAATGGCATGATCAATAGTCTCCTCCTCCTGCCCACACAGCGGACACGTGGCCTCTATATGAAGACCCCTTCTCGATAACTGAAGCAGGAAGGTAGACAGTCCCACAAAAGCTTCCATATGAATAATTGGACCCTGGGATGAACAGAAAGCTTCCATATCCAATTCGCATCCCGCGAATCCTGGGGTTGAGGTCTAAATATCTCAATAAGGTCCAAAGTGGGGGCCCTGGAAAGACAAATCTCCTCCACAATCTCATATCAGGAATGTGTCCAGCTGTGAGAGGAATAGAAAGGATCCGTCAAGCAAGCTCCTCCCCAAATAAACTAATCACCATAGGGGTATCCCAAGATGAAAGATCTTGGGTGATGAGATCCTGCACCCGCATATGATGTGGAATATCCATACTAATAAAAGACGGCCAACGAGAGAGGGGGAGATCAGTGATCCATCGATCCTGGACAACGTCGACCGAGGAGCCATAACCAATCATCCATGATATATTGCTCAGAATAGCCGGAGCATGAAAACAAACCTCCTTCCAAAAGAAAGAATGACGACGAATAGTAGGAATATCCAAAGTACGAGAGTAGTCACCATATCGAGCTCGCATAAAGGAGCTTCAGAAATAGTGAGGATCAAGGATGAACCTCGAAGCATGTCTCGCCAGCAAAGCATCTCTCCTGACCAGCAAAGACTGAATACCAAGACCGCCATCATGCAAAGGCATGCAAATCAAATCCCAAGCCTGAAGATGAATGTCATGCCCATCTTGCATAGAAGCCCACAGAAAATCCCTGAAGTATCGCTTTATCCTTCGCAAACAAGTAATAGGGACCACAACATTAGAGAGAAGATGCATAGGAAGGGACGTAAGGACAGAGCGGATGAGAGTGATCCTGGCCATCATGGATAAACCGATGACCTACCAACCATCAATCCTATCCCGAATACGTCGCTCAAAGATAGCAAAATCCCTGATGTGCGGACGCCTCCCCAACACTGGGACTCCCAAATAAGATAGACCAGCAGCCTTAGTAAAGATACCCAGAGCATGGTGAATAGCTTCCTTGGTAGACATGGAGGTCTTGGGGCTGAAGCAAATAGTGGACTTCTCTAAATTGATCTTCTGCCCCGAAGCACGACAGTAGCCCTGAATGATAGAGGCATAACTAGCAGCATTATGAGGAGACGCCTGTCCTAGAAGAATACAGTCATCAGCAAAAAGAAGGTGAGAAACAGGAGGTCCCGAAGGGCCAACCAAAAAAGGAACTATACGACAATCCTACTGAGCCTGATAAAAAGCACGAGAGAGATCGTCCGCAGCCAGAACAAACAGGAACGGGATAAAGGACAGCCCTGTCTCAGACCCATTGTAGAATGGAAGGACCGCGTCTGTGTTCCATTAACCAGGAGAGAGAAAGAAGGCTTCTGGATACATGCCATGATCCAATCAATAAACAGGTCGTGAAAACCGAACTCAATCAGAGTGCGATGCAAGAAAACCCAGCTCAACCTGTCATAGGCATATTCAGCTTGACTGCCATAAGACTCTGCTGGCCGAGGCTCTCTGAAGATCATGCATAAACTCCTGCGCAATAATAACATTATCGGAGATGCTTCACATTTAATGAAAGCCACTTGCTCAGGAGATATGAGCTGAGGAATCACCAGCCGCAACCGGAAAACAAGAAGGCGGGTGCATACAAGGTACACAGGCTAATCGGTCTAAAGTGATGAGGGGACTAGGCATCAGACGCTTCGGCACAAGATGACAAATATTTCTTTCAAATACATGAGTTCTATCATAGATTTGTTTTAATTAAATTTTACTATAGAATTAGTCACCCTATCAGATAAATCGACAGATAAGATCATTTTTTTAAGATTCAGATAATAATTTTATTATTATTACTATTATTTTTCAATGCGCGCTTCACGTCCGCGTGCTTCGGGAACTGCGGTCGCTAAGGCTGCGACGTAAACCACAACTTTTAACTCGAATTTCAAATTAAATTATAAATTAAACACATTCCAGCATTAAAATGATGAATTTAGTTTCGCTGGATTCAGAGATTATTTCGAAATGCCCTTTCGTTTCGGTCGGATTTTATTCGTCGTCGAGACTCGAGAGGGTTAAAGCGGCACCGACGTAAATTATCGACGTATCGGAGGCTAAAGGATGAAAAGAAGGCGATTCTTGCGGCAGAGAGCCACGCGTCTTAGATAAGCGACCTCTTTCAGCGTCTTCGTCTGTTTTTAACTTCCGTCGGCGTCATCGCCGTCATCGCTTCGCCTTCTTCTCTTCTTCGCGGTGAAAGGGAAGGCAGAAGAGAAGGAGAAGTCCACTTCCCGTCGGCGCTTCCCTCAGAGAGCATTTCTTGAGATCCAGTCAAAGAGACCATGCCGCGCCACGACGACCCCAACCCCTTTGAAGAAGAAGAAGTCAATCCCTTCTCGGTAACCTCACCTCCCCCTTCTCTCTCTCTCCCTTCCCCCCATTTCCCTCCCTTTTCCTTTTGAATTCTTCTCGCCTGCCCTAAGCCCTTCTCTCTAGGTTTTTCTTTAGATTCGCCGATTTTCTTGCATATGTTTTCTCGAATTAGAAAAGATCTGGATTTGGGAATGTAGTTTGAACCAGATCTTGAACTTAATTTTGGAGTTGGGTGATTGGATGTACTAAATTAGAAACCGTAGCGTTGTTTGGCACATAAAACACTGACACTCCCTAAACTTAAGGTAATAGTGTGGTTGCGATGCGATCTTGATCGGTTGAGTGGAATGATGGAATCATGTTTCCAGATCTGCTCTGTTGAAGAGTTGTTGATTGATACTAATCTGTGTGGTTTGTTTAACTTGCTCGATTATTGTGCGAATTATCCAATAGATCAAACCTAATTACCCATTGTTGGGGAATTTCTGCAAGAACGTGTTAAGTAGTGCACTTTTACCATCACCTCAACCATTTGAGTTAGAAATGTTCCTTTTTTTGGGGGGAAGCTGATGTTTTTGCATTGCAGAAGGGTGCAGGTTCCGGTTCAAAATTCAATTTCCCTTCACTGTCATCACTACCTCTTGGTTTTGGCAACAAACATGATGCTACTGTGGACATACCGCTGGAGACGACGAATGTAAGCGATTCCATTTTTCAGGTTATTGATGTTTACTCAGTTTCTTTGATGATTTGATTATGAGATTTGTGTAGGATTCGAAGAAGAAGGCTAAAGAACTTTCAGCATGGGAAGCAGATCTGAAGAGGAGAGAAATGGTTAGCCTATGACTAATTCATCGCTACTTCCATAATTAACTCTATTTTCGGAGCCATCACTGTCTTCAACCATTTCCTTTTGCTTCATTTTTGACTAATAAATCCACTATAAATCAGTGCTATACATAGTTGAAAATGTCACATTGTGATCAAACTTCTCCCTTTCTTTTTTCCTTTTCCTTTTTTATATAATTTGCATTACATTAACTTGGCCATATGTTTAAAAAACATTCCGGTATCTATTTCAGGACATTAAACGCAGGGAAGATGCTTTATCAAGTGGTAAGTTCTGAAGTTTCTAACCAAATTATGCACTTAATTTGATGATAGTTTATGCTGATGTGTGCCTCTATCTTGTCAAAACAGCTGGTGTTTCTGTGGAGGAGAAAAACTGGCCACCATTTTTCCCAATCATTCATCATGATATAGCTAAGGAGATACCAATCCATGCTCAGAAGTTGCAATATCTGGCATTTGCGAGCTGGCTAGGTACGGGATTTACTTTATGCCTTGCTAAGTAGTTCTGTGCTTTTTTTTTTTCACTAAAGTAAATGTGTTATCAGCACATTACGATACTAGAAAATACTTTATACCTCGCTAATTCTTTCTGTTTCTTGTATGGTTATTCTTGATTTCTACCTTATGAGAAAATGTGTTTCTATATAAGGATTTTTTTCATTTCTGGGCTGCAAAACAAAATAAATTTATGACAACTAAATTCTTGCATTTTATGCCCGGCTTTCCTATTATTGACCATCTATCTTATGCTGAATTATTTTGATTTATTAATTGCTTGACTAGCCTGGAATTTCTTATGATTGTTTCTAAATACTCCTATTTCATCTTTTAGATATCCTTATTGATAGACACCACTTGAGTGCTCCCTTTGATATTCTTGGATATTACTAGAGGGTGGCATTGTCATATTTGCATAATTAAGTTTGAAATCCTCTTGTCAAGAGGATTTCTGAAAGACTTGAAGAAAAGCAGCTGATGCCTATTTGAAGATGCATTATATTGATCATTAAACTTGTTGAGAAGACGAAAATGAAGATAGACAACAGTTCTTAATTTCCAGTATCTCTTTAAATGATGTTATGAGGCATATCAGCAAATTCTCGTCCAGATTTGTTCCACCTGAATCAACAAAGTCGTTGCAGTCTTCTGGATCTGGACATCCTGATTCAAACTCTGTGGAAATGTGGATCCTTGTTTCATTGAGAGAAATTTGAAATGCTGCTAGGCTAGTGACAGTGTCCTTTGTTTGCAAGGGGAAAAGAGTTTTCAACAAGGTTTAGCCTTTTGAATTAATGAATGGACTTGCTATGCAACTGATGATTGAACTATAATCTTAGATCTTTTTTCCATAACCATCTCTTTTTAGCAGTTAATTCACCCTGGTGTTGAGATTTCCACACTTAGCTCCTGGTGTTGAATGGAATCTTTCAAGCAGTAGTTTACCTTGCTAATGGCGGGATTCAAAACTGGTGCTTTTTATGTAGTGTCCCTTTGCTTTGAATCACTTGATCCTAATATTTAGCAATGAGTGGAAGAATTTTCCTTTCAGTCATTTTTTTCCCCATTTTTTTAGTATCATGATTACTTGATGAAGACAAAACGTATTTTTTCTCCATTTCTTATTGGTTTTCACCTTGGTCCTGTATGTGTGGATTGATTTGTTGAGGCACATGGAAGAATGTAGTTGATACTTCTCAAACAGAGTTAGGGAGTGGACTATGTATGAAATAAATCATGCTGTGATTTGCATCAGTTAATATTATGCTGATTGTTGAAGATTCAGTCATGTCAAAAAAATGAGACTATTACAATGAATAAAACAAAATGATTAGTTTTTATATGTCTGCAGAGTGTAGGTTGTTCGTTTGCATAATGCTACAAAAAAATTGTCATATGTTAAGTAAACCATGACAAAGGAAGTCATACCTATTTTTTTTTTTTAATGAGTAGGAAATGTCATCAACACTATGCATCTTGTCATCTTGGGAAATTGCATATGATTACAAGAGACCATTGAATGGCATAAACTGCCATATACCTATTTTCCTTTTTAATATCTAACAGTCATAGGACAAGACTGATTGGAAATGAAATTGGGGTCGAGGGTTTTAGGGCGATGCTCCACCTTACTGGTTCTACATTGAGAATCATGATAGTTGCTTCTGATAACTAAGGCAATATCCTGGTAATGCCAATCTCTGCAATCTTTCTCATGAGGTGCATTATGCTGCTTGCTTTGGTTGGCAAGAAATCAGATTTTGGATATGAGATGGTCAGTGAGGTTATAGGTGATCATCTCCTTTCAAATGAAAGGTTTTCTTTTCATTTTTTTCCTTGTATTTGACTGATTCTGGTGATCTATTCAGTATTTATTATTGCTTGCGCTAAAATATATTAGATGCTAAAGCAGGTTGGAATTCATTTAATGAAAACTTAGGCCTTTGTGTTTAGTTATAAAATCACTGATCTTCAAATATCTAAATTACATGGAAAGGATTTTGCTGTTGGGAGATCAAACTTGGGAAATCAAGATCACTCATTGGAATTTCGAGGGCCTAGAAGCTGGTAGAAGTGGCCTGTTTTAAAAACTTATGATTAAAAAATCTATGATTGTCTTGATTTTGCAATGCTTTATGTGTCTGATTGTGGATTCTTTAAATAATTATGAATATTTGGCTTGTTCAAAGAAATCTTGCATTCTAATTCATTCTTCTAGACATGATTTAAGTTCTATATATGTTCTAATCATTTTTAGTAATTTTAACCAGTAAAACCCTTAAACTGACTTTTAAAAGCTCAAGCCATAACAAAGAGTCATAATCAAACATTAGGAAGAAAACTGAACAATTGGAATGAGAAATTTCAGCATAGATTAATATGTAAAATGACAAGGATGGACCATTATCAAAATGGGACAATTATTTGAGAAGGAAAATAAATTATCGATTCATGGTTTTGAAAAGCAAAATTGTAATCATAGACTTCATATCAAATTTCATTTGTAGACTTACATCAAAATGCATATGTGCGTCCTCTGGCCAAAAAAAAAAAAAAAAAAAAAAGGAAAGGAAAAAAGGAAACATTATGTGCAAGCAAATTATAAAAGTACATGTGATGCAAGAATTAAGATATGCCAGTGCTTATGCAATAAGAGGGCTTTTGAGAAAGAAAAAATATGGATATTTATTTGCATTGAAGATTACTTGTGTATGCCTTGGTTTTTCTAGCTATCTGATTCCTTTATGCTATGCATCTTAACTGTGGGAGGATAATTGACTACCTCTGGAAAAAAAACCACAAGGTGAAGGCCTTTGTCTTGCTTTAGTATTTTAGGATGCACCTTTGGCTTAGAATAGTAACTTCACTGAAGTAATTTGGTGCTAGGAACCTCATCTTGATACTTAAAGAAGTAAGGAACAATAATCCTATCCACCCCTTAAAAGGCGCAATAGGCAGTTGCTGTCCTTATAGGTGGCAGAGCTTTACCATGTGATTTGATAGCTGATGCTGATGAATACTGCCACATATTCTTCTTTTTGTCTCGTGTTGTAAGTATTTGCTATTAATGATGCTTTGCCAACAGTGCTGCTGAACATGGGGTCTATGTTTTTTATCTTTAGGCAAAGCTTTATAATATTTGGGAGAATAATTTGTCCACAAATCTAGTAACTGAATGTTCTAATTGACATCTGCTCCTATTTCATGGTGCACCACTTTAGATTAATTACATCATTTAGTTACATATTTTGTGCATACTTTTTTTACTTAGTAGAGTACCTATTTTGCTGATCTAATGTCAAATCATCTGTCTTCCTGTTTTTGGGGACATTGCTTAGTTTGAATTGTTCTTTGAAAAATGCCAACCAAGTTTGGCACCAGCAACCCAGATGGCAGGCAATTGTTGGTGCTTTTCGATCTTCAATGTTGTTTGTCAAATGCCTTCTTTTAGTGTGTCATGCTTTGTTCTCAAATTTGTGAACTTATGGGCATTGAGCTATTGTGCAGTCATGGTTCACATAATGCTATCAATTCAGTATATTAGTATTATGCCATTTTCTGCTCATTATAATTCAGGAACATGCACATATGCTGGTACTTTATTGCAGGGATAGTTCTTTGTCTTGTATGGAATGTCATTGCCGTGACTGTCTGTTGGATTAAAGGTGAAGGTAAGCTTGAGCGTGTTACCAGTCTTGTGCATTTCTGCTTTGGTCTTTCTTACAGCTTTATTTTCCATTGATTTTTTTTTTGTTTTGTTTTTTAATCTGCAGGGGTTAAAATCTTTTTCCTTGCGACCATTTATGCATTACTTGGATGCCCTCTTTCGTATTTGCTGTGGTACAGGCCTCTTTATCGTGCAATGAGGTAGGATGTCAGAAGTTACTGGTGTCTGATCAATTAAACTTCAAGCCTCATCCTCTATATGCAATTCAACATCATGGTTATATTAAGTGAAGCCAAGCTTGTACAAATTTAAGATTGCTTCTGGATTAAAGGGAGTGATTGCTCTTTGTGAGATGAAGTATGTTTGGTATATGACAGGAAGAATAGATAGATTTTGTTTAAATGCATGCAAGTACATGGTAATAAAGTTTTGGTATTAGAAATTTATGGAACAAGTCTGATTTTTCTTGATTTCTTGAGCATCATCTAGCCCTGTTGCATAAATTGACAGGAGTTTATTAAATTAGTTGCTGCTTAATTGTTGTTTTTCTAAACAGGACTGATAGTGCTATGAAGTTTGGCTGGTTTTTCCTTTTGTACTTGGTAATTCCTAATAATGACATCTTTTGAACTACCAACTAATTTGTCTCTTGCTAATATGTTCTGCTTGCTAATATGTTCTACTCATGTTGTCATGTTGCAGTTCCACATTGGTTTCTGTATCTTTGCTGCCATTGCTCCTCCAATTGTATTTCATGGAAAATCATTGACGTAAGTTATTCTACTCGCTTTTGTGTTTCATAGTGAAGCAGTTTTAGTTGGGAATGTTTGTTAACTAGCATAGATATTGACTTTTACTTCCTACCTGATAAATTTTTCTAGTAGACCATAACTTTTTAATCAAATTTAGTGCTTTTATAACTAAACTACTAAACTTATTCTGTGTTTGGTATGTAATTTTAGTGCAATTAGAAATAAACATGAATGTAGAGTAAAAATTGAGGATCATGAAGGTCTTAAAATAATAATTTTTCATATCAGGATTGATTTTATAAGAAAGAAAAGATTGAGGATAATATTATTTATAGAATTAAAGTAGGTTAGATGAAATGGATAAGTGCAATGCAATATTATGTGATCATAGAATTTTCATCAAGTTGAAAGAAAAAATTATAGGACTGTCATAAGATCGGTTATGCTTTATGGTATGAAATGTTGGATGGTTAAAAATTACATATACATAAGATAAATGTGGTTAAAATAAGAATGTTGATATAAATGTATGGTAATATAAGAAAAGATAGAATAAGAAATGAAATCATTCGTAAAAAAATTAAGGTAGCACAAATCAAGGACAAATTAAGGGGAGAATGATTTAAATGGTTTAGATATGCAATATAGACCTAGAGATGTACCTATACGAAAGAGTGATTTACACACACACACACACACACACACATATATATATATATATATATAAGGAAAAGAGATAGAGATAGGCCAAAAATTATATGGGATGAAGTAATAAAGAATGATTTTAAATTTTTGCATCTTACAGAAAATATAATACAAAATTGAGCTGAATGGTGAAAAGGATTCATATAGCCAACCACAAATAGTTTAAGATTAAGGCTTTGTTGTTGTTGTTCCGTGATTGGTATTGTATTAAAGAACCTTGATATCTTATGCTTGTACAGGCCTCTCTCAGGTCATTTATGCTATATTATTAAATGAGAGGAACATGCCATTTTAGATTCCGGTTATCAATTTTTGTGACAGAAGTTTCTTTTGTTTCTCTTTTCACAAATATCTTTTTTAAGAAGTTAGTTACTGAATTGACGTGCATCTCTTTTTATTCCTCCATCTTCATTTCTCATTTGCATGGCTTCTCCTAGACTTCCCACACTAGTTGGGCTCCATTTTTTTAAAAAAATGTGAGAAGGATATAATTACATGAGAGGAATATGCCATTTCAGGTTCTGCCTGTCAAATTTTTGTGACTGCAATATCCTTTGTTTCTCTTTTCATGATATCTGAACAAAGGCGTGATTAAGAAGTTTTAATTGGTGTGCGCATCTCATTTTATTCCTCTGTCTCTATTTCTCATTTGCATGGTTAATCCTAGACTCCCCAAAATAATTGGGCTCTACTTTTTTTAAAAATAATTATCTCCTGTTCAAATCACCAGCTTATTGGATTCTTTTTAAAATGATCCATGTATTTTATCTTTCTTATGTCCTAATTTTTGAACACTTTTTTATTAATCTATTTTTTTAATATGCATTGCATGTGCCCGTTTCCAGTATCCTAATATATTAAGGGAACTATGATTACATGTTTTTATGTCGATCTCAAGTCATGATTTGGTTTCACACCATATCACGTCATGCTAGTCATGTGTTGGGTCACATGCCAAGGTCCATTAAAAGGAAAAGAAAAGAATGGGCCCATGCTGAGTGTCACGCATTGGGTATGGACTAGCATGAATGATACATGGGTACAAATCTCTTGTACCATGTCCTTGAGATGTATTACACAACATATGGTGGTGCAAACTAACATGTAATTCCATTTGAATGCAAGAGGAATGGATAATGTGCTGTTTCTGTTGTGTCCTCTTATATCTAGTTTCCAGTTTTAGCCGAGACTGAACTGAAGTTGAACCCTGTAAAGGTTTCGGATAGTTCTGGCCTACAAAATATGGGTTCAGTTTGGTCTTAGTGGTTTAGCTGAAACTGACCGAAACTAGTCATAGATACTCTTTTGTTTTTATTGATTCTGAGCCATTTCTTTATTTACTTGTGTGCAGGCTAAATGGTATCATTTTTCTACTCTTTCCATTTTCTTGAGTTAAAACAGGGAATGGATAACCAAGATAACACTTGATGGGCTAAGGTCTTTGAAGCGGCCCTTATTGTAGTATTTTATGCAGATCATATGGATTATATGAATAACTAAGTATGATAAATGTCATGGAAATAATGTTTTTTTTAAAATGAAATATCATTCTAGGAGTATATGTATTAGATTAAATAATCACTTAACCCAAAGTTGTGTGAAAGAAATGCCTGAATTTAATATATCTGTGAGTTTTACTAAAAATTGAAGAAAATTAATTGAACATGCTAGGCACTAAAAAAAGTTAGCAATTGTTAACATAATGAATATCCAAAGAATTGAAGTTCGAGAAGTAAATGCTATATATAACACATTTGCAGTATCTAATATTAGTATATTTGCTGAATTCCACTTATCCGCAATATTATCTTCAAACTACAATTATAAAAACTATTCGTATTCTTTCATTGTGGCTTCTTTAATTTTTCTTCTATTTTTCAAACTTCTTGGAACTCTCTCTCTCTCTCTTTCGTGTGCATGCGCGATTTTGAAACTGAGAGCAGAACTCTTGAAACAGGTGAAATCACCAAAATTGAACTCCACAGACCTAGCTGAAATTGGAAGTTAAAAAAATTTCCAAACCTACCTTTATGTGACTTGTCTAAATTCAGAATCCTATTATCACTTACAGACCTGGTCAAAGTCAAAACTGAAACCGAATATTTAAACCTACGTTGATATGAATTGGCTAAATTCAATAGTTCTCCATTTCTTTTTGGATGGTTGCTCATCGTTGAAGAACCCAATGAGACGTAACTTGGTACAAATGAACTAGTATGACCGGGATTGGAGGCAACCATGACTAAGTTTTTGTTGTTATGTAATCCGACATCGAATATGGGGACGACTTAGACCTGATTCTGCAACTTTGTCAGGTGCGGGTGTTGTGTCATTGGACTCCTCCCCTTGACCTGACTGAGAAGGCTGGTTTATGTTGCTTCATTTGGGCTGCAATTTCAGATTCAAAGAGAGCAGCTTGGTTTTGTATCAGTTATACCAGATGCAGACCTAACGGAATCAACTTATTTCCTTAAACTAGTGAGATCCCTTTTGAGTGGGCCTGAGCATGCCTATCACAGAATGCCATTTACAAATCTAAATTCTGGTATTGTGAGAACCACTTGTTAGGTGCAACCTGAGCATGCCTGTCATAGAATGCCATTTACAAATCTAAATTCTGGTATTATGAGAACCACCTGTTAGGTGCGACTTTTGGCCATGACTGAGTAATTTTTTGAACCATAGTTTTTATGTCTCTAGTACATAGAAGATAATATGTGGGTGACATTTGCGGATAATTGGCATGAAACCTGACAGGCACCAAATGAACCTCCCCCCCCCCCCCCCCCCCCCCTCTTCTTGAAGCATGCACTTGCTCGAGCACAGTATATTAATGAAAGATGTTAACTTTTAGGGAATCTTATTCTTATTTTCACCAGTCATTTCTCTTTTATAAGTGCAGAAAGAAGAAGATAGGGAGATGAAAACAGAGATTATAGCATTTATAGTCTTTTGAGACTAAATATGCTGATGTGCCGTATCTTCAGTTTATCTACCACCAGTTTACTGCTTTTTTTATTCCCTCAAGATGTGTTAATCTCTGTGATACTAACAGGAAGTTCTCCTTCTGATTTCAGGGGTATCTTGGCTGCGATTGATACTATCTCAGATCACTTGTTGGTGGGGGTAAGTCATAGTACATGACTGAGTGCATAGCTGTTACTATTTCTTGTGAATCTTGTCTCAGCTGTAGCAGGCATGATGCTATTGAAAAACCTGGCCCATGCATTTTTCCCGAGTATGCCTATGTGCCTTATTGAGCCTCAAGTAAAATCTCATATTTTGTGATGTTGATTAATTGTGTTTATCATATTCTTTTTGGTCATGGTATGAAACAAAATTGTAAAACTTTTCTTCTTATGTGTGTAATTATTTCATAAATCAGACCTTTTCTAATCAACTCATGTTTATGCCAAATAATTTGATCTTCCTTGCTGTGATTGCAGATTTTTTACTTTGTTGGATTTGGCTTATTTTGCTTGGAAACACTCATAAGCCTGTGGGTACTTCAGGTTAGTGCCAAAACCTCTGTTAGTTTTGTTAATGTAACAAGCGATGCCAGATTATAAAACCTTGGAATTTTCTATTGTAACTGCTTGTCAATGCCAAGCTTCAAATTTTCTATGCAAGTTTGGGATGCAAAATGCCTTCCAGTTGAAGTACAATCTCAACTCAAACTATGTATCACATGCATATTGGGAGGGTAGAAGAGTCAGGAAAGGGAGAAACCTAATTTGCACATAGGGTAGAAGAGGGGAGGAAGGGAGAAACTGTGTTTGTTATGCTTGAGCTTTTGCTGTTTAAAATCTAATTTCCATCTCATTACCTCCATGTCCCCTCTTTTAACAATACAGTGATGAGCTAATGCTATCTAAAATTTTAATGATAGATGGGTGAAGGAAAAAGAAGATTTATTTAAAGTGAAAAAATGAAATCAGTAAGACAGGTTTCTGCTTTTATGTAACATAAGAATTATAAGAGAATGGTGCAGAATGGTAATATTGTTTTGGGGGTGTTGAGGAGTGTTCCATATGCTTGTCATTCGGTTCAGTTTCCACCAAACATTAGGACCATAAATGGGCTAAACCTGGCCAAACCCACGTGTGTTTGAGTGTGTCTCCAAGTTGGACCGTAAAACTTGGGTTGGTTAGCATAGTTTCCATTAGAAACGGTTGATGTTAATTTGCTGGTCTGTGTCTGAGCTAAGCCTGGCCTAGTCCTAGCCAACATTGGCCTAATCCCAAGCCCAGCCTTTATTGAGAATTCATGTCAAATGGAAGCAGCCATCTGTTTGGACCATCTTGTGGCAGTGGGGAGAGGAAAGTACAAATATTGGTGGTGGCGAAGATGTGGCAACCCATAAAGAGCAGCAACAAATGAATCCAGTGGCTTAGTGGGGGACATGGAATGTGGTCAAGAAGGGAGAGAAGTAGAGGATGGAAAAGACATCTTGCCTTGGGAATGTCAATGAAGAAGTTAAAACTGTATCATTGATTTTGTAGTAGATCAAGGTTGTAGCATCGGTGAAAACAATGAGGGAGGGTTGGCAGTGGATAATTATGGAGAGGGGGAGGGATGGTTCAACTGTTGAGAGAGGATAACAGAGGGGTGGTACCAGATGAGAAAGAAGAAGGGGAGGACTGAGAAAAAGGATAGGAAAGGGTTGTTAGTGGATGAGAAAGTAGAAGGAGCAGATGTGTACATGGTAGATTTTCTGTTGAGGGGTTAATCTACGCGGATAATTTGAGCTAGGTAAATTGAAACAATATTTTTTAGACTTTAGGTAGACTCATTGGAGTCCAGGATGATCGGTAAAAATCTGACCCTTTGGACCCTATACAAAGTCCAAGCTTCACTTTCTCCAGCTGGACTTTATTGGACCTGGTTGTACTTGGATACACTGACAACCCCAATGAAACTTTTTGTAGATATGCTTTGGCTTCTGTTTCCTATTGATATGATCTTCCAACTATCTTGTGCTCCTACTGCATGGTGTTATTGCCCACTGCAAAGTGCTCTAGGTGTATTCATTTTTTGCTTATTGTTTTAACCATGTTACGCATTCAAGCTGTTATTGGTGCTATGTGCTATTGTTAGATGGGGAATATAGGGTGCTTTATTTCATTCAGTTAAACAATTAAGGAAATTTTTTAAGTGTTATTAAGATGAGGGATTTCTAGGCACGTGGCTGAGCTCTTAAAGTAATTTCATTTTCATAACTTTTCACCTCTCCTTTTTGTAAGATGCATCAGTATTTAACCATTTGCACTTATTCTTTTTTTTTTTTTTTGTAAAATTGAAGTCCTTTTTACTCTAGTTTACTGTTAGTTGGCCAGGCAGATTCTTTATGCTAATTGGTTGGTAAATACTTTAGCAAATAGGCTCATGATTTTAGTAGATTTATCAAATTCTCATGATAGGACTTCGATGATGGTTTACTTTGATTTCTTTTATAGTTCACATTTTTCTTGTTTGATGGACCCTACCTATAATCTCAACTAAGTTGTGATAATTTTTTCAGTGTAATGCATTGATATTTAGGACAGACAAATATTGTGATTAAGTTGTCCTTGAGATTTGTATTTCTTGTGGTTGTCATCTCCCACTCTAGTAATTTTGTACCATCATTTATTTGATGGTCAAATAGGTTTGTATAAGCGCCCTACTTTAGTAAATGAGGTAGAAACATGAAAATTTTCTCGAAATATCTAAAATATATTTCCTAAATGATTATTAGGTGCTTTCCTTTATGTTTTGATACACTTGGTTAATTGATAATACTAGTTTGCATAAGACATGTTTTTCTAGCAAAATGGTTGCAAAAATGTTGCTTGAGCCCATTGGCAATCTTGTCTTATTGGTCATATATGTAGGCTGCCTTGAAGATCTTGCCATGAAATCGTAATCTTTGTTGGCATAATTTGTACTAGTGCTTAATTTGATGGTTAGCCTGGTATCAGTGCTCACAATTTCTTTGCTTTTGTTGATAATTTTTTTTAAAAAATTATGGATCATAGAAAATTAATGATATGTGCTGAAAAATCCTGTACATTTTGTTATCTTTCAATTAATTTTGTCGCCTTTCCATCCATTATTTATTTATTTATGGATTTTTAATCAACTGGATTCTGCTAATTATATGCATGAAAACAAGAACTTGAAACCTCTTGCTATAAATTTGATTTTCAAGTTAGGCTATTTGTCTGGCATGTTTTATATTTTGTTGATTATGCTCTATGGTCAACACTAAATTGTTGAAAACCAATTTTTGACTGTTGGGCATCACCATGCCTGAGCTTGTGTGTCGTGGCACTGTGAGTTCCTACTTCTTAGTGCAACCATTAATAGATTCATGCTTGTAGATAGTCAAGCGCAGATACTTACATGATACTGTAAGTCAAGCGCAGATAATTACATGATACTGTATATCATCACTAACAATCTAGAGAAGCATTCAGACATTTTTTGGATCATCCTTGATTGCTTTTTTCTGTTTCTTCCCTGAATGTGGTTTGTCATTTTTTGCTGCATGCAGAAAGTTTACATGTATTTCAGAGGGCAAAAATGAAGATGGTGCTGGGAGCAAACAAAATGAACCTCTAATTCATCATCCTGTTGCTCGAGCTGTCTACACTCTATATACATGCTTTGTTATTTTTTCTGTATTTTTCTTTTTCTTTTTCTTTTCTTTTTGTGTCCCAAAGATTTATTGTTTGATGAAGAGGTACCGGTGATGCTTGAGAGAGTATAAAAATGATTCTAGTTCATCTGTTTATGTTCTGTCTCAATGTGGTCTCATTGTCTCTTGCCTTATCTCTGGGGTTATTGATCTGAAGATTTATATTTGCAATTTTCCGAGATGGTTGTCCGGTGATCTGCGTAGTTGCTATGTTGCCAATGGTTTCCTGAAGTCTTGGGTTCAGCTGAAACGACATCGAGCGTTGCTTTGGTTTGTCTTATTTGAGGTGGGGCGTGGCCGTTTGGGGGGCAACTGTGAAAGGCATGTGGAATCAAGCGCTGTTTGGTGACCTTTTTATGATTTGTTAGATCATCGAATTAGTCTATAATAAGCTTCAAAGGCAGCCAGGTGGCTTTTCACATTTCTTTAGTTTACAGCCAGTCTTTCTCATGGGTAAAAGCTAGCAGATTCAGGCTGTAACCAACGCATTGTTATGTCTATTTTTCTTTTATCTTTGCGAGAAAATATATAATTATCGATCACACATATGTAGTTATGTTTAAGATAATCTAACAGTGTCTGATGTCAATTACTTTCTTTCTGTTAGGGTGAAAAGATTGAATATTCTGGCAGGTAACCAAGGCAAACGAGACGAAAGGATGTCTTAGAATTTTATAGACAGCCCTCCAAATACAGTTGTTCCGTCCTTGTGTTTAACCACAAATTGGTAGGACGGACCACCGTTTTGAGAAGGGTGTGCCGAGTACCTTGGAGCCTCAGTAGGTTCGTGGCTTCTTCACAGTTTTGTTCCTAGGTATCACCTAAGATCGGTTTTGAAGTTTCTTTCATCCGTCTTTAGGTGTTATGAGTCCATACCAAATATTTGTTGGGTTGGTGCTTGCCTGCACTTCCTAAGATACCCCTTGACCTTAATAAGAAAATAGCTGTCTCCGTTCTTTGTGGATTAAGAATGTTATAATCCAGGAAAAATAACCAACAGAGAAGTCATGGCTTGTATGGGTAATTTAACTTTCAAGCAAGATTCTGTAACTTTATGGGACGGGCGCTCAAAATTACAAGAAAGTTTAGAACTTCAAAGCGAGATAATGATCAATTGCTGATTTCAAATGGCCACAGCATGTGCCCTGCCCTTCCATCCGTTATCTTTCCTAATTTTAGTGCATTGCAAGCGACAAAAGTTGGTTGTATCGTCACCTCCTCTTTCTGGTTGTCAGGCTTTGCTTTGGTTTTGGCCAGCCTAAATCTTTTGCATCGCATTTAAGAGATGAACAGATAATGTTCAGTCTCAATTCTTGAGCTACCAGAAGAACTGAAGGGAAACCAGGACTGTCATATTCTCATAGACCAGAACCTGTGGCTGGCTATACACCAACGAAAAGATGGTGACTTGGGAGATGCCCGCAACCGGAGGATTGCAGCAAAGGATTCTACGATGGTATGTTTTCCATCAGTAGCTCTTGATCTACGTATCAATCTATCCATCACCTTGGTTCATGGACCCTATCCCTTCAATTCCCGCCCTTCATCCCCTCATCTCCAACCAACCATCCTTCTATTGCCACGTGGCACGACCATATCTAGACTAATGAAATAACCACCAAGCTTTCTCCATGCATCCCAGCCCATCACAAACTTCACCCAATCAACATGAAAAATCAAATCATGCTTCAATTACATCAACAAAAAATAGAAGTCATATTTTTAGTGCGCAATAAAAATACGCTAAAAGACAGCCTACTCGCGGAGCCCCCAGGCCTCCAACTGCATGTCCTCGCTCCTGCCACCTCAATAGCCTCCCATTTTGTCCAGATCAATAGGCATCACAAACAAAACATTTTACAGCAAGACAGAAAAATCTGAAGCCATAATAACAGCTTCTTGAGAAAAGATCAAAAGAGAAGGGGGAGAAAAATTTAGTACGAAACTTTCAGTTGCTCGAAAAAGCTGAAATAATCAAAAAGAAGGGAAGGTACGCCACAACCCCCCTTCCCTCATCTTAATGTCTTCTCCTTCCTACTAGACTTGCTTCTCCACCGCTTCTTTCCTTCTCTTAAAAGGGAAGAAGAACGCAGCCCACCTCAGCTGCCCCCCTTGAAAGAAGACACCAAACAACCCATTAAGGATGGCAGTCTGCACAGTCTACACCACCCCTTCCCTTCACTCCCCATGCTCTGTCTCCAACCCAACAAATACTTACTTTGGATTCAACCAGAGGCAGCAGGTAATCTTCTACACCAGTGGGAGGCGAGCAGCAGGAGGGGAGGAAAGAATAATTCAGAGTTGCTCTGCTGAGGCTAAGACAGTGGTGATTGGGTTGGCAGCGGACTCAGGGTGTGGGAAGAGCACCTTCATGAGAAGGTTGACTAGCGTGTTTGGAGGAGCAGCAGAACCTCCCAAAGGAGGGAACCCAGACTCCAACACTTTGATCAGTGACACCACCACAGTGATATGTTTGGATGACTACCACTCCTTGGACAGGACTGGAAGGAAGGAGAAGGGAGTGACAGCTTTGGATCCGAGGGCCAACAACTTCGACCTCATGTACGAGCAGGTGAAGGCCCTCAAAGAAGGGGTGGCTGTGGACAAGCCTATTTACAACCATGTCACCGGTCTGCTGGACCCCCCTGAGCTCATCAAGCCTCCCAAGATCCTGGTCATTGAAGGACTGCACCCAATGTGAGTTTTCCGTCGGTTTCGTGTCACTCCTTTTCTTTTATTCCTTGAAATGTGATCTCCTCGGTTCTTTTTAATGTTTCTTGCTCTCAACCATGCCTGTCTGTTTATTTTATTGTTTTGTTGGCTGAAATTTGTCTAAGAGCTTGGTTGGCGATTATTTGTATTATATTCCTTCCAGTTTAAAACTATTTTGAGCAATCATACAATCTAAAACTTGATTAGTGATATTTCCTTATCTCTTATTTATCTTTGATGCATGCATGCATGTATATTAGTTTGTGACTGTAATTGATGAGACTATGCCACCCTGTACGTTAATTATGTTTATTTCCATTGATTGAACTAATTGTAGGGTGCTCAAATTCTTATCTACTTATATTATTCCTTCGAACTTATGGTAATTGATGCTCATGCCTTGCTCTAGAGCATTACATAATTCCTCTGCTTCTTGATTTGCGATCCATTTATCTGGACATTTTTTTCCTGCTTATTGTTGACTTGCCTTTGTAAAATTTCTTTTCTTTTATAGGAGGATTGTTAGATAAATTGATCATGCTATCTCATGATGTGAAGCTGCCTTTTTGTTATTTTAATACTTGAACATGATGAACATTTAATGCTTATGGTTTTGATTTAGTAAATGATTCAGACTGATAAGTTGTAACATAATTCTTAAATTGTTTTTGATATCTGACTTTATGAGAATTTTATAGTTCTTCTGTTTGTATTGCTGTTATCTATGATAAATAATTCCTTTATTGTTTGAGGTGGAGACGACCATCACACCCTAAAAAGCAAACATCCTTTGCATGATGAGTAATTTGTGCTTAAATGGCACAGTTGCTGACCACAGATTCTCCCCGGCAAGGACTTAAAGCGATGTTTGATTAAAAAGTGCATGGGAATGTTAATTCACACTTCCATTTCATATTTATATTATCTCAAGGCTAAATATGTTTCATTTAACTTTCACTTTGTAATTTATGGTTACTCTATGTTCTCTGTGAATGCCTCACTAAACCATCTTCTTTTTGAATAGAATGTCTTGCACCATCTGCACTACTTTGATACTACAGTTTCCATTTGATTCAGAGAAGTTCATGTGTTCAAAGTTCTCTGTAAATGTCCACAAAAATATCTGACAAGGTAGCAGGGTGTGACCAATTTTCTTAAAATCCAAAATTTTCGTTCCTATAACATAACCATTCAGATGGGATAGCTTCTTATCTAAGATGTAAAATGGTAATTTGTGTACCTTTCGTAAATTTTAAGTAAATTCCCAGATGTTTCCATATATGGTTTATCATTTCTAACATAGGAAACGCAGACCAACCATAATTATTGAGTTGATCTCAGTTCTTTGTAATCAGATACTATAAATATTTTCTGAACTCTGACAAAAGCCTACTAATTTTGGCAAGCCAATTCACCAGGTAGTATGAAACTTGAGTTCAATTTCTCAATTTTCAGGTATGATCCTCGTGTGAGGGAACTCTTGGACTTCAGCATCTACTTGGACATCAGCAACGAGGTTAAGTTTGCATGGAAAATTCAGGCCAGTAACTGAAGCTCTGACTGATATGTATGGTAATCAATATTGTGGGCATGCCATCCAATCTGATCTAATTTTGTAAATTGCAGAGAGATATGGCTGAACGTGGGCATAGTCTTGAAAGTATTAAAGCTAGCATTGAGGCTCGTAAGCCTGACTTTGATGCTTATATTGGTATTTTTCCTAGACAAAGCCCAATCTCTATTTCTTCAATTGCTACACGCCAAGTGCTTTCTTATTTCAGAGAAACTGAACTAGTCTCAGCTAACATGGAAGGACCTTATGCTATTCATATCTCCTTTAAAGGCTATAGGGGAGTTATCAAGACCTGTAACACTAGATGACATACTGATATTTACTTTGTGATGAGCTTTTGTATATCAGCAGCAAAAGGTTAAAGGAAGATGATGATATGATAATATATTGCATGTTTGATCATAAGATCATTCATATAGATATCTGTCTTGTTTACATTTATGAGCATATTTAGACCTCATGTCATGAAATCATCACCCTTTGCAGACACACAGAAGCAATATCTGATGCTGTGATTGAAGTTTTGCCAACCCAATTGATTCCTGGTGACAACGAAGGGAAAGTGTTGCGGGTTCGCTTGATTATGAAAGAAGGGTTGAAGCACTTCAGTCCTGTATACCTCTTTGATGAAGGCTCCACCATCTCTTGGATTCCCTGTGGGAGGAAACTGACATGTTCATACCCTGGGATCAAATTCTTCTATGGCCCAGAAACCTACTTCTCTCATGAGGTAACTTTGAGGCATGAGAACTAGAAATTTTTTTCCCTTTCTATTCTAATTTCAATATTAACATTGGAGAATCAATTGAATAGATTTTGAACCATTTTAATTAAGACAAACAAGATGACTTCATACTGTGTTTGCAATGTTTAATTTTCTCTGTACCAGTTTTAGCAACTTAAAGAGACAAGAAAAGGACCCATTTTAATATTTAAAGTTGTGAACAACCTGCAGTAACAACATATACTAAGAACTAGTGACAGATCGAGAACATTCAAAAAGATGATACAAAAAGTTAAAATGAAGGCTTTCAAGTTAGGGTCTGCTTATTTGCATTTCAAATCGGAGTCCTAAGGAACTTTCTTGGCCATCGGAATCATGAGAAGAACCGATCCTGGAATGGCTTCTATTATAGAAATTGTCAATGAATTCATGCATTAATTTATAAACTGGGCTCTATGGTAACTGGTTTATCAAACTCTAATCATAACTATCTCATGTGAATCTATGAGGGTAGGAAAGTGGGATAAACAGTTTCCTTCTACAGTTGATTGACCTCTTCTTGGATTTGGTTTCCATAGGTTTCAATGTTGGAGATGGATGGGAAGTTTGACAGATTGGATGAGCTAATATATGTGGAGAGCCATCTAAGCAACATCTCGACCAAGTTCTATGGGGAGGTGACACAACAGATGTTGAAGCATACTGACTTCCCTGGCAGCAATAATGGGACTGGTCTCTTCCAAACCATCATTGGTTTGAAAATTAGATATCTTTATGAACAGATCATTGCAGAGAAGGCAGCTGCCCCTGCAGAAGCAGCAAAAGTCTAATATTCCACATTTGCATCATCGAAATCGAATCTTCTTCTCATGCTTGACCTCCTCAAATGGCAGCATCAATATTTCTCTCTTATGTAATCTATATAGAATCTGTAACATAGAAGCAGTGCAAAAGAAACGTGGCAAATCCCCATCAGATTTCAAGCAATGGTGGTACCTAAATCCCTGCTCCTTGAGTGAACTGTTTTCTTCGCAATCATGACTTCCTTAGAAATCAAATGCCTTGTCAATAGAAGAAATATGCTTCTTTTCATTTGGGCCATAGTGATGTTATTGTTGATGATGGTTATTTTATAATTTGAACCTGCACCCTAACTCTTAATCCTAAGTCTTAGATTTGAACTCAAAAGCTCTAGCTCTGTGCCATATTAACTAATCATTAGATTTTTAAAGAAAAAAGAGATCAACAGTATATGTATCAGGCTTTAAGATAAAAATAGTTGCACATGCTATCTTTTCTTTCAACCAATTGTCAAAGAGCATTTAGAAAAGCTTGTGAGAAAGTAGCCTTAAATCAGAGTGGCTGTAGAAAAGAATTTATTAAGCTGGCCTATTTGGAAGAAGCCTCGATGATTACGGTTGTCTTCTTTTAACTCTATTCTACAACTCGCAGCAATTTTAAGTGAAAAAAATCTTTCAATAAGAGTCAAGGCCACAACCCACATGAATTTTATTTAGAAATAACAATCATACAAAATTTATATATGCTTTTCATAAAGTCTGAAGAAAATCACAAATAGTTTAATCTTGTGTGTACAAGATTGTGCATGTAATCTTGCCAGCTAAACACAGAAAAAGACAGTGGAAAAAAGAAAAAAAAAAAAAAAAAAAAACTCTTGAGGATAGAACTGTTTAAGGCAAACAGTATCCTCCTCTCCCTGTATCTGGTCATTTTTTTGTTTTTCTTCTATCCTCTATTCAATTCATTCTCCCATTGAATTCCTTTATACCTGCCATCCTGCAGCACAGTCCCTAACTAAAGCTTATACATGACTACCTGGAAAGGCACGATTAGCTAATCCGATAAAAACAAAGATAAGGCTGCATTTAGTTTTTAAGAACATTTTTTGTTTTATTTTTTATTTTTATTTTCTGAAAACAGTTTTCATTTTTTCTTTTCTAATCCCTAGAAAGTGTGTTTGGAAAGTGAAAACAAAAATTATTTTCTATTTTCTATTTACATTATAAATATAATTTCAAAAATTAAAGAAAATATATAATATTATAATAAAAAATTAAAAATATTACATAATATAGATATTATATAATTAATTTTATATAAATTACATATTACAATATAAGATTAATAATTTTATTAGAAACATGATAATATATATATAATATATTATTAAAATGTATCACATATAAATTACATATTTGTTATATATAATAAATATAAATAATAACATATTATTAATAATATATTAATAGTAATATATTATAATTATAATTATATTAAATTATAATATTATAAGATTCTGTCAGATCCCCTAAAACATGAATTTATTAAAGTGAAGGAACAGATTCATATAGCCAACTCCAAGTAGTTGGAAAAAGGCTAGATGAGTTGAGTATAATATTATAATATATAACATGTTAATATTATATTATTATAATAAATAATAATATAATTAGTAATATAATATCAATAATATATTATGAGGTAGACTTGGTTACAATGTAACCAAGTCTACCTCATATATTTATATTATACTAATTAATATTATATAATTATAATTATATATATTCACAATTAATAATATATTATTACTTTTCTAAAAACTTATCCTATGTTCAAAAAAAGAGTTATTTTAAAAATAAAAAGTAAAAATAGTACAACTAAAAATATTTTTAGATGAATTTTATGTTTTTATTTTAAAAAATAAAAAATAGAAAATAAAAATGATACAAAGAAATCCTCTATTTTTTATTTTCTTCTTTCTTTTAAAAGAAATAGTAAAAACAACTTTAGGCTGTTTTCATTTTTTTTTATTTTTGTGTTGTATTTTCTAGAAAATTGTTTTCGTTTTTATTCATCAAACGCATTTGCACTAGTATTTTCTGTTTTATATGAAAATAAAAATAAAAAATGAAACTATTCTTAGAAACTAAATGCACCCTAAGCTTCTTCCCTTGGTTCTCTGAGGTTGGCATGTTTTCTTGGCATCTAATATTGTTTGTAATTATGAATAGCTTTGATTAGCACATAAGAAGGCATTGCTTCCCATTGCTTTGCCTAATTGCTGGCCAAGTCGACAAACATAGCATGGACAAGGGCAGCAAGGAGGTCTAGGCTGCATTGATGATGGGTTCACCCAAAACCAATTGACATTTCAATTAGGATACACTATTCAATCCAAACCTAATCAAATTAGATTCAGATTGATTAGTTTTGATATAATACTAATTTATCAATCCATTGGATTTTCACATCAAATTGTTTAGCAATAATTCCAACACAAATCATGATAAACATACATAAATCGATTAGATAATTATATTATAAACATATTATGTAATAAAATAATAATATGCAATGTGTAGACATTTTGATTAATAATTAGAGCTGTTAATCGGACTGAACCAGACCTGGCACGGTATGACAACTACGGTAGCCTTCCGTGTTGGATTGATGGCGCACCACAAGCTGGACACAACATGGCCCCTTGATCGGCATGGCCCATGGCCCATATATGGGCACCATCGACTCTAACAAGCTGTCCAGCCGCACAACTAGGGGTGGGTAGGAAAAGTCTTTGTACATCACCCTCGGTGCAGCAAGTCCTACGTGGGCTGTACCGCCTCTCTGATTGGTCCACGTGGATCCTACGTGGCTGACGTGCCGGATGGTATGGCTCTGCTACGATGTTATGTTCTGATCGCGACGACCATGAAAAGTGCTTCACCTTTTTTTTAAAATTAGCATGCAGACAAAAATGCCCTTTCCCTCCAACCCACTTCTACCGCCATTTTCCTTGGATTTCATCTGTGCAAGAAAAACTCTTTCTTCCCCCTCGCTCTAGCTTTCGGATACTAAGGAATCAGTCAAAGGTTTGAGCACGATCCCACGCCCTCGTTCTAAGAGTCCGGTCGAAAGAAAATATTTCAGCTTCGAGGCTGGAATACCTGGCTACTGAAGTCTTTGTACAAAAACTTTGGAGGAAATGTCATCCGCAGCACGAAACATTCTTTCGTTATGAGGTTGTTGTGGTTTATGAGCTTGACGATAAAAACTCTTTCTGATTGTAAAATATTCTTCCTATGGATGATGGTGCTGCGAAGCGGGAGTCTGGGGTTGAGGTTGTGGTTTATGAGCTTGACAATGGCTTTCAGGATCTCCTACCAGATAAGATGGCGGGTAGAAATAGGGTGTCGAACTATGGTGTCGTGGGTTTTGAACTAGGGTGTGGTTTTAACTAGGGTGTCGTGGGTTTTGAACTAATGCTTTGTCTTAATGTTTTCTGAATGGGTGTCATAGGTTTTGAACTAGGGTGTCGTGGGTTTTCAACTAGGGTGTCGTAGGGTTTTGAACTAATGCTTTGTCTTAACGTTTTCTGAATGGGTGTCATAGGTTTTGAACTAAGTGTCGTGGGTTTTGAAATAGGGTGTCGTGGGTTTTCAACTAGGGTGTCGTGGGTTTTGAACTAATGCTTTGTCTTAACGTTTTCTGAATGGGTATCGTAGATTTTGAACTAGGGTGTCGTGGGTTTTGAACTAATTGTCTTAACGTTTTCTGAATGGGGTAGGTTTTGAACTAGGGTGTCGTGGGTTTTGAACTAATGCTTGTCTTAACGTTTTCTGAATGGGTATCGTAGGTTTTGAACTAGGGTGTCGTGGGTTTTGAACTAGGGTATGTGGGTTTTGAACTAATGCTTTGTCTTAACATTTTCTGAATGGGAGTCGTAGGTTTTGAACTAGGGTGTCGTTGGTTTTGAACTAGGGTGTCGTGGGTTTTGAACTAATGCTTTGTCTTAACGTTTTCTGAATGGGTATCGTAGGTTTTGAACTAAGGTATCGTGGGTTTTGAACTAGGGTGTCGTGGGTTTTGAACTAGGGTGTCGTGGGTTTTGAACTAATGCTTTGTCTTAACGTTTTCTGAATGGGTGTCGTAGGTTTTGAACTAGGGTGTTGTGGCTTTTGAACTAGGGTGTCGTGGGTTTTCAACTAGGTGTCGTGGGTTTTAACTAATGCTTTGTCTTAACGTTTTCTGAATGGTGTCGTAGGTTTTGAACTAGGGTGTCGTAGGTTTTGAACTAGGGTGTCGTGGGTTTTGAACTAATGCTTTGTCTTAACGTTTTCTGAATGGGTGTCGTAGGTTTGAACTAGGATGTCGTGGGTTTCAACTAGGGTGTCGTGGGTTTGAACTAATGCTTTGTCTTAACGTTTCTGAATGGGTGTCGTGGTTTTCAACTAAGGTCGTGGGTTTTCAACTAGGGTGTCGTGGGTTTCGAAAGATCACCAAAGACCCCCAGGAGGATGGTCCATTTGGTAAGGCTCACATGATAAGAGCGAATGGCAGCAAACACAAAAGTTACTAAAATTTATTTTTATTCATCACACAAAGAAAGACAAGAAGAAAAGAAAAGAAAAAAGTACAGGAGCCCTCATTGGGGCTTGTCATCTTCTCCGGGCGCTGCCGAGCTCCACCCACGCTGTGGGGCTAACTCGGCAATCTTCCATTGGAGGGATGCTACTTGCCCCTCCAGCTGGCTGTTGGCCCAACGCAGGAGCTCGATCTCTCTCATTGAAATGGCCAGGTATTGCTCGGCCGCCTTTTGGAGTTGCTCGCGGTTTGCGAGCGATGACGCCAAGACCTCCGCATCGACGGTTACCGTTGTGCGGCGGCTCCCATGGGGCCAGTCGATCGCCCCTCGCCTCCAGAAGCCATCTCAGTATCCAAAAATTTTGGAAGATCAGTTGAAAAGGTGATTAACGATGGCATTCCCCCATCCATATTTAAGCTATTCCTTGCGGGTGTTTTGATTGCCCAAGCCTTCAGCTCCGGCACCCCTATCGTGGAAACTCGCCACGTGCCACCATCTCAGTGGGTGCTCATAGGAAACGAAGGTTTGCGCCCCCCTCGCTGAGTTTCGAGGGATGGGAATAGAAGAAACCATTACTGAAGAGAGTGTCGGAAGCCAAATACCCGGTTACCGTAGTAAGCTTTACGACATCCCAAGAGGAAACATCACGACACCCCAGGAGGAATTCGGCCAAAAATTCTTCGCGACCCCAGTTGAAACCTCACAACCCTAGCACCAATGCTACAACACCGTGCTTATAACTGACCACGGAGAGAATCCCCGCGACACCCCAAGGAGGAAATTTGGCCGAAAATCCTTCACGACACCCCAGTTGAAACCTCACGACACCCTAGCACCAATGCTACGACACCCGTGCTTATAACTGACCACGGAGAGAATCCCCGCACACCCCAGGAGGAATTCGGCCGAAAATCCTTCGCGACCCCAGTTGAAACCTCACGACACCTAGCACCAATGCTACGACACCCGTGCTTATAACTGACCATGGAGAGAATCCCCGCGACACCCCAAAGGAATTCGGCGAAAATCCTTCGCGACACCCCAGTTGAAACCTTACGACACCCTAGCACCAATGCTACGATACCCATGGTTATAACTGACCACGGAGAGAATCTCCGCGACACCCTAGAGGATTTCGCCGAAAATCCTTCGCAACACCGGTTGAAACCTCACGAACCCTAGCACCAATACTACGACACCCGTGCTTATAACTGACCACGGAGAGAATCCCCGCGACACTCTAGCTAAAACCTCACGACACCCTAGCACCAATACTACGACACCCGTGCTTATAACTGACCATGAGAGAATCCCCGCGACACCCTAGGAGAATTTGGCCGAAAATCCTTTGCGACACCCCAGTTGAAACCTCACGACACCCTAGCACCAATACTATGACACCCGTGCTTACGACACCCGTGCTTATAACTGACCACTGAGAGAATCCCCGCGACACCCTTCTCGACACCCCAGTTAAAACTTTATGACACCCTTGTTATAAACTTATGACACCACTACGATATATTTGAACAAGGCTGGAATTTTGATGTCACCCTAGTTGTAATTCGACGACACCCTAGTAACTCAGCTATGCCATCTTTTCGAGAAAAGTTGCAAAACGTGGCTAGTTCCTACGGGTTTGCGTATCAGTGTGATGTGATCGTGGCGATCCTGGTGTCCTTTCGTATTTCTCTGAGGTCGGCATAAAAAAATTTCTAAACCCTAGAGGTCCTTCATTTGTTGCTCGAGAAGCCATCCTTCGTTTCTTCTCGAGAAGCCACTGGTGTCCTAAATTTCTTCCATAGTTCTTTCTTCCATCTGCTTCATTCATGGAGATGAGTGCTTTCGTTTGTGGACAAAGACCGCGAACAAGGAAGAACCAGAAGGAGAAAATGGCAGAACAAAGCAAGGACATCGTTCTTCATTCGAATGAGGATGTGCTCCTTCAGGTATGTTTATCCCTATGTTAAAATATTATGACATCCTCTCTTAAAATTTCATGACACCCTAGTTACATACATAATGGCACCCAGCTGACAAGTATGTCTTATGTCTTACCCCCTGTTTTAGTTGACATGAAAATTGTTCCAGTCCCCCAGTGAAGGCTTCCCAGCTGTTTAAGAATAGTTGCAGGCCGGCCGTATAGTTCAGAAGGTTTGGAAGATGGGGTTCACTAAACGGCTTACAAAACTTATTCGAAGGACCCCATTTGGTGCCTTCGTCGACATGCAGACGTTCACAGTCGACGGGCGACTACTAGCAGACATCATAAGATGTCACAATGGAGGCGACGAGTTCATTTTCTGCGGAAAGCCAATTTTATTCAGTGCCGATGAAGTCGCACTCATTCTGGGTCTTCCAGCTCATGGGAAGAAGATGACACGTCCAACCAATTGTTCAACGGAAGGTTGTTCAGACGTTTTGGCTAGGGTTTAGATCTTCGTCAAGAAGGTTTGGAGAAGTTAATATTTCAACTCCGATCATCTAAGGCATAGGAGGATGTCGAGAACACCGTCCGACTTTGGATCGCCTACATGTTGGCCATGTTTTTGCTCCAAAGTCTAATCAAAGATGTCCATGGTGTCTCATCCAGCACTTGGATGACTTAAGTCAACTGGATAGCATCGACTGGGCTTCGGCATTGAAGGAGTTGATTGTTCTGGCTCTCCCAGAAATAGCTGCTTGCTTGCATTCGAGGAGCCGGTCCACTCAAAGAATGCAAAAAAAGTTAGGAGGCAGCCTACCCTGTTCGGATGCTCGACAGCACTGGTTGTAAGGATTATTGAGGTGCAGAAATAGTGTTCTTAGTATAATTTCTTTGTTAATATTACATTATTTAATATCCAAAAAATATCATGTTTAGGCGTGGTTCCTCGAGCATATATCAATGTGAGCACCAGCATATCCCGATAAACTACCTCGGCTGTTGAAGTGGTATGACCACCAAATGAAGATCCAGTCGGTTCGGGTTGCCAACTTGCAGCCTCACGACTTGGTAAGCTAGTACATTGCTTCATTGCTCTGACCATATTTTTTAACTTAATGTGTCAATATTTTCACTTAATATTAATTTATTATCATCTTGCTTTGTAGATGGAGGGAGCTACTGTACCACTGTCAGAAGAGCACTGGCTTCTCACTCAGCAGACAGTAGCATCCCCTCAACCAATAGATAGCTGCGCAGGATGTGCGAGTTGAGGACTGAATTGGAGTGCGTTAAGGATCAACTCGACGATGTCAGGCACAGGCTGTCCATTGCTGAGAGCCTTCTGAGTTCACTGCTCAGAAAGGAAAGTAATGCAAGAAATGAGGAGGACAAGGGAGACGGGAAAACAGAGGAGGGGCATTCCCTGGAGTTGATCCTCCGCGAGCCTGGTAATGGAAATACTAAGGAGAAGAAGATGGAGGAGGACCATTCATCTGATGTCCAACTGAGACGAAGAATGCAAAAGCAGAGGAGAAGAGATTGGAGGGGATTCATTGGATGATAAAACAGAGCATGGGAATGAAAATAAAGAGGAGAAGAGGGGGGAGGGCATTCTACGGAGGGCCAAGAGGAGTCCAAATCTGATAATAAACTTGGCACCCCTGCGCCAAAGGGTGATGATATGGACATAGAAATCGTTGGAGTGCCTTCGCTTGTTAGGAGGGTTAAAAAAGAGCCGAGGAAGCGTAAGGAATCCAAGGTCGTCGGAGATTGTTATGAGACAACCTGTCCTAAAAAGTCGGCGAAGACTGTGGGCACGTCAAAGCCCAACACAACAGTCGAAGATGACCAAATTATTATAAATTTTTTTTTGAGCGAACGACTAACCGACAAGATCATCTACACCAATATGTTAGGTGGCGTTGTAACAAGGAAAAGTCTTCAAGATCTCATTAACAATGAAATGATAATAGATGATGTAAGTATATCAAGAAACCTTTTTTAGTTGTTGATTTTAGAATTATATTAATCGGTTTACATTGCATTGGCAGATAATTGATGCCGGCCAGGAGTTTCTGATGCGCAATTGGACAGAGCATCCGGACCGATATCATAAGTGCATATTTGCATCAGTTTTGTATCCGCTTGTGTCTGACTTTTCATTACCTGCTCATGAACTCGCTGGAACATCAGGGGCCTCGATATTTGACAATGTATCCGATGAAGATAAGGCCCAATTTCGGTTTCTTTTCACCATAATAAACTTCGATAACTCGCACTGGCATTTGGTTGCTGTCGACATGGAAAGAAAGGTGTTCATGCACCTGAATTCATTAAAACACAACACCAAGTACAAGGCCAATGCAAAGAAATGGCATACAATTCTTAGCCACATATTCCATATCTACTGTGATAAGGAGGATGCGATGACTTGGCCGATGGAAGAGATTTTGGATTGCCCAAGCCAATCGGCCGAATCGCTGGATTGCGGCCTATACTGTCTGAGATACATGGAATGTCTTGCTCGACGGGACAATCCTGATATGAAGATGGATTTCACGGATGAGGAAGTCAGAGATTACCAGCGATAATTAGCTGCGACGATATTGAGAGAGGGCCTGAACCAAAAGATCAGCGACCTTGTCAAAAAATGTTCTTAATTTTTATTTCTTCTTTGAATAAAAATTTAATGTAATTTATTCATATTAACACTGTTTCAGATTTAATGCAAATGCAAAAATTTTATATTGAGAACATGGGTGTCCTCGATTTATTCGTATTTATGCCTTTTCTACTTCACAATTTCTTAAGTTTTCATATATGATGTCGTAAATTGAACAATAGAATGTCGTAAATTGAGCATTGGGTATCGTCGCGCTAAAAGCTTCGGTGTCATACAATTTTGCCTTCCGCCTTTAGGGTGTCGTCGCAGTAGAACTAGGGAGTTGTTAACCCAGAGCTTGGGTGTGTCGCGCTAAAAGCTTCGGTGTCCTTTCGTGAGTACTGGAATGTCGTAGGATTTTGCCTTTCGAGTGTCGCCGCAGTAGAGCTAGGGAGTCGTTAGCCCAGAACTGGGGTGTCATCGCGCTAAAATCTTGGTGTTGTACGATTTTGCCTTCTGCCTTTCGGATGTCATCGCGGTAGAGCTAGGGAGTCGTTAGCCCAAAGCTGGGGTGTCATCGCACTAAAAGCTTCGGTGTCGTATGATTTTTCCTTCCGCCTTTTGGGTGTCATCGCGGTAGAACTAGGGAGTCGTTAGCCCAGAGCTTGGGTGTCGTCGCACTAAAAGCTTCGGTGTCCTTTCATGAGTACTGGGATGTCGTAGGATTTTGCCTTTTTGGTGTCGCCGCGGTAGAGCTAGGGAGTCGTTAGCCCAGAGCTGGGGTGTCGTCGCGCTAAAAGCTTCGGTGTCGTACGATTTTGCCTTCCGCCTTTTGGGTGTCGTCGCGGTAGAGCTAGGGAGTCGTTAGCCCAGAGCTGGGGTGTCGTCGCGCTAAAAGCTTCGGTATCCTTTCGTGAGTACTGGGATGTTGTAGGATTTCGCCTTTAGGGTGTCGCTGCGGATTAGGACACGAAGGTTAAAACAATATGACACCTCACTTGAAGAAATATAATTATGATTGAACCTCAGATACCAGGAATACATGCCATCTATGATCTGAATTCAGAAGTCACGGCACCCCAGTTTACAAAAAATGACACCGAAGCTGTAAAATTATGATACCAATTCATAACACATTGAGGAAGGGCCTAACGACACAAGGTTCAGATATTACGACACCGTAGCTGAAAATGTTCAGGCAGGAACTAACGACACCCTATGAAACAACTTACGACACCCCATATAAAAAATAACGACACCCCCCTTAGCAGTTAAAGACACCCCAGAGAACAACCTACGACACCCCGGAAAGCAACAAACGAAGATTGCGAAGATTATAATCACGGGTGTCGTAGCGTTGTCGCTAGGGTGTCGTCACGTTTCAACTAGGGCATCGTGAAGATTTTTGGACGAATTCCTCTTGGGGGGTGCGGGCCTTCTCTCTAGGGTCAATTAAAACCTTACGAAACACCATTTAGCAGTTAAAGACACCTCAGAGAACAAACTACGACACCCCGTAAAGCAATAAACAAAGATCGCGAAGGTTATAAGCATGGGTGTCGTAGCATTGCCATTAGGGTGTCGTAACATTTCAACTGCGGTGTCACGAATGATTTTTGGCCGAATTCCTCCTTGGGTGTCGTAAGGTTATAAGCACTGGTGTCGTAGGAGTTATCGCTGGGGTGTCGTGATGTTTGAACTGAGGGGATTCTCTCCATGGTCAGATATAAGCACGGGTGTCGTAGCATTGGTGCTAGGGTGTCGTAAGGGTTAAACTGGGGTGTCACAAAGGATATTCAGTAGAATTTCTCTGCGGTGTCGCGGGGCTTCTCTCCATGGTCAGTTTTAAGCACGGGTGTCGTAGCATTGGTGCTAGGGTGTCATGAGGTTTCAACTGGAGTGTCGCGATGGATTTTCGTCCGAATTCCTCCTAGGGTATCGCAGGGATTCTTTCTGTGGTCAGTTATAAGCACGGGTGTCGTAGCATTGGTGCTAGGGTATCGTAAGGTTTCAACTGGGGTGTCGCGAAGTATTTTCGGCCGAATTCCTCCAGGGTTGTCGCGGGGTTTCTCTCCATGGTCAGTTTTAAGCACGGGTGTCGTAGGCTTTTCTCCACGGTGTCTTAACAGTAATTTGGGGTGTCATAGCTTTTATGGCGATTGAAACGCTCTGATGACACCCCAGTTCATAAGTTATAACATCCTAGTTAAAAGAGTACGACATTCGTGCTACAAAACACTAAACTCTAAGGAAGTTACCCATGCATTAAACGGTTTGGTCATACATTAACTTTCTCTAACGATAAAAAATGTTGGTGTAATAAAGGAGCTTTACAAAGAAGTGGGAGCAAGGACTTTTTACTTCCTGCTGCGGATGACATTTTCTCAAGAGGTTTTTTGTACAACAACTCCAGTAGCTGAAATATTTTCTTTCGACCGGACTCTCAGAGCGAGGCGTAGGATCGTGCTCAAACCTTTGACTGATTCCTTAGCATCCGAAAGCCAGAGCGAGGGGGAAGAAAGAGTTTTTCTTGCACAGATGAAATCCAAGAAAAAATGGCGGTAGAAGTAGGATGGAGGGAAAGGGTATTTTCATCTGCACGCTAATTTTAAAAAAAAAGGCGAAGCACTTTTCATGGCCATTACGATCAGAACGTAACATCATAGCAGAGCCATACCGTCCGGCACGTCAGCCACATAGGATCCACGTGGACCAATCAGAAGAGGCGGCGCAGCCCACGTAGGACTTGCTGCACCGGGGGCGGTGTACAAAGACTTTTCCGGGATGGGTATAGACCAGGCGGCCCATGGGTTGGCCCAAGACTGGCCCAAAGATTTACCAGGTTGGGCCATAGTTTTTAGCCCATAGGATCAGGCCGAGCTAGAAACTTTAAGTCAGTTGAAATTTCAGGTTAGGCATAGACCCTTGGATATTATTAGTGGATCAGGCTCAAGCCCGCTAGTCTTAACCCAGGCCCGATCCAATACCTCAGACTAAACCTTTTGCCTTTGGTCCAACAGAGCCCATGTCCACCCCTATGCACAACCTATTAGGTTGGCTGGAAAAGTCTTTGTACACCGCCCCCGATGCAGTAAGGCCTATGTGGGCTGCACCGCCTCTTCTGATTGGTCCACGTGGATCCTACATGGATGACGTGCTGGGCGGTATGGCTCTGCTACGATGTAACGTTCTCAACGTGATGGCCATTTAAAGCACTTCGTTTTTTTTAAAATTAGCGTGCAGACAAAAATGCCCTTTTCCTCCATTCTATCGCTATTTTACATTGGATTTCATCTGTGCAAGAAAAATTCTTTCCGTTCTCCTCGCTCTGGCTTTCGGATGCTAAGGAATCAGTCCAAGGCTTGAGCACGATCCTATGCCCTCGCTCTGAGAGTCCGGTTGAAAGAAAAATTTCAGCTTCGAGGCTGGAATACCTGGCTACTGGAGTCTTTGTACAAAAACTTCTGGAGAAAATGTCGTCCGTAGCACAAAGTAAAAAGTCCTTCCCACTTCTTTGTAAAGCTTCTTTATTACACCAACTGTTTATTCTCGTTAGAGGTAGTTAATGCATGACCAAACCGTTTAATGCGTGTGTAACTTCCTTAGAACAAAACAATTATGACATTCTAGCAGTCATAACTGTTTAGAGTTTACTGTTTTGTAAGCACGAATGTCATACTCTTTTAACTAGGATGTTATACCTCTTGAACTGGGGTGTCGTCAGAGTGTTTCGGCCTATATTCCCTGTTATTTCCTGTCCATATAGCTCTAGTGTCTCCATGCTCGGCCAAAAATCCTTCGCGACACCGCAGTTCAAACATCACGACACCCTAACGACAACGCTACGACACCCATGCTTATAACCTTACGACACCCAAGGAGGAATTCGGCCAAAAATCATTGGTGACACCACAGTTGAAACGTTATGACACCCTAGTGTTAACGCTACGACACCCATGCTTATAACCTTTGCATTCTTTGTATGTTGCTTTCCGGGGCATCGTAGCTTGTTCTATGGGGTGTCTTTAAATGCTAAAGGGTGTGTCGTGCTTATAACTGACCCTGGAGAGCAAGCCCGTGACACCCAAGTTATGTTCACCCAAAAAAAGATCTACGACGCCGTAGTTGAAACATTAAGACACTCAAGCGTCAACGCTACGACACCCCATATGAAGAACAATTCCCGTGACACCCCGCTTTAACAGTCACGTCATCGGTGTCGTCGCTTTAAAGCTAGGGTATCGTCAGATGAGAACTGGGTGTCATTAATAGCATGAGTTGGTGATGTCGTCGTTCGTGACACCCTAGTTGAAACCTGACGACACCCTAGCACCAATTCTACGACACCCGTGCTTATAACTGACCACGGAGAGAAGGCCCGCGGCACCCAAGTTACAAACCTAAGACACCCATTCACGCTTGGGAGAAAACTTTAGCACATCCCAGGATGAAATCGATCGGAAAACAGTTATGACATCCAAGCTCCCTTATCCTTCGGTCTGGCAGCAAACACAAAAGTTACTAAAATTTCTTTTTATTCATCATACAAATAAAGAAAAGAAGAAAAGAAAAGAAAAAAGTACAGGAGCCCTCACTGGGGCTTGTCATTTTCTTCGAGCGCTGTCGAGCTCCCCCCATGCTCTAGGCTAACTCGGCGATCTGGCGCTGGAGGGATGCTACTTGCCCCTCCAGCTGGCTGTTGCCCGATGCAGGACCTCGATCTCTCTCGTTGAAACGGCCAGGTATTGCTCGGCCGCCCTGTGGATTCGCTCGCTGTTTGCGAGCGACAACGCAAAGACCTCCGCATCGACGGTTACTGTTGTGCGGCGGCTCCCATGGGTGCCAGTCGATCACCCCTCGCCTCTAGAAGCCATCTCAGTATCCAAAAATTTGGAAGATCAGCTGAAAAGGTGATTAACGATCGTATTCCCCCATCCATATTTAAGGTACTCCTGGCAGGTGTTTCGATTGCCCGAGCTATCAGCTCCGGCGCCCCTATCGTGGAAACTCACCACGTGCCACCATCTCAGTGGGCGGTCAAAGGAAACGAAGGGCATCGGGAAGCCAAATACCCGGTTACCGTAGTAAGCTTGACGACGTCCCAAGAGGAAACCTCACGACACTCCAGGAGGAATTCGGCCGAAAATCCTTCGTGACACCCCAATTGAAACCTAACGATACCCTAGCACCAATGCTACGACACCCGTGCTTATAACTGACCACGGAGAGAATCCCCGCGACATCCCAGGAGGATTCGATTTCGGCCACAAATCCTTCGTGATACCCTAGTTGAACTAATGCTTTGTCTTAACTTTTGAACTAGGGTGTCGTAGGTTTTGAACTAGGGTGTCGTGGGTTTTGAATCAGGGTGTCGTGGGTTTCAACAAGATAAGAGCCAATGGCAGCAAACACCCCAGGAGGAATTCGCCCCTCTCGTGAACAGAAACCATTAATAAAGAATGAAGAGAGTGTGGGGAAGCCAAATACTACAACACCCTAGTACTAATGCTTCGATACCCATGCTTAAAACTGACCACGGAGAGAATCCCCGCGACATTCCTGATGGAATTCGGCCAAAAATCCTTCACGACACCCCAGTTGAAATCTCACGACACCCTAGCTTTAAGGCGATGACACCCATGCTTAAAACTGACCACGGAGAGAATCCCCACGACACCCCTGGTGGAATTCGGCCGAAAATCATTCGCGACACCCCAGTTGAAATCTCACGACACCCTAGCTTTAAGGCGATGACACCCGTGCTTACAAATGACCATGGAGAGAATCTCAGCGACACCTTTCGTGGAATTCGACCGAAAATCCTTCGCGACACCCCAGTTGAAATCTCACGAAAATCATGAAAAGCACGGTACATAGTTATAATTTTTTAATTGAAATATCTTAATATATATTTCATTAATATTATGTTAATGATTGTAGATATAGTTTGCTGAGTCATCGAATGATGAAGCTCGCAGAGATAGCCTCCATGTCTGAAGATGCATTTAATGTAGTGATGGATGGTCTAACACCTATATTCAAATTACCGTGGATGCCAACTGCGCAGCTAAACCAGGTACAGAGCTTGTAATTCAAGATCTTGAACAAATTAGGATGAAAGGTTGCCCAAGAGAGAACAGATTAAAGAGTGGAGTCGAAAAGAAGTCAAAAAGATCAAGAAAAAATCTGGTCAAGGAAAGAGCTGTGGAAATATAGGCATCGTTATCGAGGAAAAATCTGGCCGGGAGTGTTATCGATTCTTTTCGATCTTTAATTTCATCATCGTCTGTGGAAATATATGCACATAGTCATGAACAATGATATCCATAGATTTAGTTGTCAATATATCATGACAAAGGATTAGGACACGAAGGTTAAAACAATACGACACCTATGATCTGAATTCAGAAGTCACGACACCCCAGTTTACAAAAAATGACACCAAAGCTGTAAAATTATGACACCAATTAATAACACATTGACGAAGGGCCTAACGACACCATCCCCGACTCATGCTGTACCGACACCGTAGTTCTCATCTGACGACACCCTAGCTTTAAGGCAACGACACCCATGCGTTGACTGTTAAGGCGGGTTGGTCGTCTCCTTAAAGCTATAAGCATGGGTGTCGTATCATTGGTGCTAGGGTGTCATGAGGTTTCAACTGGGTTGTCGCGAAGGATTTTTGGCCGAAATCCAATCCACCAAGGGTGTCGCGGGGATTCTCTCCGTGGTCAGTTTAAAGCACGGGTGTCGTCGCCTTAAAGCTAGGATGTCGTGAGATTTCAACTGGGGTATCGCGAAGGATTTTTGGCCGAATTCGAACTAGGGTGTCGCGGGGATTCTCTCCATGGTCAGTTTTAAGCAAGGGTGTCATCTCCTTAAAGCTAGGGTGTCGTGATATTTTAACTGGGGTGTCGCGAAGGATTTTGGCTGAATTCGAACTAGGGTGTCGCTGGGATTCTCTCCGTGGTCAGTTTTAAGCACCGGTGTCGTCGCCTTAGAGCTAGGGTGTCATGAGATTTCAACTGGGTGTCGCGAAGGATTTTCGGCAGAATTCAAACTAGGGTGTCGCGGGGATTCTCTCCGTGGTCAGTTTTAAGCACGGGTGTTGTCTCCTTAAACCTAGGGTGTCGTGAGATTTCAACTAGGGTGTCGCGAAGGATTTTCGGCTGAATTCGAACTAGGGTGTCGCGGGGATTATCTCTGTGGTCAGTTTTAAGCACGAGTGTCGTCTCCTTAAAGCTAGGGTGTCGTGAGATTTCAACTGGGGTGTCGCGAAGGATTTTCGACCGAATTCGAACTAGGGTGTCGTGGGGATTCTCTCTGTAGTCAGTTTTAAGCATGGGTGTCATCTCCTTAAAGCTAGGGTGTTATAAGATTTCAACTGGGGTGTCATGAAGGATTTTCGGCTGAATTCGAACTAGGGTGTCGCGGAGATTCTCTCCGTGGTCAGTTTTAAGCACGGGTGTCGTCGCCTTAAAGCTAGGGTATCGTGAGATTTCAACTGGGGTGTCGCGAAGGATTTTCGGCCGAATTCGAACTAGGGTGTCGCGGGAATTCTCTCCGTGGTCAGTTTTAAGCACGGGTGTCGTCGCCTTAAAGCTAGGGTGTCGTGAGATTTCAACTAGGGTGTTGCGAAGGATTTTCGGCCGAATTCCACCAGGGGTGTCACTGGGATTCTCTCCGTGGTCATATGTAAGCACGGGTGTCGTCGCCTTAAAGCTAGGGTGTCGTGAGATTTCAACTGGGGTGTCGCGAAGGATTTTGGCCAAATTCGACCAGGGGTGTCATTGGGATTCTCTCCGTGGTCAGTTTAAGCACGGGTTTCTTCGCCTTAAAGCTAGGGTATCGTGAGATTTCAACTGGGGTGTCGAGAAGGATTTTCTGCCGAATTCCACCAGGGTGTTGCTGGGATTCTCTCCATGGTCATATGTAAGCACGGGTGTCGTCGCCTTAAAGCTATGGTGTCGTGAGATTTCAACTGGGGTGTCGCGAAGGATTTTCGGCCGAATTCGACAAGGGGTGTCGCTGGGATTCTCTCCATGGTCAGTTTTAAGCACGGGTGTCGCCACCTTAAAGCTAGGGTGTTGTGAGGTTTCAACTGGGGTGTCACGAAGGATTTTCGGTCGAATTCCACAGGGGTGTCACGGGGATTCTCACCGTGGTCAGTTTTAAGCACGGGTATCGCAGCATTGGTACTTGGATATCGCAGTATTTGGCTTCCCCACACTCTCTTCATTAATGGTTTCTGTTCACGAGAGGGGCGAATTCCTCCTGGGGTGTTTGCTGCCATTCGCTCTTATCATGTTAAAACTTACGACACCCTAATTCAAAACCCACGACACCCTAGTTCAAAACCTACGACACCCTAGTTGAAAACCCACGACACCCTAGTTCAAAACGTTAAGACAAAGCAGCATTAGTTCAAAACCCACGATACCCTTGCAGAAAAACCCACGACACCCTAGTTCAAAACCCACGACACCATAGTTCAAAACGTTAAGACAAAGCATTAGTTGAAAACCCACGACACCCTAGTTGAAAACCCTATCGTCAAGATCATAAACCACAACAACCTCATAACGAAAGAATATTTCGTGCTGCGAACGACATTTCCTCCAGAAGTTTTTGTACAAAGACTCCAGTAGCCAGGTATTCCAGCCTCGAAGCTGAAATATTTTTTTCGACCGAACTCTCAAAGCAAGGGCATAGGATCGTGCTCAAGCCTTGGACTGATTTCTTCGCATCCAAAAGCCACAGCGAGGAGAACGGAAAGAGTTTTTCTTGCACAGATGAAATCCAATGTAAAATGGCGATAGAATGGAGGGAAAGGGCATTTTCATCTGTACGCTAATTTTTAAAAAAAAAGCGAAGCGCTTTAAATGGCCGTCACGTTCAGAACGTTTCATCATAGCAGAGCCATACCGTTCGGCACGTCATCCACGTAGGATCCACATGGATCAATCAGAAGAGGCGGTGCAGCTCACGTAGGCCTTGCTGCATCGAGGGCGGTGTACAAAGACTTTTCCTAGGTTAGCTTATTAGGCACGCTAGGCCCAACACATAGAGCCCAACATGCAAGCCACCCCATGTAAGGTCCGCCAAGATGGCAAGCCAGGCACGACATGCCTGAATCCAATAGGTATTTTTCCAAAAGTACCCTCTAAAAACGGCAAAAATGGCTAGTTTAGGAAAAACTTTCTCTAATTTTCAAAGTACTCCTTTCTAATTGCCATAAATGGCATAGGTGTTTTAGCTTTTTTATCAAAAAGTCTTATTTGCCCTTCTTAATGGTCATAAATGGGTAGTTTTCAAAGTTACTTGGATAATTTGGAAGCCCTCTAATCTCTATAAATAGGCTCTAACCCTTATCCCTCATCCCGCAATAAATTACAAGCTCTCTAAAGCTCTCTTAAGCCCTTTTTCATCTTCCTACAAGCCCTCCTAATCTTTTTAACCTATCTTAATTCTTTTTTAGTTTTTAGTTAGTTGTCCTAATCTCTCTCTAATCTCTACTTTTGCTCTCTATCCTTTACAATCGACAATGTCTCGTGCTGATAACTCTCGCCCATCTTATGGCTAAGAGTTGATGTCAATATAGTGGAGTATGGGACATACTAGATCAAACTTAATGTCTGGGCATACTAGTTATAGACCAAACCTAATGTCTCCAAACCCGCTACTATCATTAGTGCCACATTGACCACCAAGTTTGGCTGTTCTAGGACCTATGGAGTCCACTTGCACTTCGACATCGAAAAAATTGCCAGCAAGGGGCTCCATGTAATCTGTGAGGTCTGCAGAAAAGATACAACTACAACACTTTTGAAGAAATCGATTACTTGGCTCAGGCTATGGTAGATAAAAAAATGAATATTGAAAACTTTCCCATGAATGGCTAGAAGATGAAAAGAACCGAGCAAGAAAGCAATAAGATAATCTGATGGCGACAAGCAATAAGATAATCTGATGGCGACGATAAGCCACTTGTCCACCTACAAACAAATATATATAATTCATTTATTTAAAGAATATTAAAAAAAATTGATGGGCCGACATGTGTGTTAGCATGTAGGTTGATACATGGGTGGCTAGCATGATTCGGCACAACCCACCCCAAGCTAAGCCAACTCTTTTGGCATGACTGGCCATGCCGATATGGCCCACTAAAAGAGCTATGTTGGGTCGGCACAACACGTCGGCCTGCTGGCCAACTTAGCAAGCCAGGCCGGCCCATTTGATATCTCTATTAATAACCATGTATGGTTATAGTTAATAGCACAAATTATTGACTATATCAGAAAATGGAAACTAATAATTTATATCCAAGGAGAAACCTAAAACATATATTATTACTACTTTCAGATCAGCTCTGGCTGGTTCGGATTTGGACTGGGAATTTAGTGATCTACATCCTTGTCATGTTTTCAAGTCCAAACCTCATCCAAGTAGCTACAATTCAGGCCGGAACACATTAATTTCAGATAGCTTTCAAATCTGAACTAGGTTGATCCAACCTACTTGCAGTCCTAGAACCAACTACAAAGCTACATGCTAGCATGCATGGCCACTCATAGAAGGGATGACATTGATTTAAGCTCTTCAAGCCTTTCTTGCTATTGCACATTTCAGTATTCTCTCTTTTTTTTTTTTTCTTTTTGCTTTTCCTGCAATGGTTGGAGTTCAAGTGCACAAAGTTACTCGGTAAAATTGTGACAAGAAAGTGCAGCAAGCTCATGTCTGGTAATCAAGAGAGTGAAGGATGTCCCCATTAATGCAGTGTCTTTTAAACTGTATGATTGGAGGAAAACTTTCCACAAAAGATATAAGATACATGGCCCTCTACAATCAAATCATTCTTAAAAGTCAAACATGTTCCTTAGATTTAAATGAGCTATTTTGCACTTTTTTATCACATATTAAATATGAATAGGGGTCCTTGCTTCTGCATTACTGTGTCAAACTGTAAGTTTTTCTGCATATAGACTGCTTCAGCTAAAAATTTATGAGGGTCCCCATTTTCCTTCGGGTACCTTCTCTCTTAACTATGGTTACCATTGCTATATCATAAACTCTTCTTCATGTATTATGCCAAGGATAAGCCATCGCCGGGGTCTCTTGAACAAGAAATCACAAATTTACTTCCTGAACACTGTTAGCATCATAGACCTCCTAATGTCACAGAAGCCCTCCATCCATTGCAAAATATAATTACTATAGTATTTTTATTTGTACAGATTTAATATTAAGTCAGGTTTATAAATGTGTAGGTCCTGTTACATGTCAGAAGTTTGGTATTCATTTGATACGAAACTCTGAAACAGCTAAGGCATACTCAAGGTGCAGGTAGCATTAGGAATAAATATTTTAAAAATCAAAAAAAAAATCAAGATTTGTTTTTGTTTTTGAAAATTTAATCCAACATGCTAGTGATTTACTGAGATAATGTAGCTATCTAACACAAGACCCCTATTCTTGTCAGTCCAGTATTTATCCCCCATAGTCCTTTAGTTGCTTCAGTATTATATGACATGGCAAGCACATGACATGTGCTTCACAGGAAATTAACACAATCACATCTAAATTTGAACAGTACAACATCGACACAGCCAATATCATGCCACAGGAAGATCCATAACTGAATATGCTGCCACTGTGCTCTCAAGGTTGTCTTATTTTAAACAGACATGTTACAAGAGATTTTATCAGTTGTTGGCAATGCAAGGAATCTAGATCTATAGCTAATTTTTTGCAAGAAAAAGACAATTGAACAGTATTAACCTTTGCTGATCTAGAAGAGAGCAGATTAATGAGACAAGAGACTAAAAATAAAAGAGACCCAAATATAAAGAATACATTCATGTAAGTTACTCATGCCCAATCATTCTCATGACAAATACATCAGAAATTCTGAAACACTTTCGAAGAATTCAATAAAGAACTTTGCCAGATCCAACATATATTTGTCCCTCCAACTTCAAATAGTCCTCTGTATGATTCTCTAAAAAGGCTTTAACGGTCCATATGAACTCATCAAATTGCAAAAGTGACCCGGATTCCATATGAACTCATCAAGATCACCATAATTCAAATAAATATTTACCTTCACATATGGTATCTTGATTAGAGGTGGGCATTGGGCTGTGCCTGACACGACACGGCACATCGTGCCTTAAGAATTGCCGTGTCGTGCCTGGCACGGCCCATTAACAAATGGGCCCTGGTGGCACGGCCCGCCTAGGCACCAGCCTAGGCAGGCTGGTGCCTAGGCCATGCCTAGGCACCCAGATGCCTAGGCGCACCTGGTGCCTAGGCCGTGGTGCCTAGGCACGGCCTAGGCACTTGCTAGTGCTAGCAGGTGCCTAGGCACCAGCTGGGCCAATGGCCCAATAGCCGTTTTTAATGGCTATATAGCCGTTAAAGGCTGTTGGAAGGGGTTTAGATGATTTTATCCCTCCCAACAGTCATATAACGGCTATATTAAAGGATAGTTTTGGAAAAAAAATTTGGGACTTCTATAAATAGATGAACTCTCCCTCATTCTTACCACACCAAACCAACTCCTCTATTATTACTATTTCTCTCTTCCAGCAAGTGCTCTAGTAGATTAGCAATTTAATTTTTAGTTTGCAAGTGTTCTTACAAGTGGCAAGTGCTCAAGCAAGTAATCAAGTGCTACAAGGTCACTTCTTGTTGAGAGGCGAGAGCGCAAGAGGAAGCTCACAAATCTCGGCTCCACGCCTCCACCTCTGATCTTTTCTCAATTCCTTTTTGTGGGTTAGTTTTTATTTTTTTGCATTTATTAATTAAAAATTTTAGATATAGCATCTTTTAACGAAAGTAATTTTAACATGCACCCTTTTTCTGAGGGTGAGGAAACTAATCCCCAAGGACCCCAACCCCAATCCCAACCCCAAGTTCCATCTAGAGCCAGTGTCAGTGAGTGTCAAACCTCTTCTCGTAAGAGGACTAGTAATGTTTGGATTGATTTCGATAGAATTATGGTTGATGGAGTCTATAAAGCAAAATGTAAAAAATATGCAAAACTTTACGGTTGTTCTAGTACTGGAGGAACAGGGCATCTAAGAAGACATCAAGAGAGTCATAAGATGCATGATTCTCGTCAGCAATGTGTCTTAATATACAAGAGGGATCACTTGTAGGCAATTTTGCATATAACCATGACAATCAGAGAAAATTACTAGTAAGATGGATAGTTCAAGATGAATTACCTTTTAGTTTATCTGAATTTTATAATTTTGAAAGATATGTTCAATTAGGCCTACAATCTGCTTATAAAAGAACTAGTAGCCATACCTTTAGAAGAATGGCTATGACAAATTTTTAGCAATGAAATAAAGTTTAACTGAAAGCCTCTCAAATTTAAATGCTAGAATTTCTTTAACTTCTGATATTTGGTCGGATCTGTAGGTAATAATTGTTTTATTGCTGTTACTGCTCATTATATTGATAATGATTGGTAATTAAATAAATGAATTATTGCTTTTCGTACTTTTGATTTTCTGCATTCAGGACAATAAATTTCAAATATTATTTATCAAACAGCATGCTCATATAATATTAATAATAAAATAATATCAATTACTTTTGATAATGCATCTAATAATAATTCTGCTGTTGCATTATTAAACGACTCTTTGCATCCCATTTTAGATGGACAATTATTTCATATTAGATGTGCATGTCATATATTAAACCTTTCTGCTCAATCTGGCATGAACATAATTCAAGAGGTTATTTCAAAAATTAGAAATGCAGTTTCTTTTATTCATGCTTCAAGGTCAAGACTTCAAGAATTTAAACAATTATGTGTAGATCATGGTAAACATTTTAAAAAATTTAAACTTGATGTAATAATTTGTTGGAATAGTACCTATGCCATGATACATGATGCATATCCATATAAAAACTTATTAAGTGCTTATATTAATGAGCGTGGATTAGGTTTTAGATTGACTGAAACTGATTGGCATCAAGGTAAAATTTTAGAAGATTTTTTGGTTACTTTTTATGATGCTACAAATGTTCTTTCAGGTATTTATTATCCAACTTCTTGTTCATTTTTACAAAAAGCATATGTAATTAGTGAAAAATTTAAAGAATATAGATATCATAAAGTTTTAATGCCTATTATACATAATATGAAAACTAAATGGAATGAATATTGGAATAGGATATGTCCATTGCATAACTTAGCTGCTGTTTTTGATCCTAGAGTTAAATTAAATGGTGTAATTTTTTTAATTGATCAATATTGTGAAAACATGAATCAAAATCCTGAACCAGCTAAAGATGATGTAACACGACTTCTTAATGATATTTATGATTTATATAATGATAAAATTTATGGATCTAGAATACCTGCTCAAAGCTCTGCTTCTTCTAGAGCTCATTCGTCATCTATTTTTTCATTCATTAGAAGACACACACATGCTTCATCTTCTTCATCTTTAAGTAATAAATTTGAATTTTATTTATGAAACGATCTTCATTCTGCATATGATAAAGATTAAATAGAAAGTCTAGATGTATTAGCTTGGTGGAAGAGTGTTAGAAATCAATATCCTGTTATGTCTACCATTGCACGAGATATTTTAGCTGTGTTGATGTCCACTGTAGCATCGAAATCCGCTTTCAGTGCAGGTCGACGTATTTTGGATGAAAAGAGAAGTAGGATGACTGGCGAGACAGTTGAGATGCTTATCTGCTTCAAAGATTGGTTGGATGCTGAGGCAAGGCTTCAAGATAAAGGTGGACATAACTTAACCCGCAAAATGATGATGATACAAATACTACTGATGACTGATGAGTGAGTCTTTCTACTTTTATAATTATATATTTTTATTTTTTAAATTGTTAAAAACTTAAAGTAAGTCATCTTTTTTTTTTTCTTTCTATTTTTTTCTCCTTACTTATTGTATTATGTTCTGGAGGTCAAGCCTAACCCCCCTTCCTTCTGTACCAATTTGATTTTAAATTAATAAACTGGTAGGCGTCTATGCCAAACCCCCCACCATTCAGGTGGCTTCATATTAATAAATTTTTTTTATTCCTAATAATTTTTTAATTTATCAAAAAAAAAAATTTTACAAATTTTTTTTTATTTAGGCCGTGCACGGCCCAGGCCCCAGGTGGGCCATGCCTGGCACGGCCCAGGCCCACCTGGGCCACCATGCCGTGCCGGCACGGTGGGCTCACCCAGGCCCGTCATAGGCCGTGCCGTGCTGGACCAACAGAAAAAAAATTTTCGCGCCCGACACGGCACGGTTTACTGGGCCGTGCCTGGCATGGCCCATGTGGGCCTGGGCCGTGCCATGGGCAGCACGGCCCAGTGCCTACCTCTAATCTTGATATGTCTCTATAACTACAAATGCATATAAATACAAGTCTTGTGCAGATTGTGGCCAAATAATGAGTTGTTTAAAAGTCCAAATCAGGTCTTTTCATGTATGTTATAAGAAAATGCGAGGGAAAAAAAATCAAAATGATAGTCATACACTGTAATTGTACATTATTTTTAAATATCTTCAAGTGACAACAGCACCAACATCATTACCACAATCATCAGGCGCTCAGTGCATGATGTAGACCATTCTGATAAATATTTACTTTGTATGGTATATCCTAGGAGGTGAATTAGTATCTGGTCAATGAATTTCAACTAAGATCTGGTCAGCCCTACTTGGATGATGGGAGTCTCACATTGATGATTGGAGCTATTAAATGTGATCTGCTGCCTCTAAATTATTTATATACAAAAAATATATGATTTAACAATTCCTAGTCTATGCATCAAGTGGTGATACAAACTGGGGTTCTTCAAATCACGTCTTTTTTTTATGTAAAAGGTTCTTCAAATTGCATATGTCCTTTTTTTTTTCGGTATAGAAAGTTTAGAGGTAGTAGATCATATCTAATGGCTCAAATCATTGATGTGTGACCTTTATCGCCCTATCAAGAGCTGATTGGATCTGAATTGAAATCTGGTTGACCAGTTCTAGCCCACCTCTATCTTAGTATATGTTTATCTGACTACTACATCTTCATGATTGGATGATTACTTCTTTAGCAGTCACTCCTTGAAATCAATCATGCTCTTCTTACAAATATACATCTTTGAACACATTTCTATAGCAACACTAATACGCATTCATGATATGCAAGCCACACACTCAAACAGAAGCACACAAACCAAACCATAGATTTATAGAGTTTTCCAACGATTTTCAAGGAAATTAATTTCTAAATACTATGCCACATAAGATGATATGTTTATGGCAGTACAGGAACATTTAGATCAGTGATTTGAATGTTTTAAGTGAAAACCCATGGACAAAAGTAATATGTTTAAACACAGAGACCAAACCTCAGAACCACCATATCCAGCAAAAGTTGATATTAATAATAAGCAAAAAAAGGAGGGAAAAATTGCTAATGATGATCCATAATTACCAAGTTAAAGTCTAGAAATTATCAGAAATGATGAGGTCTCTTTAAACATGGCGGTGATTGTTTGTTACTGTATAAGCAAATCCAACATCATTTCCATTCTTTTCGAGCATATGGCTCCATGCATTCACCAAATAAATATATAGCCATTGAAAAGTAACAAGCATAGCATAATGATGCTCATATAGGTATGATCAGAAAAAAGTCATCTCAATTATCTATGGTACACTAAAGCATTTGAGCAGAACCAGGAAGATATTTCAACCTAGATTGCACACCATTTTAACATACTTTCCCACAAGTACTCATGGAAAGAAAATCACATCTATAGGCAAAACATAGACAATAGAAAGAGCAAGTTTGTTGTGCTACCCCTTCATTGCTCAAAACATAGATAAACTAGAAAGAGCAAGTTTGTTGCTCTACCCCTTTATTGCTACTTGATTGTGACAAACTTATTAGTACCATGTCTTGCCCAGTGATCTTTCAAGTCAACTGCATATGAAAGGTCATGACCTTCAGCTGCAAGTCTGTGTAGAAGCTTTTTATATGCACCAATGCTCATTTTCCTTCCAGCAAGGCGTGCACCAGGCCTGGAAGGACTCATTGGAAGAGGATACTCGGATATGCTCATGGTACAACAGGATGATTGCCACCCACCAGCTCCCCATCTATAACACTGGTGAGGCACACCAGTACATGAGCATACAGGCACTGGAACATTTGAAAAATCCAGCATGGTTCCATCTACAATAATATCTTGACTCTTCTTCTCACGTTTCCCTGTGGATATGGAACTTCCTTTCTTCTTTGCTGGTACAGAAGGCTGTTTCTTTGGTTCCTTGGGCCTCAAAACTTTAGTGGCAACGCGATTGTTTTTCTTAGAGGTAGGATGCTGCTTTCTGGCTTTTGGTGGCTTAGCTTCGAGCACACCATTCTGCATTGCACCTTCTGCAGCAACTGGCCTGCTTTGCATATCATCCAGTTCTGAATTAACTGGAGTTGCATGAGAAGCATTTGCGCTTTTTGTATGAGATAGGAAGCTTCTCTGTTGAATCCAGGAGATGTCCATCGCAGAAACTCCAGAATTGCGTTCACCGATTATGGAATCTCTATTAATATATGAACTCATTCTCAGAGAAGTCTCTTGGAGTCCTGAAACAGCACTGTTTGGAATTGGAAGACCAGAAACTGGCTTTAACAACGATTCTGCATGACCTGTATGATGGGAAAGCTCCCAATTCCTTGCACCCAATCCTCCCCTTCCATCCATGCAAATCTAATGAAGCACACCAAAGTCAAAGCTGAATACCCTCCACTTCAGTCCATGAATGAAATGTATCTATCAACTGCTTAAAGCCACAAACTAAATGTTGGAATATCAGCAAAATTCATCTACTGAGATTAAAGGAGCACGGATTGAGTTTACCTTCCAATCACTGCAAAGAGGAATCCTTGTGAAGTCTGAAAAACTGAAAGTCACCAAACCCCACTATCAGACTCATCAAAAATCTCGATTTTTTGGACATGTCCATTAAAATAATCTTCACACGCAGGACATATGCATAATAACCTAACTCCACAGCAATCAGAACAACATTGAATTTAAAATCACTGCTGTAAGAACTCAAAAGCCCTCAAGATCAGAAGACAGGCTGTTTAGATCTTGGATAATGGATTTAGCAAGATGAACCTAGAAATTAAATCTATTTATAAATACAACCGATGACAATTTAAGCGATGCAATATATACCAAAGGTGAAACTCGTATCCTGGGGAAAAAACCCCAAACAGTAAGGCACGGATGATGGATCACTTAGGACATGGGTATTGGTTGAAAATGCCCACCAATTCAAACAAAATACTAACATAACACATAAAAAGAAGCACACAATTACAAGAAATGAATCTTCTAACAAGCTAAAACTAAAAGAGAAATTAGTCATAAAAATGTTGAGTTAAAAAAGCACCAACTAAAAGAGAAATTAGTCATAAAAAAGTAAAAGACTTCAACCACTTGCTATATATATATTGAAAAAAGAAGCTCAAAACATGAAATTAGAGCAGCTAATATTTTAGAGAAAAAGCACTGATTTCACATGGCAAAACCAGCAGGCTACACAGAAAATCACACAACTCATTAGCAGAAACTCAAGCCCACACAAAACTGCTCCAAAACTCTATGATAACCATACAAAATCCCCTACACCTATCTTCCAAAGCAGCATAGAGTGAACAAAGAGCAAGCAGTCAAGAAACAAAAGAAAAATAAGGACTAAAAACCACTAAAAAACATAAAGAGCATTTTTTTAAAAAAATGGAGAAAGTGGAGAAAATCTTACAGAATAAGCAGCCCTTGCTTGGACCCTTTCTTCTTTTTCTACATTTTTTTTTTCTCTTTATATTTGGTATACTGTCTGATGATAGAAGCAAGATCACCCTTCTGGCTGTGGAGGTGGAGTGGTTGAGAAGGCTGAGGAAAGGGAGATGGGTTCCTTCCCCTTCTTTTAATGGGCACTATTGCTGCATCAATTCCATGAAAAATAAACAGTTGACGGGGGGGCCTCCCCTTGGACACCTTCCAGCTGAGGTTCCAACTATGCCCTTGTCCTCTCCTCAAAATTATCTTACTTGCCTTGCGGGTAAACCCAAAATATCTATGGCTGGACTTCTCTAAAAGATTGTGGAGCAGAATTAGTGCCTTCAAGCGGGAGTCCAGAATTATAATTAAAATACTATAAAGAGGATCTCTTTTATGATCATCTTTAGGTACTTAGTGAGACGAATCACGCGTAAAGTGCCCCCATCGATCTGTGATGGATCCAATCCTAACATCAATTGGGTGGCCGTGAGAACGATGTACGGTTTGGTATTTTGGTCATTTGAAAAGGTTATACTAATTCTAGTGCATGGTAGGCCCCAAAGCTCAGACGAGTGATGTGATGCGTGTACTTCGTCCGATTAAAGCAACGGCCGGCGAGGATGGCGCATCATTGGATGCAACAGCGTTAAAACATGATATTCGGTAGAGAAAGTCCTACGTGAACTACGTTCCGCATACTATACTTATTAAAAATATTAAAATATTTTATAATATTTTTAAAAAAATTATAATATTTTAATTTTAAATTTATAATAGGTCAGTTTTAAACTTATGATACCCATGAATATATTCTAGTTGTAAATTTATGATGATACCGTAGCTATAAAATTACTGTACACATTCAGAAAATTTGTCTTTACGTAAATTCCAAAAAAAAGCTGAACAAATATTAATGCATGTCATGTCGAAATTTAAGATGACACCTAGTTTTAAACGTATAACCATAGTTTTAAATTTACGACATCTGTTCAAAAAGTAAAAAAATTACGACATCCCAGTTTAAACTTACGATACCCTAGTTTTAAACTTATAACACCCGTTCAGAAAACGTGTTGTATACAAATTCCAAAAAAAGCTGAACGGTATTAATGCATGTCAAATAGCTTTTTTTAAAAAAAAAATTATATATGGACATATTTTCTGAACAGGTGTCTTAATTTTATAACTATGGTGTCGTAAGTTTAAAACTTGAGTGTCGTAATTTTTTTTGCTTTCTGAACGGATGTCTTAACTTTATAACTACGGTGTTGTAAGTTTAAAACTAGAATATCGTAATTTTTTTTCTTGGGATATCATAAAGTTATCTTAATATTTTTTATAAATATTAATAATTAATAAAAAGGAACGATGCAACTCATGTAGAGCTTACTGCACGGCATACGATGTATAAAGTCTTTTCCTAACGTACAGTGCCTCTGAAAACGTAAGTGGGAACCAGTGGAAGTGCTAGAGAATACAAGAAATATTCATGGGAAAATAAAAAATAAAATAATTTAAAAATTCGTATGAATTTAAAAATTAAAAAGATAATATAATTTTAGATTTGATTACACTGAGCATTGATTATATGCAAGTATAATCAAATTCAGTGCTCTGGATGAAAGAGAATTTATCCAAACATGACATTGGGGTTACAGCCTCTTGGCTTAGATTTTCTTTTCCCCATCTGTGTTTTAATTTATTCTCATTGGTTTGCTTTTCAATGAGCTTCTGCTATCAGACCCCCACTAGAGAAGCCGATGCTTTTACCGGTTAGCGTCCATGGATGGTATGCAGCACACTCCCCTCCAAACTTTATGCCTTCAACGACAAAGAAAGAGAATTTTGACTTGAATATGTCAATATCTTTTGGATTCCTTTTCCAGTCTCTCTCAGGCTCCATAACTACTACAAGTAGCCTGGGAAATTGCAGCCAAACCGCTTGCAAGCATCACAGACTCTTCTAACTATCAAAAGTAGGCTTTGCCGAACCAAGGGGACGGAGCAAAGCAAGAGCCAAAATATTCCAGTCAGTGCGTAAGCAATGGCACAGAAATGACAGAGCCTCAGATTCCTTTGCTGACAATGCTGCTGTTCCCAACCCATGAGCACTGATAGGAAAAAGCAAATGCAGCTATCATTTAGTCCCATGTCCAATAGGATCATAAAATTATCGAAATTCTCATTGAAGTAATTTGGATCAAACGTTCAAGCTGTTTACATTATTCGCTACCATGCTTGATTGGATAAAAGTTTTCAGTTTACTCCAAGGAACTAGTCTCCAGGATTGCACCTCCTTTCTTTCTTTCTTTCTTTCTTTTTTTTCTAAGAGAAAACAGTGGGTACTTCATTTAAGCTTTAACTGAAAAGTGAGACCAAGGCTGGAGAACCTTAACCTCAAAAGAACAAATGAAACAAACATGCAAGAAATCTTGCAAGAATAGGGCACCATCAAACTTGATTCTAATTTATGCAGAAAAGATGATCTTTTTTTCCCCCCTCAAACTCTTAAGAGAGAATGCTACTAAAGATTCCTCTTCTAGCATATAAAGAATATAACGTAAACATTTTCAATGCCTTCATGCTTTTTTTATCCATTTCTTCTTTTTTTTTTTCTTTTTTTTTTGCACGAATCTATACTAGGCATGCAAACTTATTCTTTAAATTTCCTTCCTTTTGCTCCAAAAGAACAGCTTGCTACCAATTCCAAAAGCATCGGTTCAAAGTTTCTATGTTGATGATTTAAGATTGGTAAACCAGCCCTGTTAAGTCATGGGAACGGTATTGCAAGTTGGGCTTGTGGAGTTCATTTGGTACTTATAAATCATTTTCTTTTTTTTTCCTGAAATTGCAAGATATATTTGTTATTTTAAGATCAGGTGATTGATGGTGGAATCCAATATTATAAAAAATCATTAAATCACCAAACAGTATCTACTTGAAAAGAATTATCCAAGTTCACAATTGCATCCCTCGTCATCTTAGGTTAAAAATCTTTTAAACCTTCTAAATTTCATAACTTCGAATGCACACATTTAAAAATGATAAAAACTATGATTTTGATACTAAAACCACCAAAAGCAGCGTAATTTATTTTTATTATTGAGAACCCATTTATAAATTGTTCAAGTCATCTTTAATATCATCGAGTCCATAATTCATTTTTTTTTTATTTTTGTAAATGTACGATCCTTAATATTGAAATATAATAGGAATCTTTACAACGAACCCAAAATAGTTGAGAAAAGTGCTTGAGGATTTTTAATATGGTTGAATCCTCATCTCCATGGCTTCCACTCTATGAACAATATATCATGATATGGATAATATGGATACACAAGTGGCTTCTCCATAAAAGTTCATGATGGCTACTGCAAGGTAACCAAAAACATTTCTCATAAACTCTCTAGAAAAAATGCCTATGATTTCCTGCACAAAGCTAACATGCATAATTGACCCTTTATTTTCTTTTTAATAGAAAAACATCAAATCTTTTAGAGAAAACCCTTCATAATCTAATAACTTACAAACATATAAAATCCATAAATGAAAACCTATATATGATAACATAAGTCTTAATCATCCTCGAGAAACAATCAGATTGTTAGTGAATACCCTAGATCCAATCGGATTGGATGCTATATACATTTTATGAATACAAATCAAATAAAAATGGTTTCTTTATCTATTCAGATGTCTTTTATTATATATTTGATATATTTGTCTGTGAGATAAAGTCCAAAAGAATGTGAGCCGTGCATATGAAATTTATAATAGAGATTACAAATTGTGAGATCCAAATTGCACGTTATGGTTCGATTCTTTAAATTTCTCTAGTCGATGTGTAGATGGGACTGGACACCATCGAATACCGTGAGACTGATACACATTGTATATCCTCACCCTTGGGGTGAGCAGCTGATTTCACAAGATGAAGTATAAAGATACTTGGATAGGTGTGTGGATGCTCATTATTATAACGATGCATTGGATGACCCATATAGAGATCCCATATGGATATTCTATATAGTGTCGATGGTTGATCTCTAATGACGGTGGTGTGAGTGATCCTTTAACTTGAGATCTTCATTACATCTAATGTGTGGAATGTTATGCTTTGATGACATCTAAACGTTGCTCTAGCTATGGGTGGCAAATATGGTGTCGGTTGGGTATGACATGAAGCACATGAAGGTAGTGTTTGATCAAGACAGGATTCGTCTTCCTTGATAGAAAGGATTATATCCCACGGCCACTTGATACATTAGATTGACTGTTAAATTCTTGCAAGGTTGAGTTGGAATTCAAAATGGTTTTGAAGTTCTAATTCATATGAGTAAATTTTTCTGAGATCAATTAAACAAAGATCAATTACAGGGTTGACACAATTCATACCACTGATTGATCTGGGATATATGACGAAGGGATTGAATCATACGGTAACCGTTCATGATAGGTGTTGTTGATGGTCACGTCAACAAAACCCTGAGCACTTGGATGGTTATGATGCTTTGCTAGAGGCCTCTTATGATCTAGAATTATGTTGTTGATTTGGACAAAGAGTTGTCCAATCATTCATAGGGTCAATGATTAGGACATGATTATTGCTAACATGTTAAAGGGCCTAATGGGTCACACGCAATAAGAAAAATTTTGGATAAATTAAAATAAAAATTAAATTAGATTTAATTCAGATAAGATGACCAATTAGATAATTGGGTAAGACCCAATTTAAAGAAGATAAAATAATAATGGATATGATCCATCATAGAGGAATGAATTTTAGGGAAAGATAATTTGCATATGATGAACGAATAATTGGATACCTAAATTTGGCTTGTTCCATATGATGGACGGCTCTAATTATTTGGGTATAGATGACAAATCTCAGCTATGTGAAGATGGATTCATGCCCATGGGATGAGGCATGATGAAACTCTATGGTTCGATGGTGAACATGTACAGATTGGGGTATATAGTTATGAAACAACTAATTCCTAATTTCAAGGGTTAAGATTTTGACACATGGATAATGAATCCTTTTCCTTGGATTAAGGTTACCATAAGAAAGGGAGTCTCTTCCTTTTCCTTGGTCATAGAAAGGGGAGTCTTTTCCTCTCCTTTGGATTAACATTGTCATGAGAAAAGGTCTCTTTCTCTTCCTTGGAACGTCTCTTTCTCTCCCTCTCTCTATGAATATGTTTCCTTCTCTTCCTCCTCTCGAATGGTAGAAAATAATTAGATCTTTAGACCTAGACCTACATGAGATCTTCTAATTTAAAATTCAAGAAAGAAATTCAAGAGGCGCTAGCACCCTCTCTTCCTAAGTGTCATCTTCATACCTTGAAGGTCTTCATCCACTCACCATTAGAGGTCGGACGCGCCACTCACCGTTAAAGGCTGGACGCGTGAACGGCTAGTGATAGAGGATTCACCAGCTTCATCCTTTTCTACATCGATAAAGGACTCAGGTATTAATAAATCTAATTTTATATTTTATTTTTAATTTAATGAATCTATTTCTAAGGATCCTAGGCATTTGGAAATTTTATATTTTATCTTTCGCTGCATTTTCATGAATTTGATTCATGTCTTGCATGCATAATTCCCAACAAGTGGTATAGAGCCTTCTTAGGCTAAAGATTCATTAATCTGATAAGATACTTGAGTCAATCTGATTGATAATATAAGTTTTTATCATACCTCTTATGAAGATTATAATCCTGAATTATTTTTATATATTGATAATAAATCTAAAATAAAATAAAATATTTATTATTTGATGATAAATAATATTTTTTAGATTTATGCATGTTCATTATAATGTTAGAATAAAGTACTTTGATATGTGATATCAGAGATAAAGATTTATTATATGATAATAAATAATAATTAATTTAGATTTAATCATATGTCATGTTAAAATAGCAATTATTATTTATGCATGATAGATACTATATGCTAAAATCTAGAAATCATGTTTAGGATTTAATTTCAACATAATTATTGATATGATTAAGATCTGATATTCATATGATAATGAACAGTAAACGTAGAAAACTTATTTTGGATATTTAGATCATGATAAGATTGTGATTAAATGTAATCATATGAAATTTAAAATTTTAATCCAAAAATCTTATCATGACATGAATCTGTTAGGGTTTGTTAGAGACATTAGGATTTACATGGGATATGAAACCGACATGTCATAACATGTAATTAAATGATAAGAAAATTTAAAATTTTTGAATTTGAATTAAGAATTCTTATCATAATACCCTAACATGATCACTATCTTAACTTATCATAAAATGTAATAGATGATAAAGATTTAGAAAACTTAGATTTAACCACATCATTGCTTGATCCTATGATCCCAAAATTGGTCTAATCAATTAGGCATACTTACATTGGTGTCTAAGAAAAGTATGATCATGGTTTTTAATTGATCCATTCGCTGTCTGGGAAAACCCATTTAATGAGATCGAAGGATATGCTAAATAGGACCCCATTGATCAGCTAATCTGGCCATTGTTTAGGAAAGCCCTTAATTGATTAGATCAATAAGGTTAATCAGGATAGGAGCAATTGATTTGGTCACATAATTAGGGTTCCTAAATTTGATAGTGGTCAGGGATCCTAGTTCGATTAGGAATCCCAATCAAAAGATTTGATCTTATATATATATATATATATATATATATATATATATATAAGGTTAATAAAGATTGATCTAAAATCTATATATAGGATATATAACCTAGCATAGTACAAATATTGTACATGTATGATGGAACCTATATGCGCTAAATCCCTCCACGAATATTAAGTTATTATCCTTCCATTATTCACATGATACAAAATCATTAGGTTATGAGATTTCGTGCCAAAGCCGAGGTCGAGTGTACTTATGAGGAGTTGATTGTGGAACAATGGGTTGACTTAACTACATTAGTTGGCATAATTGGCCAAAGTCAGGGTCAGTCTAATCTAGAGGCAAACTTTAGGATGATCACATATGCATATGATTGATAAGGCAATGTCCCCTAAATGATCTAGGAGTCACATTAGATGTGATTGATGATAATCTACCAAATTTGGCTTACCGAGATTTGTTATGCCAAAGCCAAGGTCAAGGTAATTCAAATGAGGATCCTAGCCCACTAATAAAATTGAATGCCAATTTCTCGAGATTAATAGAGAGGGCTATTAACCTTGATAAAATAATGAAAGAAACCAACTTAATTAAAAATCTAAAAATTACCATATTAAGTCAGTGATTAGTATTCATAGCAATTGACTCATTCTAATTTTATGTAGGTTATCAAAGAAACCATAAGTGTAAGAATCAACCTTAGGAATATTTTAGAATCCAACAAATTGACTGGACTCAACTTTCCTGATTGGCTAAGGAATGTAAGGATCGTTCTTCGATTCGAAAAAATTCTTTTTATCTTGATGAAGTTGCACCGGATGTCCCACCAGTGAATGCTCCAATTGAGGTTCATGTGGCATACAGCCGGTATAAAGATGCTGAAGAAATGGCCACATGTTTGATGTTGGCCTCGATGTCACATGATCTTCAGAAACAGCATAAGCATATGAATGCTCAGGAGATTTTGATGCACTGCAAGAGTTGTTTGGTGCACAGTCTCGCTATGAGAGATTTCAGACCTCTAGAGAGTTGTTTCAGTGCAAAATGACTGAGGTTCATCGGTGGGTGCCCACGTGCTGAAAATAATCAATCTGATTAAGAGGTTGGCGTGATTGGGTTTGTGATGGATCATGAACTGAGTGTTAACTTGGTTCTACAGTCACTACCTCCCAGCTATTCGCAATTTGTTCTTAATTTTAACATGAACAAGCTAGAGGCATCTCTACCTGAGCTCACGAATATGCTGACGAATGTCGAGCCCAACATTAAGAAAAAAAGGGCAAGTTATGGTCATGAAGTCCTCTTGCACTTGTAAGAAGCGGCCAAAGAAGAATAAGGTCCAAAAGGCCAAAGCGACTAAACCAAATAAGGCATTAAGAAAAAAAAATTAGCCAAGGGGAAGTGTCACTTCTGTGGCAAGGACGGGCACTGGAAGCGAAACTGCAGGGCTTATCTGGCTAGCCTGAAAGAAAAAAATATACGGATGCTTCTACATCAGATATATTTATGATTGAGACATTTTCTTCTATTACTTCTTATTCCACTTGGGTATTGGATATCAGTTGTGGATCTCATATTTGTATTAATATGTAGATGATAAGCAGTAGAAAGCTAGAGAAAGATGAAGTGATCTGCGCATGAAAAATGAGTAAAGGTTGCCGCTTTAACCATAGGATTTTGTTCTTTATCTTTGCCCACTGGGCTTGTAATGGAGCTTAATAATTGTTACTATGTTCCAAACATAACAAAGAATATTATTTTCATTTCATGCCTTGTAAATGATGGATATATATTTGAAATTGGAAATAAAAAAATTTTAATTTTTAAAAATAAAATGTTCTTTGGTTCTACTGAAATGTTCAACGGGATTTATGTTTTGAATTTACAATGTTATGTTCTCAATATAGAAACCAAGAAATTAAAATTAAATAATTCTAAGAACTCGTACCTATGGCACTGTCATTTAGGCCATGTAAATGAAACATGTTTAACCAAGTTACATAAGGATGGCTACTTAAGCTCATTCAATTAGGAATTGTTTGAGGAATGTGAGTCGTGCTTACGTGGCAAAATGACTAAATCACCTTTTACTAAAAATGGTGAGCGAGCAACTGAATGTTTAGGACTAGTACATTCTGATGTATGTGGTCCTATAAATATTCAGACAATAGAAGGTTTTTTTACATCATCACATTCATAGATGATCATAATAGGTATGGTTACGTATAATTGATGAAGCATAAATCTAAAGCCTTTGAAAAGTTCAAGAATTTAGATCCGAGGTAGAAAAATAAAGTGGCAAAAGTATTAAGATACTTCGATCAGATCGAGGTGGGGAATACTTAAGCCATATGTTCTTAGAATATTTGAAGAAGAATGGAATTCTCTCTCAGTGGACTCATCCTGGTATGCCACAGCATAATGGTGTATCAGAAAGAAAAAATCATACATTATTAGATATGGTACGATCTATGATAAGCCTTGCAAATCTCCCAAAAATGTTTTGGGGTTATACGCTACACACAGCCGAATACACTCTAAACCGAGTTCCATCTAAGTCGGTCAGTTCCACTCCCTATGAGATATGGTGTGGAAAGAAACCATCTCTTAGTCATCTAAGGATTTAGGGTTGCTACGCCTATGTAAAGCATAATGAGTTGGACAAGCTTGAAGCTAGATCCGGCAAGTGTAATTTTATGGGGTATCCTAAAGAAACAAAATGATACTACTTCTGCCAGCAAAAGGTTTTTGTCTCAAGGCATGCATATTCCTAGAGAATGGAATTTTTCTAAGAAAGGGCAATGGGAGAAATATTGAGCTTAGTGAAACTCAAGAATCATAAATTGACACAGACCGATTAGATGACATGGAGTAAATGCCAAATGCAGTGGGAGTTGAGCAGGAGACTCAACTCACATTCAGGCAACATTTGCGTGAGCCTCTATCAGAAATGATGGATCAACAGTAGCTCTAAGTACACATCAGCTACATAAGTCTAGTAGAATACATCATATTCCTGAGAGATAAGGATTTCTTATAGAAGATGATAAGCCTACTAACTACAAGGAAGCAATATGTGACATTGACTCCAAGAGATGGCTTAAAGCCATTAAGTCTGAAATGGACTCCATGTTTGACAACCAGGTATGGACCTTGGTTGATCCACCTGAAGGGGTAAAACCCATTGGGTGCAAATGGGTCTTCAAGAAGAAGACCGACATGGATGGTAATGTGATTACCTATAAGGCGAGGCTAGTCACAAAAGGTTATAAGCAAAGGGAAGGTATTGACTTTGATGAAACCTTTTCCCCTGTAGCCATGCTTAAGTCCATAAGGATTTTGCTTACGATTGCAGCCTATTACGATTATGAGATATGCAAATGGATGTTAAGACCGCCTTCCTAAATGGTGATTTAGTGGAGAATGTGTATATGACACAACTGAGGGTTTTGAGTCTATTGATTCTCAAAAAGTATACAAGCTGCAAAGGTCCATTTATGGATTTAAGCAAGCCTCTAAAAGTTGGAACATTCGTTTTGATGAAACAATCAAAGAATTTGATTTCATAAAAAATAAGGATGATCCATGTGTGTACAAGAAAGTTAGTATGAATGTTATTGTTTTCTTGATATTATATATAGATGACATATTATTGATAGAATGTATCTTTGCTGCAAGAAGCGAAGGATTGGTTGTCCAGCAAGTTCTCCATGAAAGATTTGGGAGAAGCAGCCTACATACTGGGTATTAAGATCTATAGAGATAGATTTAGGAGGTTGTATGGATTGTCCCAATCAACGTACATAGATAAAGTGCTAAAATAATTTAGCATGGAGGAATCCAAGAAGGGATTCCTACCGGTATTGCATGAGGTGCATCTCTCCAAGGACATAAGTCCTATGACCCAAGAGGAGAGAGAGCACATGAATAGGATTCCATACGCCTCAGCAATGGATCCATCATGTATGCGATGCTATGTACGAGACCTGTTGTTTCTTATGCTTTAAGTATCACTAGTAGATACCAGGCAAACCCTGGTAAGAAACATTGGATGGCCGTTAAGAATATCCTTAAGTACTTACGAAGAACTAAGGATATGTTCTTGGTTTATGAAGAACCCGAACTCATAGTTCAGGATTATACGGATTCTAATTTTTAGTCTGATAAAGATGATTATAAATCTCAATCAAGCTATATCTTTACACTCAATGGTGGTGCAATCAGCTGAAAGAGTTCCAAGCAGAAAATGACTGCCGACTCTACGACAGAAGCCGAGTATATTGCAGCATCAGATGCAGCCAAAGAAGTGGTTTGGATCAAGAAGTTCATCACTGAACTTGGTGTGGTTTCGAGCATTGCTGATCCAATACACTTGTATTGCACAACAATGAAGCTATTGCGCAAGCTAAGGAGCCAAGGTCTCATCAGAGGTCCAAACATGTACTTAGGAGATACCATATAATTAGAGAAATTATTGGTAGAAATGATGTAAAAATAGAACGAGTCCCTACTGAGGATAATGTAGCTGATCTGCTCACTAAAGCCCTGCTGCAGCAGAAGCATGATAATCATGTTAAGTCACTCAGTATTAAATACATGGATGATTGGCTCTAGTGCAAGTGGAGATTCTTAGTGTATGCCCTAGATCCAATCGGATTGGATGCTATATATATTTATGAATACAAATCAAATAAAAATGGTTTTTTATCTATCCAATATCTTTTATTATATATTTGATATATTTTGTCTGTGAGATAAAGTCTAAAAGAATATGAACTGTGCATATGGAATTTGTAATAAGATTACAAATTGTAAGATCCAAATTGCACGTTATGGTTCGATCCTTTAAATTTCTCTAGTCGATGTGTAGATGGGATTGGACACCATCAAACACCGTGAGACTGGCACACATTGCATATCCTCACCCTTGGAATGAGCAGCTGATTTTACAAGCTAAAGTATGAAGATACTTGGATAGGTGTGTGGATGCTCATTATTGTAACGATGCATTGGATGACCCGTACAAGATCCATATGGATATTCTATATAGTGTCGATGGTTGAACTCTAATGACGATGGTGTGAGTGATCCTTTGACTTGAGATCTTCATTGCATCTCATGTGTAAAATATCATGCTTTGACGACATCCAAACGTCGCTCTAGCCATGGGTGGCAAATATGGTGTCGGTTGGGTATGACATGAAGCACATGAAGGTGGTGTTTGATCAAGACAGAATTCGTCTTTCTTGATAGAAAGGGTTATATCCCACGGCCACTTGATGGATTAAATTGACTGTTAAATCTTGCAAGGTTGAGTTGGAATTCGAAATGGTTTCGAAGTTCTAATTCATATGAGTCAATTTTCCTAAGATCAATTAACAAAGATCAATTACAGGGTTGACACAATCCATACTATTGATTGATCTGGGATATGTGATGAAGGAATTGAATCATACGTAACCATTTATGGATATGTGTTGTTGATGGTCACGTCAACAAAACCCTTAGCACTTGGGTGGTCATGATGCTTTGCTAGAGGCCTCTCATGATCTATAATCATTTGTTGATTTGGACAAAGAGTTGTCCAATCATTCCTAGGGTCAGTGATTAGGACATGATTATTGCCAACATGTTAAAGGGCCTAATGGGTCACACGCATTAAGAAGAATTTTAAATAAATTAAAATAAGAATTAAATTAGATTTAATTCAGATAAGATGACCAATTAGATAATTGGGTAAGATCCAATTTAAAAGAGATAAAATAATAATGGATATGATCCATCATAGAGAAAAGAATTTTAAGGAGAGATAATTTGTATATGATGAACAAATAATTGGACACCCAAATTTGGCTTGTTTTATGTGATGCACGGCTCTGATTATTAGGTATAGATGGCAAATCTCAGCCATGTAAGATGGATTCATGCCCATGGGATGGGGCATGATGAATATCTATAGTTCGATGGTGAACACATATAGATTAGGGCATATAGTTATGAGACAACTAATTCCTAATTTCAAAGATTTTGACAATGATGGATAGAGTCTCTTTCTCTTCCTTGGATTAAGGTTAGAAAGGGGTCTCTTCCTTTTCCTTGGATTAACGTTGCAGTAGAAAGGAGAGTCTTTTCCTCTCCTTTGGAGTTGCCATGAGGAAAGGGGTCTCTTCCTCTTCCTTAGAATGTCTCTTTCTCTCTCTTTTTTTTATAAATATGTTTCCTTCTCTTCCTTCTCTCGAATGGTAGAAAAAGATTAGATCTTTAGACCTACAGGGAGATCTTCTGTTTAAAATTCAAGAAAGCATCCTCTCTCCCTAAGTGTCATCTTCATCTCTCCCTAAGTGTCATCTTCATACTTTGAAGGTCTTCATCCACTCTTCTCCGTGTGGATCACCGTTAGAGGCTGGACGCATAGACGGCTAGTGACAGAGGATTCACCGACTTTATCCTTTTCTACATCGATAAAGGACTCAGGCATTAATAAATCTAATGTTTTAGATTTTATTTTTAATTTAATAAATTTGTTCCTAAGAATGCATTTTATGAATTTGATTCATGTCTTGCATACATAATTTTCAACACGGAGTCCATTAGAAAGGAAGTCGTAAGGAAATACAAAGGTTACCCTAACTATGTGAAGGCCATATGGGGCACTTACCTACAGATACAGTAAGGCATTACATAATCCTTCCTCATTGACCTTGATTAGTTGGTTAAAATCTAAAGAACTAAAATCAAAAAAATTCATGAGAAAAGAAATAGAGAAATTCTCTAGAAGATAAATAACTAAATTTCTTTATTCCTCCACTCAGTCAAGACAAACAGCATAAGCTTTGATAAGTCTAAGTAACCATATAACTATCTATACAACTCTAAGACTTTGGATATAGCTTAATTAGATTAATGGCTTTTCATGCGATTAAATTCACTTCTCTTACCATAGAACAGTTGTTGACCACTCAAATTTCTGAAATCTCATTATGCAATTTGGAAACTTGCATTATGACATCTGGCTCTTAAATCACAAAATCTAGATTATCAACTAAAAATGCTGAAATTGAAATTAATTTGAGAACATTTTGGCATTTGCAATTTCATACACCATTCTTTTTTTTTTTTTTGGTACAAATGGTTGATCAGACACGTCTAGTATGTATCAACCCAGAAACATCAGAATACAAAATTTGCCTCAAAATAGTAGGACAAGGATCATCCTGACTCCAAATCCAGTAGTCAGAATGCTGGGCCACTGAAGCCGCCACCCAATCAGCAGCCATACACCATTCTTTTGGCTGTGTACCCTGCAATAGAAAGCGAAGCCAGCCAGCTGCCAACTGGAGAAGGCGGAAGAAACTGGTTTATTATTCAGAAAGGAATCCCAACAACCAAACATGGATTACAAACACAGGGTCATTGCATGAAAGAGAGCATCCTAAACGGCCTTAAATGTGTTGCCTAAAATGTAGGAATCCCAACAATGTAGAAATATTTATTCCAATCAGTATTTTGAAAACTGGATCGGACCGGTAGATCCAATCGGTCCAATCGAAAATCGGTCATCATATGTTTTATTATTAAAGTTGACTTTATATGATCCGATAAAAATTAAAAAAATTCATTGAATTGGCCGGATTTCAATCGATTCAACCCGGTTTTTAGATTTTTTTTAATTTTTTATTTGAATTTATTTATATTTTATTATTTTATTATTAAATTAAAATTTAATTATAATATTATCTGATCTGATCAAATTGGTTCATCCAATCAAACCAATTGATCTGGGACCCAAATATTAAGCCGATTCGATGTTTTCAAAACATTGATTCCAATGGATTGTTAATGCATGAATGCAAGCGTTAAAAGCCCAAGTGCATTCAAAGAAAAGTTATGAGAAGGCTAAGCATTCCGTGCACTCATATGGAACATAGATTATGAAAGCAGGAAGAAAAAAAAAAAACTCTGTCACTGCAACAAAACTCAACTCAACATATCTAGTCTTTCTCTGACTATATGGAGTTAGCTACATGAATATGCTTTTTCACTATACTCTATTCAGGACTAAATCGATACTTAAATTATAAATAATTATATCTTTGATATCTTAATCCTTCGCATAGTTTAATTTAGTATATTTATATTTTAAAAAATCTAATAAAATTTATACTGACTAATACAATCCTCTCTTTTATCTGGACCTAAGATCAGCCTTGACAGAGTTTACCGAAGCAAAAATAGTCAAAAATTTAAATCCTAACAATCTCTACAATGGCAGGGCATTTTAGCGATGATGCCATAAAACAAGAATATATAAAATCTATGGCAAAAGAGGAAAAGAATTGGTTCTGGATCAAACAACCGCGACCTACATAATTATTGTTGAAGATAAAATATACCGTACCACTCAATGCACAAAAAAAAAAAGGCGTTATTCCAGAATTGCCATGACGGACAAAGAGAATGAACAAAGCTAGGATAGTGGCATTGTAGTGTGTGAGCGTCCGCTGTGCGGCCGCTTTAAGATTCAAAAACTGCCTTCATCTTCCTTGATTTTCCCTGCTTGTTGCTGTTGCTCTCGATTGTTCTCTCCCTGGTGATGGCTTCTTCATCTGCCCAGCCTTCGGTGGGACTTGATGTCCCGATGAACGCCGGGAAGCCATGGACCAACGCTCGTGCAGGTCGCTTCGAATGGGTTTCCCCATCTCCATCTCCAGTGGTGGTGGCTGAACTGGAGCGGCTCTTCCCTGATATCATCCAAGTGTCGGTGCTATCCTTGGAGGAGGAGATTGGGAGGTGGAAGAATCATGCAATTCTTGCTCGCAACCTAGCTCGTTGGATCTCGCCGGAGGTGCTGGTGCGGGAATTCCGTCATGTTGGTGTGATAGGCGAAATTGAAGCGGTAGCGATGGCGCACAGGCACTATATGTTCCAATTTGGTGATTCTCATGCCACGGAGCTGATCCTTGGAAGACCTTGGGTGGTTAATGGCCAACCCATTGCTGTGTCACAGTGGCAGTCAAAATTCATCCCGTCGGAAAGTTCTCTCCTTCAAGCTCTTCTCTGGGTCAGACTGCCGCTGCTTCCCATTGAGTTTTGGATGGAGGACATCCTCGCTTCGATTCTCTCTGTGGTCGGGGAATTTCAATTCTTGGATGAATCGACCATGAATCGAAGACGGGGTGGTTTCGCTCGTGCTTGTCTCCGGATTGATCTTAGCAAGCCCTTCCGCCCTGGTGCTCGAATCAGAGGAGCTAGTTCTCCTTTCTGGCAGCCATTTGTTTATGAGAATCTAGACAGAATCTGCAGTGGGTGTGTTCCTTACATTTATCAGGTGGCTGCGGAGTGGTGCTGGATTCCCCATCTCCAGCTTCGGGTCTTCGGTTTGGGCCATGGATGGCGGCGTTGAGGAGAAGGAAGCTCCCCCGTGTGCAACTATCTGACCCTCTCATGGCCCCTGCTCCAGGTAAGGAAGCCCCTACCTCCCCTGTTTCAAAGGACGATTGGCAAGTTCCTAAGAAGGTGGCTCGGAGGCAGGGTGGTCGGGGATCGTCCTCTGTTGTTGCTCCACTGAGTCCATCTCCTCCTTTTCTGAAGATTGCTTCTATGTCTGAAGAGACTGTGCCGGTCTGGATCTAGAGAGCCGGAGGTTGATGCTAACATGCCTCTGTTAGCCGTGGTGGAACCTAAGAAGTCTATGATTTAGATCCCAGTGCAGCTCGTCTCCTCTGGCCCCTTGTGTTCATCACTTCAGTCTTCGGGTGCAGCGTGCCGGTCTGAGGCTTGTGTGCCAGTTGGAGTGGAAGGGGGCTCCCTGGGTTCTGAGACATCCTTAGTCTCTGTCCCTGTGTTCTCTGAGAACTCAGGGACTAATGTCTCTAACCCTTTTGGGTCTGAGGGTCCGAGCTTGGGGACCTCTCATTCTCTGGCCCGTGGTGATGGCTTATCTAGCCCATCTAAGCGGGCTCGGCCTGTCAAGACTCTGTCGTAGCGAATTACTTCCAAGGCCTCTAAGGCAAAAGGGAAAGGCCCAGTTGGGGGGAAAGCTAAAGAGAATGGGTCTGTTACCTTCTCGGCATCGTCCGACTCTCGTAGGAATTCAGAGGGCATGATCGGGCGTAGACTGCAGAAGGCCCGTCGCAGAGATGGTCTAGCACTAGTCTGCCTTAGTGTTACCCCAGTCGACCCCATTGGTTGGTTAGGACCATGAGGTGGCGGTTGCCCTTCTCAAGGAAGCCATTCAGAAAGATGGTTTAGCCGAGCCTATAGATTCATCCCGGGTGGATGAGTGTAGTGGTCAGGGATCTGAGGGTCCCATATTGCTTAAGGATCACCTTACTGAGCAGGTGACGGGGGGCACTGATGGTCTCCCTCCCCCTCTAAATTCTAAATGAAGATTCTAGCTTGGAACGTACGAGGGGCCCTGAAACCCTCGTTTTGGTTCTCCTTTGGGAGGCTTCAACAGTTACATGCCTTTGATATCTGTATCCTGATGGAAACTCGCCTTTCTGGGGATAGTCTGGCTCGGCTTCGAGGCAAATCTCTAGACTGTGGGCTCTTATGCCGTGGAGTCAGTCGGTTTCTCAGGAGGTATTTTGGTGCTATGGAGACCGGATAAAGTCAGAGTGGATGCCTTCCACGGTGTGGCTAGCAGGTGGCTTTGGTTGTTTCGGAAGGGGCCTCTGCTCCTTGGGTTCTTTCAGGGATTTATGCCAGCACCGACTTTAGAGCTTGTCGTGTGCTTTGGGATGAGATCCTCTCCCTTCTTGGCCAGGGTTTTCCTTTCCTCCTTGTAGGTGATTTCAATTGTATTGTGGGGGCCTGAGAAGAGAGGGGGTAGACAGTTTGTTAGTTCTCCGGACATCGTTGAGTTCAGGGATTTCATCTCCTCGGCGGGTCTTTTGGATTTGGGGTTTGCTAGATCCCAGTTTACCTGGTGCAATAACGCCAGGGATCTGCTAGAGTTTGGGAAAGACTGGACAGGGCCTTGGCTTCTGCCAATTGGTTGCAGCTCTTTCCTTCTACTACTGTCACTCATTTGTCCAGAATTGGCTCTGATCATTGTCCCATCCTCATCTCTACTGAGGTGACCCTTCAGCGGTCTAGACAGTTTAAATTTGAGAAATTCTGGACTTTTTATTCCTCTGCTAGGCACATCATTTCTCAGGTTTAGCGGCTGCCGGTCAGGGGGAGTGCCTCTTACAGACTTTCTAGACGGCTGCTTCTGGCAAGCTATAGGCTCTCTAGCTGGTATAGGAGGGAGGTCGGGGACATTATGAGGCAAGTTGAACAGGCGGAGTCTATTATTTCTTCTCTGCAAACCAAGAGGATCAGGAGGGATTTCTTCTTGACTCGGATCTGTCCACCCTCAGATCTACTTTGGCTATCCACCATTCTCTTATGTTGCAGCAGGAGACCTATTGGCGGCAAAGGTCTTGTATTCAGTGGATTAAAGAAGGGGACCGCAATACGAGGTTCTTTTATCAGCTACTTTACGCCGGCGGTCGGCTAATCGCATCAGGCGTTTAGTTGATGATGACGATCACTTGGAGGAAGACCCTCAGGGGATTAGGGATATGTTTTTTAGTTTCTTCCAGTCCAGGTGGACCGAGTTGTCTGGGGATGGGGTCCCGGTTCCTCCTGTTATGCCTTCCTGCAAGATCTCTGATGTGGAGAATGACACTCTAATCAGGCCCTTCGCTACGGAGGATATTCGCCTTGCTTTATGGGACCTGGGGCCCGATAAGGCCCCTGGCCCTGATGGGTACCCTCCTTTATTCTTTCGTCATTATTGGGGTATTGTTGGTCCGGACGTCGTCCAGGCTATTCAGACTATGTTTCAGTCTAATCATATGCCCTCAGATTGGAAGCAGACTCTTGTTACCCTGGTGCCCAAACTCCCTGACGCTTTCTCTCCCCAGCATTTTGGCCAATCAGTCTGTGCTTCACATTATATAAGATTTGTGCTCGGCTTTTGGTAGGCCGGATGGCTTCGGTGATCCCTCGTCTCATTTCTCAGGAGCAGGGTGCTTTTCTCAGGGGACGCAGTATCACGGATAATGCCCTATTGGCTCAGGAGTTTATGCATGACCTCCAGAGAGCTCCTAGAAGTCAGTGCCTCATGGCTATTAAGCTCAATATGGAGAGAGCTTATGATAGACTGAGATGGGACTTTCTACGCCGTACGCTTTAGGAGTTTGGCTTCCATAAGGTTTTTGCTGCTTGGGTGATGGAGAGCATCCAGAGGCCGCCTTTTTCTCTTCTTATTAATGGGGGTCAGACGGAGTTCTTTCACTCGGAGGTTGGTCTGAGACAGGGATGTCTTCTTTCTCCATTTTTATTCATCCTCTCTGCTGATGCTTTATCCCGAGATCTTTCCGTGGCTATGCGGACTTTGGCTCTCCACCCATATTCAGCTGGCCCCCTTGGTCCTTCGTTGTCCCACTTACTTTTCATTGATGACTCTCCTGCTAGGGAAGGCTTCTATCGGTAATGCCACTACCTTTACGGCCATTCTTCACTCCTATTGTTGTGCTTCAGGTCAGAGAGTTAATCTTAGCAAATCTTCGATATGCTTTAGCCCGAGGACGTCCCCTACTCTGAAGAGGTCTATTTCTCGTATGATGGGCATTCCTGCTTAGTCCGATCGGTTGTCCTATCTGGGGATTCCGATTACCGGAGACGGCCACGGTGTTTGGATTTCAGCTTTATTGTAAGGCGAATCCGTAATCGATTGGATGGTTGGCAGGTTTTGGGCTTTCTATGATGGCACGGATCACTCTTATCCGCTCTGTGTTATCTTCGATGCCCAACTATCTTTTGGCTAATACTGCTATTCCTCTGGCCTGTTTGCGGCAGATTGAGAGATACTTTTGGGATTTTCTCTGGCATCAATGCAGGAGAGACGTAGTACGTTCATATTGTTGATTGGGATACTATATGCTTGCCTACGGCCAAGGGTGGGCTTGGGATCCAATCGCTGTCTGTTAGAAGACAGGCATTGACTGCCAGGCATGCCTCTCGGTTCCTACTCGATCCGCATTGTTTGTGGAGTTCCTTCATGCGTGCCAAGTATGGTAGCTGAATCCCGTCCATTCCTTCTCAGTCTAACTGGGGGCATTCCTTTTTCTGGAAAGAGGTCTGTTGTTATGCTCCGACTATTCTGCATAGTACCTCATGGATGATTGGTGACGGAACATCGGTGGACGTCACTCAGGACACGTGGATTGCTGACTTTCCCTTGTCTCGCTGGCCGACTTTTGTGTCTTCTGACATACTTGAGGGTATGCAGATTAGTGATTTTATTTCCCCGGATCGCTCTGGATGGTCGTCCTCTCGGTTGTCCAGTTCTTTTGGGAATGAGCTCTGCCAGCGCATTCTTTCTATCCCTCTCCCTCTGGATGCTATCACTGATACCAGGATTTGGAGGAGATCTTGCTTGTCCCGTGCTCCCATGGGGGACCTACTGTCTATCTACAGACCGCATCCTCGTGAACCGGTGGAGTTGGTTGGGTTTGGCATCTGCTTGTTCACCCTAGAGTGAGACTTTTTATATGGAAGGTGGCTTAGGATATTCTTCCTACCTGTTTACTTCTATCCGGGAGAGGGATGAGTATTCTGCCAACGTGCCCTATGTGTGGTATTGAGGAGGAAACGACAAATCATGATTTATTCTACTATGCTAGGGCGAGTCAGATCTGGCGGATATCTGGTACCTGTCCTTGGCTATCGGATTCTAGATCTCACCGAAGCTCTTTTTTGAGATTGTTGAAGCTCTTTTTTGAGATTGTTAAAGCAAGGCAGGGGAAGGGGAACCCTACGGGTTTCTTGATTCTGCGAACCCTGGCCACTGGGTCTCCCCTGCTGCTGCGGCAGCGAACCGGCGTACGGTTTATATCTCCTGGAAGCCCCCCTCTAGGGTTTGTTAAATTAAACTTGATGGGAGTGTCCGTGGTAGATGTGCCGGATCGGTTTTTGTTATTCGTGATGCGGATGGCATGATGTTGGTGGCAGAAGGGTTTGGTTTGCTTGATGTCACGGTGCCTCTGGCCGAAATGTATGCAGCATGGACAGGTATTTCCTATGCTGTTCGGATCCTGGGTGCCCGCAATCTTATTATTGAAGGTGATTCCATCACTGTCATTCACTGGATCCGGCAGAAGCTCAGTTCCCATATGCCGACTATTCCCTTACTATGCGACATCCACTCTATGGTTTGAAAGCTCCTTATATCCAGATTCATGTCTACCGTGAAGCAAGCCAATGTAGTGGCCGACTAGACTACCAAGGTGGCCTCTCATTCAGGTAGCTGAAGTTGAAAACAAGGCAATCATTATCCTTCGATCCTTTCTCAGTATTTTGATATATTGGGTATGACCCACCTTAGAGTGGAAGGGTGGCCTCTCATTCAGGTAGCTAGAGTTGAAAACAAGGCAATCATTATCCTTCGATCGTTTCTCAGTATTTTGATATATAGGGTATAACCCATCAGTGATGTAATTACCCATATGTACCAAAAAAAAAAAAAAAATACAATAACAAAGCTAGGATGAAACAAATCTCAAGCCCCGGATCCGCCGGGATATCCCTTACCGCGAGAGACTTATTAAAAACAGCGGAAGCCACCTCTGAATGAACAAATCCCCCGGCTCAAGGACGTTCATCAAGCCCATCGCAGCAGAGAGATTAGATCATAACAATTTTGAATCAAAATAAACTTTAAAAAAGCCAATACAAATCATATCTCTTGCATGCGACAAAAATTGCGAATTCCCGGATGATCCATTTATCAACAAATTACACTTTTAAGTTTGTAACTAAGGAAGTTTTCACGAGATGTACATGATTGTATGAATAATATAAGAAATATTATTAACGAAAATCTAAATCAAAAGGAAGATGCTTGCAGCACCTTAAATCGATTAACATTTGCCACGCTGATAACAAACTGCTTTACTGCTTTAGCAGTGGCGACACATCACACTCATGGAGACCACAACAACCATTTTCTTCATCTCACGAGGATAAGGCATCGTAAAGAACAGAAACTATAACATCCATATCTTAGTCACGATATCAACGACAATCACGAGGCAATTGGTTCCTGTAGAACGTTGGCACTCATTTCTTTGCTCGATTGCCTCCTTAGTCTCTCCTGAATTCGGTCTTTGATGGCAGTTTCCTATCAGCAAAACACCGCCAACAATTGAGTGCAAGCCAGATGTCAACTGTAATTATAACAGAAGCAGAGGGTTTAACTCTGATGACTCACCATGATATGACATCCTTCCTCAAACTTCTCAAGAAATCCTGCAATCCAGCGATCTGCATTCGCCATCCACTCCTCATGATTGATCCCAGCAGTCTTGGCTGCTGTTTGTAACTGCGGAAGACAATGAAGAGCTGTTACAATTTCCACAAAGTAACTGCTCCATTAATAGGACGAAAAAGGCAGTCAATAATATTATACAGGATTATTCTCAAAAAAAAATATAGCATACAAGAAGTGAAATTAAGTCATCTTCCACTATCAATCATGAGATGCCATGGCTCTTGTTCCAGAAACAAGATGTTTCTGTTCAAGTTGGCAAGGACCATTTGCAATCACAGATCAAAATATATGACCGTCACACCTTGCCGGATATTTATATTACAATAAATACATCAGGTTTAGCCCTGAGAAAAAAAAATATCTTGACTTCCATGAATGTTAATTAACATCCACCACTGTCCACATATATGCATATAAGCTCTATCACAAGACCTGCTACAACCAGCCATGTGATTCCCTAGAATAGGGATTCACCACTCCCCAAGTTCCATGCTAGAACTTAACAAAGCCCTCACATTTGGTTCCACCTCCCCTTCTATTTTATTACCCTTCATGCCTGAAGATTAAGCGTAGGTCCAATCCAAGATCTAGGTCACCCCCCCCACCACCACCATTCCAATGCTCACCCATCACTCCTCAGGAATTATATCAAATCTGTAACCAGATCAGAGTATAGTTACATCAAGCTATCAAAGAATTGTAGTGGCCCCTTTTGCATGCAAAAATATAGGCATGCCACCCTCCTTCCTAATTTCTTTAATTTCTAAAGTAGCTTTTCTCCATTTCCTTGATTCGTATTCTCCAGATCTGTCCAGCTGTAAATTGCAAAACAGCAACCTCAGCCTTCATTAATGCCTTAACTTCCCAAAAGTTATGGCTATGTGTCACCTCAATATTGAAACTTTACATCTGCAGCCCATGAGGCTTTTTAAGAATTATGTGTTAGATTGATCAGGTCTGATACCTCTACTTTCTGGTTGACTTCAACAATCCAAGCTCAGCTTTACTCAAAAAAGAAAATCTGAATTTAGCTCATTTCAGAAAGTGATCTCATTCTAACCATTACACAACTTATACACGTGTTTTCAGGACAACTCAAAACAAGAAATTAAAGTGTCAGACTCAGACCACATTATCAAGCATCCAACATTCCAAGGAGGATTGGTGGCAGGTGCACAGCAATTCTAAGTGCTTTTTCACTATAGGCATGCATATATCCAACATAATGCAGCATAACTTACTCAGCTACAATGCAATAAAATTTGAAGAACAATATTCCTTTGGTCATTAATAACATTTGGTACCATAATTTCTGATCTGCCATCAGAATGAAGGGTCCATCCCATACAAGAATAATCAAAGGGGTGGGTTATTTTAAGCTATAACTCGACTGTTTGAAAAATTGGATAAAGAGGCAGCTATTTAAGGCCATTTTTTAAGAAGGTGAAATTGCTCCAGTTATTCTGTTAAAAAGGAAAAAAAGAAAGAAAATCCAACACTATCTTATTCATGAAAATCTATTTGTAGAGGGAGCATTTTGGTGGTCGTGTCAATTTGATGCCATAGGAAATGAGACCACCATGATTTTACATAATATATGATCTCAAGCTCATGAGGCTATCTCAGTCACATGCATAGAAATTGCTGTGTTAGTGCTGGATTAGCCTTCCAGGTTGCTCATCAGACCAAGTGTGTGGTGCAACTGTTACTGTTCCTTCACTTTCACAAGCACACCAGATGGCCATAAAAGAGCAACATCAAGAACAGATCTGAGACATTTATATGAAATTCTAGGTGCACATCCAGAGGATACCAATTTCCTTCATTCCCTACTCTTCCTACAACTGGAGAGCATTCTCTTTGGTCATACCGTGTGACTCGGTTGTCATGAACTAGCAAAAAATGCTCTATGAAATCTAAGCAATCCAAAGCTTCTAGCTTACCTTTTCATGCTGCGCCTTTACTTTCTCACGCAATTTAGTCAATTCCATGTTCACTCTCAACTGCTTTTCCTGATAGCAATAAAATCAAAAGATACCAATCAATACTTAGAATTGCACATAAGTCAAAAATGCATAAAGATCAGTAAGCTTTCAGCATATTAAATTGCCTTCACATAGCTCACGCCAAGGTCCTTCCTTGTATATCCTCGTGCTAAATTTCGCATCACATATTTATTGTAATCTTTCAGAATCCTCATTATGATATCTGATGTAGATATGCCATCTGTGCGCTTTGTCTCCTTAAATTTTCCAACAGATTTGACCTACAGCAAAAGAATATCCTAGTCAATAAATGGAAATAAACAACCAAATCACTAGAGCAGTCTATCATCACAATGCCGTTCAGAGAACTAACATATTCATAAACATCCTTGCCAGCTCCACTTGCATCTGCATATCTACAAAGGATAACAGAAACATGAGGATAAGTTCCGATACCAAAATGGGCACATAACAGCAAGAATCAAGTTTGCATTGCACATGGATATAATCATGCAATCTAACAACTGCAAATTTCAATTAAACACAGGAATCAACAGTTCATGTAGAGGAGTAAACTAGTAAAGTCTCTCTCTCTCTCTCTCTCTCTCTCTCTCTCTCTCTCATGCATGCACCACTTCATAAGATGATCCATTTAATCTTAATCCCATCTTCTACAGTCTTGCTTTGCCTTATATTTATTTACCTTTAACTAGCATGTGGATAATTTGACAGAGAATTTCACTGTGGAAGCTAAGCATGTAGCAGAAGTTGTTATAAGTAGAAACTTTAAGAAAATGTTATTAAACTTGGATATACTTGTGATGATCGATCTTACGGGAGTGCATCATGAGCCACATAATCAATCTTGTGTTTGTCAAGGAACTCCTTTGTGATGACCCACGGAGCATCAGGAACAACCTCATCAATCCATCTACAACAAAAAGTAGAACATGTTAGCTTGAATATGCTTGACAAGCAGAAGAGACCCAGCTTTCTCGTGACACCCAATAAATATCAAAATCACATGGAGAAAGAACGATTCGTTAAAACACATATAAAAAGACATGCCACATATGTTCGCAAAAGTAAAGAAACTGATGAGTCCATAAACGACAGAGCTATTGCATGGATACAAGACAAATGTGTGCCAAGAAGGAACTCTCATGATAAAAATAGAAAATTGCGAATAGTATACCAAAATATAAGGAAAGAAATTGAAGAAAATTAATGGCATCTCATTATAAAGGAAACCAAATTTATTAATCACTCAGCTGAAGCCCCTAGATATTGTATGTTGGAATCACTATAAGCATAAACACTGGTTTATAAGGCATAAGTCCTATGGAATTAGGCAACAAAGATATTAATGCAACACAAACTTTAAGATATGTTGAAGTACAAATCTTGATCAACCAATGCATTTTCTAATTTGTGCATTATTTCCAATAAGTTAAATGATTACATATCTTACACTGCTCTTTTCAACATAATTCTTACTGCTTATAATTATCATTCCTTAAACTAAATTGCAAGTTACTTGAGTGCCTAGGTAGCATTGTTTTCTATCTTCCTTTCCCACAATTGTCTGTTTAGTTCTACATCAATCAAAAAGCAGAAACTTAAAAAAAAAAAAAAAATGCAACAATTACACCACAAACAATAACAAACAAACCTTAGGTTCATAATTTAGTTAGCTATCATAAACAGAATTTCTATCACTAGATATAAGATTGTCATACCACTAGATTAATGTAGCTTCTGGGGATCATTAGAGACAAAATCATTAAATTTCTTTCTATCAAATATCCTATGGAAGCAAGAAGGATGGAACATCACATACTTGCAATGGCGGAGTGACTCATAGCGCTCAGATTAGAGACACAAAATCATTAGAGACACAAAATCATTAATTTCTTTCTATCAAATATCCTATGGAAGCAAGAAGGATGGAACATCACATACTTGCAATGGCGGAGTGACTCATAGCGCTCAGATTCGTTCATCACAGTTTTCCCCTTGTACCGCTGCGTGATTTCATCATTGCAGCACCCAACAAGTAAATAGGTGTTGGGAAATCTGAAAGGCAAAGGAAAATTTGTCAATTCATCAACATGCTTTTCACAATCCTCCGCAAAGAGTAGTTATCTAGTTTGCAAGTAAGCAAGAAGACCTCAAAGAAAGATAAACCATATACAAACAACTTATACAGAGTGAAAATATTCCAAACCATGTCATAGAACGATCAAACCTAACATCAACTTCCAAATCTCATACGTAATATAAGTCACCATCAAGTAAAACTGTAAAGGTCAAGATAAAGTCAACAACTGTACAGCATATTTGAATCACAGGTCCACAAGAAAACATACCATGATCAAGTTCTCCACCATGTAAATTAAATAATTCATCAGACAGAGCAAGGAACTCAAAGAAAGATCTCCTTATTCTATATTAGTTCTATTATACTTCAGATTAAGATTGCAAACTTTGTTCAGAAGTTCCCAAAAAAAAAAAAAAAAACCTTTGAGTGTTCTTACATCCTGGAATCTGATTGACCAATAGAAAAAGAATAGGCCAAGTCAATTTGTCAAATTATTGACTTGGATCCCTTACTATATATTTGTTGTCAATGCACTGAGAACTTGCGACCGATCTCCTTTCTTTCTTTTGGTGATCCACAACCAAACAGCCAAAAATTTCCACAGCGTAACATGCATGCAGGTTCATGCCCGTGCATACCCTTGTGTTCTTAACAATATGCCGAGCAATTCAAACCTATTAGCTACGGCTAAACACTATTGCCGTAACTCACGAATAAAAACCAGTTTTATTTTAAAAAAAAAGTTCTCTCGAAAAAAAAAAAAAAAAAGAGCAAAGCGTCATACTTTCCCTCAATGCATCCGTGTCAACATAATTTGGTCTATAAAGATTTTCCTAAAAAAAAAAAGATGAACTGATGGATAAAGTCTCACAATTTCTTCGCCTGTTCTAGGGCTCGAGCGTGGCCAAAGTGGAAGAGATCGTAGATCCCATCAGCGTACACGCGGATATGCCTGTCCTCTGGACCTACTTTCTCAGGCTCGGCGCCAGCGCCGAAGAAGAAACCGGATCGCAATGGGATTTTGGCGTCGCCGGAGACTCCTCGGCGGACTCCGGTGGAACGCCGGCGGCATCCTCGCCGTCCTCCCTGGGGCCTCCGCCCTGCCGACTCCGGGACACGCGCGCCATTGGACGATCGGATCCTGCCGCTCGATCTGGTGGTCTCCGAGCTCGGATCGGCAGCGAACCGCGGCTTTCTTCGTGGAAGAGAGAGGAAGAGCAAGCGAGAGACGGAGAGCAGAGAACTGGGGGGCAGGGGACGAGGAAGAAGGACGCTTGGAAAAAAAACGTACGAAGGTGATGGTTTTGTAGCCGAGGATCCCGTTCTCTAATTATAAAGGAGAGGGATTTCCCGGGGAGCTTCTATTTGCACCGCAAAAATTACTCTCTACACACCCCCCGCCCTTTACCCCTAAGTTTCTTTCTAAAGGGTTTTAAGAATATTTTAAAAAGTTAAAAAATTAGAGGTATAAAAAGCAATTTTTGCGATGCAAATAGAAGCTCCCGTTTCCCGGGGATTGGGACTGCACTCAATTTACCGTTTTAGCCTTACCGCTGTATTTGGTTGACCGAGAGTTTTTTTTTTTTTTAATTTAACTAGAATTTATCAAAATTATCAGGCTACCCAACTTAGCAATTCAAGAATAATAATAATAATAATAAACCTTTAGTAAGTTTTTTTTTTAAAAAAAAGAACGTTTAGCAATGGCATCATGAATTGAGAACACAATGATTCTAAAAATCTTCAACGTATAAAATATAAATATTATAATTAATTTTTTTAAAAAAATATAATTAGATAGTTTTTATTGTAATATACTTATGAAAATTTGAAGATTCATGATTCAAATCTAAAATCCAATGTAAAAATAAAAGCGATATTGCTAACTGGAGTTAGGCCTTAATTGAAATAATAATATGTTGAGTTAGTCATATTTTTATAATTATTACTGTTTTTTTTCCAATCAAGTGGTTTAAGGTTATGTGAGTAACTCTTTATTTTTTACTTCATATGTCTAAAATTATCATGAAAAATTTTAATTCATTGTTTCTCATTATTACCTTTCTATTGGTACATTTTAATATTAAAATATAAATATTTGTAATTATACTTGATCAGTGGAGATCATTGAGGCTTATATAAATCTACTTATTATAATATTTATAAATTTGATTGATAGGTTATTATGCATATGCATTTATTTTACATCTTCTATCCCAGATAATCTATCACCGGATCGAGTTCATATGATTTAAAAATTTAAAATTTGAATTAATTAATAATATATAAATTTAAGTTATAAATCAAGTAAATTATTCTTTATCGATTAATGTAAATCTATTATATAACCTCTAATGCAAGAGATTCATGAGCTTTGCTGATTGTAAAGACTTGAAGCTCCTTAAAAAGGTGGAGTATTTTAGCTTTCCCATCAAATCCCTACTTCCTTTGCAATCATATTATTGCTTCGTAAACTTGATCTCAATTTCTTAAACGTAACCAGTGAAACCATGGTTGTCAGATTCTGTCTGGACATCGACCCTACCAAAGGCTTGGATCATTAGAATCGATCCGGCCTGGTTCAATCGTCGGATCACTGGTTGAACCATTGATCAATTATTTTAATATAAAAATATATTTATATTAATAAAAATTAATTTTTAATAAAAATTAAGATTAACATGATAATAAAACTCGTGACTCCATCTAGCTGGGTTGATCGGTTCACGGGTAAATAGAATGGGTTGACCGAATTATTTCGAATCACTTACACATTCGGTTTTATGTTAGAACCGGGCTAACTTGGCCTCCGGTCCCGGTTCAATCGGTCCAACTGATCGGTTCGATCCAGTTCTGAAAACTATACTTGAAACAGTACTTGATAACATAGTTATCAGATCCGGCCTGAACATTGATCCAACTAAGGGCTCAGATCATCGGGTCATTGGTTCAACCATCGGGTCATCGATTGAATCATTAACTCAATTATTTCAATTATTTTATCTTATTTAATCTCTAAAATTCACTTACTTTCAATTACGTACCATTTAATCTAATTTAATTTTAAAAAAAAATTAAAAAAAATTCTATCCGAGTTTCCTTTATTTCCTCATTTTCTCTTTATGTCTCTTTTTTTCCATCTTGATTCCCATAAAATTTTCATATTTTCATTTTTTTTCTTTTTTTCATTCTTTCATCAATACTCTTCTTTCCACAATCTCATTTTCTTTCTCTATAAAACTTGCAACATCAATGGAAGAAAAGGTTGCCATAAACTTTCATAAACTTTCAAGAATTTGAAATGACAAAGACAAGAAAAATTGAAATGGCATTGATAAATCCGTGGCCGCGGTCTATACCGATCTCCATCCCCATTAAGAAAAACATCCCCCGTTAAGCCATTATAAACAGGTATCCACTGGGTACCTATTTAGTCGTTTACATTAAAAAATAAAATTATTTTATTAAATTATAATTTATTAAAAATTAAAAATATTTTTTAGGATAAGATGAAAACTAATGGAGAACAACAAAATAATGATATTGATACATATAAAAAATCTTTGACTTTGGGATAAGGAGAAAGAACGAAAAGTAAGAAAGAAAACAACTAACAAAGGGAAAATTAAAAAATAAAGATTTTCAATGCAACAACCGTAAAAAGAGGAGAATACATTTAAATTTCAAAATAAAAAATAAAAAGATATCTTTCTTTAAAAATAAAGGAAAGAGATGTGAGTACCATAGAAAGAAAAATGTATTAGAGGGCATTGATGAGGTCCAATGCAACAACTGTAAAAAAAAAAAAAGAATACATTTAAATTTTAAAGCAAAAAATAAAAAGATATCTTTTTTAAAAATAAAGGAAAGAGATGTACGTACGAGAGAAAGAAAATGTATTGGAGAGCGTTGATGAGACATTAATTGGCGATGAAGCTAGGTTTTCGTTTGGGCTGCATGAAAAAAATAAAAAATGAAGGCTGCGTAAAAGAGGAGCAAAAGACTACTGCATGAAAGAAAGAAAGAAAAGTATTATATATATTTTATTTATTTTTAATTTTTATATATATATATATATAATTTAAATATATATATTAAAATTAAAAAATAGAGATGAGATGAAAAATATTGTTCTCGAATCGTTTAGCTGTTAACAAAAAAAAATTTTGTTATCATTAAACCGTTTAAACTGATCCCTTACATATATCAGCTTGACCTTCGGATTTTGATATAATCAGTCGGTTCGATTAAATTTTAACAACTACGAGTGAAACACGAGAGGGTATTTCTATAAATTTATATGTGGAACGGCATTGAATAGTATTCTCTTTCTTCCTTCTATGAAGCAACGCTCAGAGGAGAGATAAAGAGAAAAAAAGGTCGGCCACGGGACGACGGAATCAACGAGGAACTGCCGCGGGGAGGACACGTGACGCACGCGCGTAGACCCATTGCTTCTGCCAGCCAGGGATAGCATTTTTTTTTATTTCGTCTGGCCGTTTATTCGAGCAGTGCCATTTCTAGCAGAAGTCTTAATGGGTATGAAATTTATTTATTTATACAGGATAAATATACATAATAGTATTTATTTAAAAAATAATTAAAAATAAATATTTTTTTAAAATTATAAGTCTATCATCAAAAGATAACTTTAAGAAGCGTTTAAAATAGAAAATAAAAGAGGATATTCCTTGAATAACCTTCCTTATCCCCAAAAGCTATTACTAGAAGGGATATGTGAAAAAGTTTAATCGGGGATAATTCATAGTTAAACCATGGGTTATCCATGAATTTATTTCCTAAGGAATGCAGAAAGTTATTCCTTGATGGTAGAGTTGTAATTTTAAAAAGGTGCTTATTCTCTCAACTATCCTTTAGATAAAATGCTATCATGTACATTTATCAAGAAATAGCTTTTGGGGAGTCAAACACTACCTAAAGTTGTTCCTAAATTTTCTAAAAAATAAGCTCAAGGGATAACCCATGGTTATGGGTTATCCTCTATGGTTAAACTTTTTCAGACATGTTCCCTTAGATATAGCATTTGAGAATAAAGAAGAATATCCAAGGATATCTCCTTGTCTCGCATATCAAACACTGCCTTAATGAATAGGCGGATAAACGGATTTTTTTTGTTTACTTATTTTTATTTCCACTATATATATATATATATATATATATATATATATATATATATATATATATATATATATATATATATATATATATATAAATATATTAATATATAAATATAAAAAAATTAAATAAAAAATATATATTAACATTTTTTGATAAAATATGTTTAATTTTTTTTATTATTTTAATTTTTAATAATTATAATTTTAATAAAATAATTTTATTTTTTTATGTAAATAATCAAATGGTATCCAATGAATATTCGTTTATCTGATCAAATATTTTTATTTTTATTTTATTAATTATAACAAATTAATGAGATAAAAAATTAAAAAAAAAATTCTCAACGGAGACGAAGCCGATAGAGGCCTTCTGGCCGTTGCCATCCCTACCGCCAACCCGCCATCGTGGGGCGCCATCCGTGCCGACACCGCCAACTTAATGCTGGTTGGAGCGGGCAGAGCTCCACCTCGATCTGCAAAGCCCCATGCGGCCGTGGAAATGAGCATCCATTTGTGTCGTGCTAGCGTAGCTTGAATTGGACCGCGTCGATCTCAAATCATCCAACTTGTCGAGTCATCACCATCTATGTATTATTTTAAAATAATTAAAAATCAGACATTGAACATGGTGCACTCACCTGGTCCTTTTCTATCCTCCATCATCTGTCAATATTCGTACGGTTGGTGATATTTACATGAAAAAGGATTCCATCAAGGCTTTGCTTCTGCCTTTAATTTGGATGTTAATGTATTCATCCCAAGGCATAGAGGCCATTAGATTCCGTGCATGAACTTGGATCTTGTAAAAATATGCCATATAAGTCCCGCATGCTTGCAAGTTCAATGACTTGTTAAATTTATTTAAAAAAAAAATTATCTTGATATGGTTAATGTTTGTTGTTGTAATATAAATAATAATAATAATAATAGTAGGACATAATTTATTGATAAACAGAACGCATTTTTTTAATCGATTAACAGATCAATTTTAATTAGAATATTATTTATTTAGTTGAAAATGCCAAATAAAAACCATTATTTCTATTTTACAATGGAATAACAATCAAATTATTATTATTATTATTTAAATTGTTGTATATAACATGATAGGAACCACTTAGGCCTCATAATGGTGATTGTTTTAAATGTTGAAACTGAATAAAAATTATACTAATTTATTTGGTCAAATAATTAGGTATGGATTCCACCAAGTTTATATTCCATCTTTGCCTGATTTTGGTTGAACTTCCTCCCATCTTACACACACACACACACACACACACACCCCCCCAATCCAACAAAAAAAAAAAAGAAAAAAAGAAAATCAATAGTAAAATTTATGATATGAGATAATTTATGTTTAAGAAATTAGATGGCTACTTCAAAGTTCACCAGTCTTCACCTTATAACTTTTGAACTGATTTCCGGCAATAAGGTTGCAGTATTAGCTATTAGCTATCATCTTACCTCAAAATGATGATGCAACATGATATATTTATAACAAGGTTTAAGTGAAACCTAAGATGGTGGGCATTGCAGGCACACTCCTAACATTTCCTTTTGATTAAAAACACCATCCTTGCTTTCCAAAAAAAAAAAGAAAGAAAGAAATAAATAAATAAACTGTCTTAAAAATAAAATTGGATAACAAGTGGGACTGGAAAAGATTCCGTTCCACACAAAAGGCAAGCTTCAGGAATTCATCAATATAGAAATTGATATGGCTCTGAACTCCTGCTCTGGACTCCTGCTAATAAGCAAATGTTAGAGATCACTCCACTGATCATCTTAACTTATAAATAATACTGTGGAAATTTTCTGCATCAAATGATCCGTGTCATTGTTTCAGTAGATATCTGTAACTGGACCCATTCTACCTTGTCCCAAATAATTGGGACTAGTAAACATCAGTATATGAAGTTGGCAACAAGATGAAGTAAGGTCGTAAAGACAATAGCGTATGACTTTAATTTTATTTTTTGCACCAAAAGATAATTGAAGGCTTATTATTCGCATTACAGCTTGGAAGCCTTGTGGTTGTCCCTCAGAAGCCTTCTCAATACCTTTCCTGCTGCTGATTTGGGAATTGAGTTCACAAACACCACCTTCCTCACCTTCTTATATGGAGCTACCTAAAAGACATATTTGTGAAAATCATCAAAGAGAATTTTAGATCTAATCATGAAAACAACAGCTAAATTCTCAAATGACATTTTTGCAATTAAGTAAACTACAACAATTTTACAGGCGATTCATTCTCAAATTGGTGGTCCCTAAGATAAATGGTGTCCTAAATGTGGAAGAGCCAAATATAGTCTACTGACAAATTATATTCCAAGTCTTGAAGACAGAGCTAATTAGTCTCCAATTCAAAAGTTTCCAGCATCTGATTGTAGAGAATGCAAACCCAAGTAGCCATTAGAATAGGAATGGTAGGTCAGTCAATGGTCAGAAAAGAAGCCCATGTTTTCTGACATGTCACAACAGCAGTCAGTCCAATGGCTGATTGGTTTTGGTGATGACTCCCAAGTAACTAATATAAACTCATGGAATAGTCTTTGAAAATTTGGATGGGGGTTGTAAGAAACTTGTGATAAATCTCTCAATCAATGGATCCACATATGGGCTACCATGGTTTTTGGTTATATTTATTTTGAATGGGAAAGCTAAAAGTTCATGGACCATTTCTAGTTTATTACTAACAGAAAAATGAGGCTTAGGATTAAAAGTGATAAGATGCGAATCAAGGATTAGAGATAACAAAAAGATCATCAGGAAAAGCATGGCCATTCATGAGCTACAGCTCCTGAAACATGATTGCTGGACTTGACAGGAAAAGATAGGAGAAATCTATCCTCACCAAAACCAGCAGCCATTTCAGACCCATATCAGTGTGCTAAGATAATAGCTACATGTTCAGATGAATTATAATATGAAGCATTTTTTCCATTTTTCACATGATAATAGCAAATTGGGATGTGCTTTTAGATCTTAGAAATTATAAGATGCTTTAGAGCAGAAACACGTGAGAGGCATTATTAAAGGACCGACGAAAATATCTTATCAATTCTGGTTGGAAGAGATGCATTTTGTCTAAAATTTTAAGGCACGAGAAGCATGAACATGGAGAATCCAAAGGTGCAAAATCGTGTGGCAGCATTAGTGGAGTGGAGACCTCATCAAACTTGTGGCCTGTATATGGTGAGGTAAAAGGTTTTTAAGTGAAGCTTGACACAAGATCATTCTATATGGAAGCTTAAAGTGGTTCAATTATTCGCTGACAATAATTGGCTTATTTATTTTACCAGATAAAGCATAGGTGCCATGCACCTGAAGTTTGATAGCCTTAGCAGTCCAATAGGAACTTGTTGACATCTGACTTGATTTTGATTCAACTTGACTCTTACTAGTGGGGCATTGCATTGCTCAGTTTTATCCAAAAAACACTGATCTTAAAATTAAATGTCATGGAAATAGTTGTTTGACTTATATGATTTTTATAATCCTAATGTTCTTGAAAGATGAGTTAAATTTTCTCATAAAGTCTCTGCTAAGAAGCCAAAAAGCTTACAGAATCTTGACATGACTTTTTCCAAAATCCATAAACAATCATCTTCTTCCATGCAACTTAATGATACCTAATTATCGAGCAGTTAAGTTTCAGGAAGACCTCCAGTTTTTGAATGTGCTAGGTTCCCTGCAACCAATTTGTGGCTAACCATTCTAGCTAACTTATTAGATTATTAGGATCATCCATCAGCATGAAATTTGAACTTCCATCATGAGGTAGAACATATAGAAAAGAAAGGATCATTTGTCAGATGGATTTTAGATGGAAATTATATAATTCTAAGCCGCAGTAGATTTGCATGCAACCCTTTCCCCTAGAAAATTTTTATAGTCATTTTCATGTTGTAGGTTCCCAGTAGGTATGATCTTACTGGGATTTTCAGCAACAGATGCCAAGAAAAGGATGCAATCAAAGTGAGTTACCTGCTTAGCTATGTATTCAATTACATCTGCAGAAGAAAGCACACCTCCAGGCCTCCTGACCACAAATGCAACTGGTATCTCCCCAGCCTCTTCATCTTCAGCACTACAAGGGAAAGAACACTAAATAAGGATAAAGAAGAGGGAAGGAAACTAAATCAGAGCAAATATATCTTCTCCATTTCATGAGGTTTAAGGACTTACAATGTCACTGCAACATCGAGAATCTCTGGGTGGCAAATCAGTAGGGCCTCTAAGTCAGCTGGAGCTATCTGCACCATGTACCAAAAAAAAGAAGATAATTTAGAACCCAAAATAGACTTATGAAATGTACTGAAATATTAAGGAAGAAATTTCATATAATTTCCTTGTTATTTATCTTTCTTTATGCTTAACACCAGGAGATATTTGATTTTTTTGAAAAAAAAAATTCATTGATTTGTTCAAACAAATGATCTAAGTCTGAGATATATCCAACTAATTGAACTAAATACACGAGCAGATTACTCTGTTGTCATTCTTATAACATTCTGACTGTCTCTACCTGAAATCCTTTGTACTTGATTGTATCTTTCAAGCGATCCAAAACATATAAGTACCCATCTTGATCAAAACATGCAATATCGCCTGTCCTTAACCAACCATCCTCAACAATTGTTGATGATGTAGCTTTCTCATCATTCAAGTATCCTGTGAAGATCAATTGCTCTCATGGAATTAGTTAGAATTAGGCAAAATTTGACTGTGTGAAGGGATGAAAACAAACACATATGCTAGTAACTGATGTGAGGGGAAAAAAGATTGTCCAATAATCCCTGAGCTGCCACACAAAGGCAGATGTACTGCAAAGAGTTCTGCATTATATAATGGTGCACTTAGAACATGATCATGATTTTTTTCTTAAAAACAAAAACTAAAACACATGTCCTTGATTAAGGTTTGTGAAAATTTATTTAAATAAAAAAAAAACTACTTTGACTAATATCTCCATGATGAAGGTGCATATATGCATGAGGAAGGTGTGCATTTTCTGAGGGACTGAAGTGTCTTTTGATCTACAATAGAAGGTTGAGTACTTACCAGTCCTTGACATTTAACTTTATCATCACCAGGATTCTCAGCTTCTCGCTCCAAAATGCACTTCATTGTGGATCAATAGGTTAACTTAGATTAAAAACAAATGAACCTTAATTCACATGAATCATTATGCATCTTTTTCATTGCGACTATGATTAGCCAATTCCTATGAGTTAGAAACCTTTCGTCAATTGCTGCGATTCTTTTCGAGGAGTTTAGAATGTAAATAAGAAGAGGATAAGGTAGTGTTTGATTCCCAAATGCTATTGTAGTATCTCATTGGTGATGGTCCTATTTTATTTTATTTTATTTGGTAACCACTTGCAGATAAATCTCAATCTTTGGAGATAACTCTCAATAATATCAATCTACTAATTAATTAAGTTATAATTATATCTCTTTTGAAAATTTAAAATGCCTATTTTGATGGGAGTAGGCGGTGGAAGGGAGTTAAAAAATCTCTATAAATAGAGATCCCTTCTAAGGTTTTTGATATCACATCATACGTAAGAAAACCATACGGAAGTAAAGAGAGATTGGGTCCCTGATTAAGAGCAAATCCTGAGGGCATACCATCATTGTGCGATTGCTCGTTGATTGGAACTGCAATTGCTCGTTGATTGAAGCACTCAACTCAATCAAGATCAAGATCCTGATCCATATCCTCAAAGGTTGATCATAAACAATGGCTGAAGGTAATATATTGATCTTGTTATTATTTCTATACAATTTCTGTGTAGATTTTTATAGATCTCTAACAGTTGGTATCAGAGCCTCAATACCTCTGCCATGTTTTTTTGTTGCAAGTGTTTTCATTATTTGAGATTTAATTATTTTTGGATTTAATTAAATCTTTTAGAGCAACTTATGTTCTTGGTCTCTATTTCTCTCATATAGGAATAATCCAAGGGGGAGGCTATTTGACCCAACGGATGTATGGTAGGGATATTAGGGACGTACCAATAGGGAGGCTACTGATAGTACCTTGGTGCGTTTGATCAAACTACCTACGTACCGAAAGGAGTTAATAGATCGCCAAGCAAACTTTTCATGAACCACCAGATTTAGTTTTATTTTAGTTCTTTTATTCTTAAGTATGTTTAAATAAAAAAATAATATTAATAATAAAGAAAGGTGGTGTCATGGTGGTTAAGGATTGAGTTTTCAATCTTGAAGTCTTGTGTTTGAACTACCTTAAAACATGTTTTTTCATGAAAAAAAAGGTTATGGAAAAGGGAGATGACGGTGATTCAATGGCAAGCATATCCGTTGAGCTAGCCTATTTAAATGTGTGATTTTGGCTTTTCGTGTGATTTTCAAAAAAGAAAGGATAAAATAGCATATTATCCATTTGGTTAAATTTTAAATGCATGCTATTATATGTTTAATGTTTTGATATGATTTATTTCATTATATCATGTGATATGATTTGTTTTATCATCTTATTTCTTAAGTTTAAATTTTTTGTATTAAATATGCCTCATGAGCCTCTATGCCTACTGCGTTTTGCATAGACTGGCCCAAGAAAATAATGAGCTACGGCCAAACGTGTTTTAATTGACAAAAATTTTTCTTAAGATGATAATTTTAAAAATGCATTAAATATATGATTGGTATGCTATTGCTCATGTTTTGCATATTAGATTTTATATTATGCATGAATAAAATTATATTTAGTGGTAGTGTAAAAAATCACAATGCAAATCCTTTTAAGGTTTGATTGATCAATTTATGTTTAGAAAAGTGAAGAGATCGTGGTTACTTAATTGGTTCTGTTGACTTACCTAAGGAAAACAACAGGGGACCCCACCTCTCTTCTACTGGCCTGACCAATTCGATTAATTCAGACCTTGATTTAGAAATGTTATATGATTAAGATCATTACCTAATAATCATGCTAAATTGGCTAATTTATATACACATAATGGAGTTTAAATGTCATGTGATCAATATAATTTTGATTAATTGAGGAGTAGCCACAGCATCTTTAATTAATCAAAATTATATATTGAGTTACAAAGATCACATAAAGTTAGATGACATTAATTATAATTAATTATATTTAATGCAATGAATCTTATCTCACATGAATTTTTATTGCATTGATATAATTAATTAGGATGGGATAACAAATTATTTTCTTAATTACCCATAGAAATTAAGAAAAAATATAATTTATTAGTCACATCATTAAGTTAATGAGCCCACAGGTAGTTATTATATATTAATGATTAATGTTATTGCATGTTTACATTGGTAAGATATGACATTAAGTTATATGCCTCAAATTCAGTTATATGAACATGATTTTTATTTTTATTTTATGCAGTTTTTTGTCTGTTACTATTTTTTATATGAAATGTGATGTTTCCGATTTAAGTATGACAATTATAAAGTATGAAAGAAAGAATTCTTCTTCAATTATAATGCATAGACATTGACTATGCTATCATGAAGGATGAACCACATTCGGTTACATCTACTAGCACTCAGCTGAAATTACTGCGTATGAACAATGGAGCGATCTAATCGCCTCAGTATGATGTTATACGTACTAAGATTTTTCTAGTATACGTAGTTCAATTCTTGAGTGCAAAAATGTCAAGGAACTTCTGAAAGCTATTGACGCACAATTTGAGTCTTCAGATAAGGCACTGGCTAGCATCCTAATGGTAAAGTTATCATTAATGAAGCTCACTACTATTGAAGGTGTGCGTGAGCACATCATGAAGATGAGGGACATTGCAGCTCAGTTAAAATCCCTAGAGATTGAGATGTCAGAATCTTTTTTAGTGCACTTTGTTTTGAATTCACTTCACAGCAGTATAGTCCCTTCAAAATATCTTACAACACACATAAGGACAAATGGTCAATTAATGAACTTCTGACCATGTGTGTTCAAGAGGAAGGGAGGATGATTCTGGAAATGAGCGAAAGTGCGCATTTAGCTACTTAGAGAAAGACTAAAGCTGCTAAAGCCAAATGCAAAGAAAAGGGTAAAGTATCCATCCATACAGAAGACAAGAAGGAATTCAAGTGCTTCTTTTGCAAGAAGAAAGGGCATATAAAAAAGGATTGCCTCAAATTTAAGACTTGGCTTGACAAGAAAGGTACTCTAACCTTATTTGTATGTTATGAATCCAATATGGTTGTTTGTCATAACACATGGTGGATTGATTTTGGTTCTATAATCCATGTTTCAAATACCTTGCAGGATTTTCTAAATCAAAGGAAACCATTGGGAAGTGAACAAAGTATCTATTCACAAACAAGATGGGTTCACATGTGGAAGCGATTGGGACGTGCATGACTTGTTTTAGATTCTGGTTTTGTTTTAGATTTGGAAAAGATCTTTTATATTCCAAGTTTTTCTAAAAATTTAATTTCAGTATATGGACGACACATCAACATACCATTTATCCCCAAATTTTTTTGACTTTATTTGAATTATAAATGACCACAATGCCCCTGGAACATTTTGGGTGGTGCCACCCATGAACTCTTGACTCTGTCTTGTGCCCGCTGCGTGTGACAGCGGCGTGAGGCCGTCCCGGCCCTCGGTGGCCTTGCGTCTCTTGGCCGTTGGGACAACTGTCGCCCTTCGTGGCTGCAGACTAGGGCTTCCCCGGCCCTCCAGCAGCTGGGGAAGAAGAAGAGACGGCCTCCGACGACCGACGGAGGCGATGCCGGTCACTTCAAAACTTTTTTTTTAAGTTGCAGCACCCGTGGCCGCAACTGAGGGGCAGGCGGCGGCGTGTGGCTGTCGCTGCCTGCTCTTCCGCCTCTCCTCCCTCATTGGCCACTGCCCCAAGCATGGTGATGGCCGGCGATGCTCTGATACCAATTGTTGGTATCGGTGAAGCCGTGGAACATGGGACTCACCTCTGATACACGGTGACACAGTGGAAGTTCCTGGAGGATCGTCGATCGTCGGGGGGCTACAAAAGTTCCCGAAGATGTCACACCTCTGAGCTGCGGTGATGGAGAGGGAGAGGGTGGTGGGATGCGAGTCCAGAGAGGGGAAGGAAGAGCTTCTTCCTTCTCTGCTTCTCTTCCATTGCTGAAACCAAGGAGCTCGTCTCCCTATTTATCCTGCTCATCTAGGAGACACCCCATTTAATTGTTATGGATGGACGTCTCATCTGGTCGGACAGAAACGGGGCCGGGTTGTGGAACATGTTGAAAAGCCGTGTTCCACAACGCCCGTGTTTCACGAGGGCGGCTCTGTTTCAGCTATAAGGTAACATTACAATACATACAAAAACATCTGATTGCTCTGAAGAGAAATTTAGAGCCAGTGTCACGCCTCAGACCCAATACTGGATTTAGGGGTGGCAACCCGCTGCATGCCTGGCATGCAAGGCATCCTGAAACATAACACTTAATACAAGAAGGGGTAATAACTATATATCATCCAAATTCAAAATATTCTTAATACAAGCTATAATCATATGTTTTAGGCTACATGCCTAAATACATAAATCAATGGGGTAACAAAAAATGTTGGATCTAAGTCACACAATAGCTGCTCCAACTACCCAAATCTCCATCATCAATTCTATGGCTCTAAAAAACATTGTGAGATTTAAATGAGCTCACACTTAGTAAGTAAACCAACTATAATATAATATAATCATTTCACTCAACTTTTTCATAATAAACACATGTCGAGCTTCCACATTTCAAATACATTTCGTCATGTTTTCAAAACATGCATTCCATATGCGCAAAATGATTTTTGGAAGCAAATACTATATAGCATATACAATTCCAGAACAAAACCACTGTGCCATTGTAAATAGCATGTAAAAATTCATTTTATACCAATGTCCCTAGTCACACTATGTCCACATAAACAAACACCCATCAGGCGTAACCTCCATAAATATTCTCTAGGAGTCAGGGTCCTAGAACCAGTGTCATGAACACATATCATATCCTGTTACGGCACACCCTAGGAGTGTATGTCCTTCACATATTCCCCTATGGAGATGGGTCCCGGAGTTATGTAGCATATCATGCCATATCCTGTCATAGCATGCCCCATGGGCGAGTGTCCTCACGGCACACCCAATGGGCGAGTGTCCTCAATATATTCCCTCTATGGAGATGGATCCCGGAGTCATATGAGTCATGTAACATATCACATCATATCATAGTGGACCGCGGTGGGACATATTATCATATACAAAAATATTATTTTCATGTCATGTTTGCAAAATAGCATGTATCGTTGCGAACGTGCAATCCATATTCTTTTCACAATTACAGTGGTTTAAACTTGTCAAATACATATGTATATTTATAAAACTTTTGACAATTTAAATACCATGCCAATTGATCAGGTGCAAGTATAGTACCAAATTATTTGCAAAATATCATAATTATAAAGACGATCATAGTCAATGCTCGCTTGCAAATAAGAGTACCAAATTTATTTTTTTTATTTTTCAAATAATGCAATATATATCAGTATAGCATTTAAATATATAATTTTATACTTTAATAATTCATAAAAATCATGATAAATAGCTTACTTACTCATAAAAATAATGATAAATGACTTACTTACCTTCGGCGCTAATCTAAAAGTGTAAATCAGCTATTTGGGCACCTAGGTATCTACGACATCAATTTTTCGATTTTTAGTCTCCAAAATCTGCACATCAAAATATTTCTAAACTCTATCCATCTAATTTCAGAGCCAACTTGGAGCTTAAATATCTTCAAATATATAAGCCCAAATGAAGAAATAAATACATCAAGAAACTAGGATCAACACTGATCCAAACCCCATCTTCCTTTCATCGAATCTAACCCGATTTGGAGCCCAAAAGGGCTAATTGAGTTGGGCCGAATCTAAGCCCAGCTCCTCTCTTTTCCTTCCCCCCCCCCCCCCCCCTCTCTCTCTCTCTCTCTCTCTCCCCTGGTCCAGGGGAAAAGGGAGTGGTCAGTGGCCTAGGGCCGCTACCGACCCCTCTTGGAGCTTGCTTGGCCGCCAGCGACCGGTCCAGCATCGGCCACCGACGGCAGCCACCCTCCTTTTCTTTCCTTTTTCTTTTCTTTCTTTCTTTCTTCTTTTTTCTTTCTTCTCTGTTCTTCTCCCGCCACCTTCACTGTGGCGGTGGCACAGCCAGCCAAAGGAGGTCGTTTGGACCCCATCGGATGCCTCCCCGACTCCGATGGGGGCCGCTGCCCACGACCCGGGCCTGGCGAGGCGATGGACACATCGCCGGAGCCCAAATAGATGCAGAAGCCAAGCCAGCTTCCGCTGCAGAGGAGGGCCACCCGGCGGCCCTCTTTTCTCCCCTCCCCGGCTGCCTCGAGCGGCCGGGCCTCTGTGGCCGGCGCCGTCGAGGCCTCCGGCACGATCATGGGAGGAGCAGCGGAATGCTGATCCTCTCTATCTCCCTCTATGTCTCTCTCTCTCTCATGATTCGAAGGAGGAAGAAGGGAATGGCAAGCGGCCATTCCTTCAGCCAAGGTTTGCCCCCCGGCAACCAGCCCAGTGTCGGCCACCGCGGGCGGCCTTCTCCTTCCTTTCCCTCCTCTCTCGTTGGGAGGAGGCTCACCCAGGGTGCAGATGGCAAGGAGACAGAGATGGAGGGGAGGGGGGTTGGCTCCCTTCTTAAGGCCAGCACGGCCTGACGCCGCCCGCATGTTGCACACGGGTACGGCTACATCGCCGTGCTGCTATATGCAGCAGCGCAAACTGCGTTGCCACACGCTAGCGTATACGGTACGCCAGTTAATTATTTTATTTTAAACGTGAGGGATTACATATAGATCATCAGTCTTAGTTCGATGCATCAGTTTGTGAACTTCATCTGGTCGAACGTAAACAGGGCCGGGTTACGAAACACGTTGGCAAGCCGTGTTCCACAACGTCACGAGGGCGGCTCTATTTCAGCTGTAAGGTAACAGTACAGTACATACAAAACATCCGATTGCTCCGAAGAGAAATTTAGAGACAGCCTTTTATTCTCATTGACCATCGGTCTTGTCTCGATGCATCAGTTTGTGAACTAAAAGTTTTACCTTTCATGACACCTGGTCCTCGTAGCCAAAGCTCACCCCTGTTGCCTGGAGGCGAAGCTGATCCAGTTTCCCAATCAACCAATTTGGCCTCCATGTTTGGAGCTAAGAGTCCTACCGAAGTATACTTTCTATATTCTGCTGTGTTGAAACCGCAAGTTCCTACCGCAGTAGTCTCAGTCAAGCCATAGCCCTGAGGAAAGAAAAATTCTAGGAAAATGTAATCTCATAAAGAAAGAAAGAAAAAAAAAAAAAAAATCACGAACATCCAACTGTTGCAATGAAATAGTCATTGAGAACACTATATTAGTGAAAAGCAGCTCTCATTTGCACAAAGAAACATAGAGAGAGCATACTTTGCAATGATTTCTAAGATGTTCAATAGTTTCATAGAAGAAGCCACAATCAAATCACTTATGCAACTAATAATCAAAGATAACATACTAATGATCATCACCTGAATGAAATCAACATGAGGGAAGGCTTCCAAGAAGTCCTGTATCAATTTTTCACTGGGAGGAGCTGCACCACAAGAGACCTGCGTCAGAGACCGCAAGTTACGGCCACTGGTATCTTTAACTCTCACAAGAGCTGCCAACATCGGTGGGACAACCCGAAAGTGAGTGACTTTATATCTATCTATAGCTCTAACAGTCTCCTCTGTGCTGAACCTTCTCATAACCACAACTGTTGAACCCAGAGAAAGGAGTCCCATTGTAAAAAGCGACAGGCCGTAGACGTGAAACATAGGTATGGCGGCGAGGAAGACATTCTTCCAGCTCTCGGTATGATACAGTGAAGCTTCGAACCGGACAAAGAGCTCCACCATTGCGATGAAATTTGCGTGCGTGATGACGACCCCTTTGCTGGGTCCTGAAGTGCCTGACGAAAGGAGTATCGCGGCTGTGTCGGTTTGGCGAATTAGAGGCCTTGGTGCTTGCTCTGTTTTGCTCGAAAGAAGCGTATCGAAAATGGGGAACTCGGCTACGTCAAAATCTAATCTTTCAGGAACTGTGACCACCCGAACGCCCAGCCCATCAAATTTTACAACGTTTTCAGAGACAGTGAGGACCAATGCGGCCTTGCAAACGCTCATCCGTCTCTTGATCTCTTCGGGGCAGCTCAGAGGATTCATGGGAACAACAATGGCGCCGACAGAGAGGATGCCCAACAATATAACAGGAAAGAGGATGGTGTTGGGCAAGAGGATCAGAACCACATGGCCGCTGGAGATGCCAATGCCGTCGAGGCCAGAGGCCATGGACTTCACCATGCGGCGGAGCCTGTGATACGATATGGAGAGCCCCGACTGGGAGTCGACGAGGGCAGTGCATCCCAGGTGGTCATGGGAGAAGAGGAAGGATACCAAGTCCTGGAATGGGTTCTCGGGAAGGGCTCTTGGGGGTTGCTTGCTGCTATAGATGCCGGTCTCTGGTGAGAAAAAGCTCGGATATTGGCTCTGGTTTGGAGCGATGGAGCCGAAACGTTTGAAAGAATTTGACTCCATGGGAGAAGAAGAGAAGAAAAATCCGAGAGCGAGAGTTTGGAGGGGGTCTATAAGGCGAAGAAGAACAGGGGAGAGGTATTTGAAAGGGAGGACCGGGAGGGGCGTCGGTGAAGCAGGGCAAGGAAAGAGTAATAATAAGTAGGAGTGCAACACGTGCTCACGAAACTTGAGTTTTTCTTCGCCCTAAGTCTAACCTTATTTATAAAATATCAATCTTAATCCTATTTATAAAATTTAATCCTAACCTTTTCGAGTTGAATTCGTATTGATGAAAAAAAAAAAAATCTTTTTTTCAAAGTAAATAAACATCGAATTATGAATTCCAGAAATAAAAAAATAAAATCCCTAGTCGAACGCATAAGCTGAACTTAGGACTTTAACATTATATTTAAAAAAAAAGTCTTACCTGAATTGAAGAAAAAAATGAATGGGCCATGGGCACAACCACTTCCCTGCTACAATTTTATTGCACCTGGAAACGTCAGCTGGTCTTCACACAAAGACATTTAAAAAGGTATAGAGGTAAAAAAATTGACCATGTTTAGCTTTTCAGAAGCAAGAAAATAATATTTGCCAAATAGAAATAAGTGACAAGATAACAACTCCGACAACCAAGGCACAAGATGGTGTGAAGAAAGACACCCTCTCGAAAATCACTTCATGTCGTATCCTCTCTTTTTTTCGCTTCATCATTGGATGTCCCACTTTGAAGTAGAAAATAACAAGATAAATGAGAAAGGGAGCAAGACACTATGCTTACTCTTGCAAAGAGAATGATAAGCTCGCCTGCAAGATAGACATAATAAAAAAATAAAAAGTGAATGAGCCAATACTTCGCCCTGCGGTGAGAAATTGCAGCAATCGAGGATGCGAGACTGACCATTGCTTAACTGATGTCTTCACCGTTCACGGATCAAAAAGAACACTAAGATTTGTGACATCTGAGCCCCTTTGCCATACAGCTTGCTTTCGACTTAAGCACGCCGGTCATGGAAGGTAACCCTTAGGTTCGGGTTATCTTGGGTTTGGATTGCGGTCAACCCAGAACCCGGGTCAATTGCAAATCGGGCCAGATTAAACTCGGGTCTTTTCGGGTTCAAGTTGGATAAATATGAGTTTAAAAATTGCTGTAAATCGGATTCGGCGAGCCGGGTTCGGATTGAACCCGGCCCAAGTTGCATCCCTAATATTACGGACGTCAACTTTTAAAGCAAATAAATGAACATATTAATAAAATTTAGATCATGTTTGCTTTGCTTACTAATTAATGATATTAATAATTATAAAATTTAAATTTTCATCTTATTTCTGCTTTTAAATCTATAGCTTATATTCATATTTGTCTCTATAGTTTTAACCTTTCTATTTATATCATTTAAAATTTTTAATACTTAACCAATATTTATATTAATCATAGTTATCAAAATTCGAAAGATGAGTCAATGGTTTGATAGTCCAATCAAGTGCATAAATCGTTAAAATTTAATTTTTAGAATTAAATTATTAAAAGTATAATAAAATATAATATTTATATTAATAATTGAAAATACTTTTATTTTTAAAATAATAACAATTGAAATCCTTATATCAATTTTTGTTTTGGGAAGGAAGGGAGGGGGGGATGGGGAGAGAGAGACATGGGTTAATAAAGAATGAAAGGAAGTTTAAAAAAGTTTTAAGCTTAAAAGAATAAAAGAATAAAATTCTAAAAAGTAATCTTGATATTTAACTTATATTTGTTAAAAAGTAAGTTTGAAAGTCTGAAAGAACCAGTTTGCATTCATTAGTTTAACCTGTATCATCAGGCCACAAAAAAAAAAAATCATCTGATTCATCTACTTTTAATCAGATCAAGTATACAATTAGTTCAACTAGAAGAGTTCGCTGGTTCAATGGACAGATTGATTCAGTCCTGAGTTTGCTAGCAGTGATATCAACATACATGCTGTCTGTCACTTGTCTTGCCTGTTACTTTTGGACAAGATCCTCAATCCAAATTTTTTAGGGTTGCATGTTTAATTTCCCAGAATGAAGTTGGGAGTGCCAAGAGTTATTGATGATCTTTTGAATGTTGTTTTCCTGAAACAAACTTTTATGATATCTCCATCAGAGGTGAAGTGGGGATTCAGAACACCTCAATCCATCTGGACATAATATTTAAGGGTCAGAAGACATGAAATGAGAGGACAAACCCAAACAAAGTCTTTAATTTAAGAAATATGAGAGGGGTTCAGCTTAGAATCTTGGAGGAGACATTAGGGAAAGACAAAAATAAGTGTACTAAAAAGAAAAATACTTGAGTTATAGGCATGCCTTGTTTGGTATTTTTGGGAAAGGCAAAATTAGGTGCAAAAAAAAAACTAATTTTTTTGGAAAGAAAAAATACTTAAGTTATTGGCATGCCTTGTTCAGTATTTTGAAGACCAAATTTTCAATCACCAACAAACACCTAATTTTTTACTTTTGGCAAATGTACATCTTGCCATTTTTGGCAAAAGTCCAGTTTAAAAAAAAAATCAAGCCTAAGAAGATGTCTTGCTTGGTATCATGTTTGTCAACATGGAAGAACCAAAGACGTGTTCTCTGCATCTAGTGTGAGATTGGCAAATACATCCACCCATTTATATTTTTCAATCTTATGGTATTGGATTGGCAATTCCTGGGATGAATCGAATACAATCTAAATGATCTTAACTCAAACTTGGGCAATTAGTCCAAGCACATCCCAACTCGTACTTAACTTTGCATGCATGCATACAAGATCAACTCAACAAGCTACAAGTGAGCTCAAGTTGAAATCGAGCCAACCCCAATTGGTAATAAATTAAAATTTAAAATTATCACTTCATCCTCTCTCTATAACCATGTTTATAATTTTAAATTTGTATCAATAATTTAAACACATCCTTAATTATAAGACTAATTCCTTAACCAACTAGTATATTTACCTCTATAACAAATATAATAATAATAATAATAATAATAATAATAATAATAATAGTACTTATAGTTATCGAGTATATAGTACATACAAATGTATATGTATTTGCTATATAAGTCCCAGACAATGCTGATTGGACTATCAGGCTCATAAATTACCAGACCAAGCTCGGCCCTTTTTGAACCATCAAACCAAAAGTTTATATGATTTCTGCTCTCCCTGCTAGGGAAAGCCTTCAAATATCTTTCAATCACCGACGGCTTCTGCGCTATCTGCGACGCAGCAAGGCATAAGGACGGTCCGTGAACCAGCCAGTGCCTGGCCGTAAGAATTTCAGAATCCAGCCTCAAGTTTTTGATTATGAAGAGTCTTTGTCCATCACCTTCGATATAGTAAATTATATGTAAGCTATGTTGATGCTAAATCACCGTCCTCAAACATCGGCGAGCATCCGATCGCCTCTTTCAGCGAGCCCGGGATCTTCCGGCGAGCTTTACGCGCCTGCGGGCTTGCAAACAAGTCTCGGAAGCTGAAGATTCCGGTGGGAACCCTTCGACGCTCAAGTCAGTGCTCTGAGCAACAGCCGTGAGCTTGAGGAAGCTTGAGAGAGAAAGAGGCTCAGAGAAGAGCACTTTGTGAGCAAGAATGAGCGTTTAGGAGTGGGATAAGTTCGTTACCTGGTCGAGGGTCCCTCTTACCCATTTTATAGATGCTTAGAGTTTGTTTGGCTTGAGTGGTTGAGGCCTCATAATGATGACTTTTGTAGATGAAGTGTCAGAGCTGATGTCTATGAGGCTTGGAGCATGATCACTCGTCAGAGCATTAATTGATGGTAGCAACAGTGGAGCTTACCTTCATGTGATTTGTCAGAGCTGCAGGCTATGTCCTGTCAGAGTAGGCAGCTGCAGCTGGTTGGTAGGTGCTATTTTGGTTTTGACAGCTGTCACAGGCTGCTGCAGGGCGTGGCCGACTGTTACAGCGCTTGCCAGACGTGTCCCCCACGTCGCACGTCTGTTGCAGTCGAATGGTGGATCACGTGGTTGTGTCAGGTGGCTTGAGGTAGCTGGATGCGAGGTCCGAGGCCGAGGCGGAGGCTCGAGGTCGGGGCCGAGGCGGAGGCAAGAGGCCGGAGCCGAGGCGGACAAGAGGCCGAGGCCAAGGCGGAGTATCGAGGCTGGGGCCGAGGTGGACTTGGACGATGACGGGGTGACTAGGGCCGAGGCCGAATGGGGGCAAAGGCCGTCTAGAGACCAAGGCCGACTGGGGGACCTTGTGGCCCATGTCCGAAGGGACCTCGGAGGCCGAAGTTGCCCTGTGGGATCGAGGCGGGGCTCCGTCAGTTTCCTTCATAGTTTACTCTAACGGCGTTGGATTAGCCACATCAGATGCCTCCTCGCCCCTGAGATGAAGCGAGCCCACCCCAGCGAGGCGAAAGGGGCGTCACCTCCCAAGTGGCTGATCCCCACCTACCGCCAACCGCCGATGGGCACGTGTCTTGAGATGATGCCGCTGAGGCTACAATAACGCCGCTGAGGTAGGGATAAAGCCGTTGAGGCTGTGATAAAATTGCCGAAGCAGAAATAGAGCCACGAGGGCTAAAGTAAAATTACCTTGAGTGCTTGCGTGCTGGTCTGGGAGGTGACTCGAGCGGGTATGGGCTGTTAGGGATTTGAACCGACTCGGGGGCGTATCCTAGCCGGGCCGAGTAGTATCCGTTAGCCGCGATACCATCGAGCTCCTTCGGAACCATCTCGGGTGTTTGTGTGCTGGTCAAGGAGGTGACTCGAGCGGGTATGGGCTGTTAGGGATTTGAACCGACTTGGGGGCGTATTCTAGCCGGGCCGAGTGGTATCCGCTAGCCGTGATACCGTTGAGCTCCTTCGAAACCGCCTCAGGGGTTTTGTGGCCAGCCTAAGGGGTGGCTCGAGGTCGCTGGAACCATAGGTCTTGAACCGCCGTGGGGGTTTCGCGGCCGGCCTGGGGGTAACCTTTTGATCGCAGGACCTTCGAGAGCCTTTTGAATGGTTTGCTTTGTTGGTTTTCCCATAATGTATTCAGATACTAATGAAAAGAACTTTTTCTTAAAGTGTAGTGCACTTAGCTTTTTGGTAGTTGTTTTCCTTTGTGTCGTGTTTGGTGTCGACGTCAATTAAAGGCTTGAGAGCTTTTTCTTTAAAGAAATTGGTCTCCTTCTTCCGAGTTGATGACCTGCCCCCAGGAAACTATGTTGATTGAAGGTGGAGGGTACCAGTACTGAAATCCGAGGGCATCTAGAATGGAATCCGTAGGTCTTGGCTAAAACCGAGGCCGACTAGGGCCGAGGCCGTCTTGAGACTAAGGCTGACTTGAGACCGAGGCCGACTGGGGGCCGAGGCCGTCTTGAGACCGAGGCTGACTGAGGGCTGAGGCCGACTAGGATCGAGGCTGTCTGGAGACCGAGGTCGACTAGGGGCCAAGGTCGACTTGGATGACGTGCCGAGGTGAGGTCGACTGGAACCGAGGCCAACTGGGGGGCGGAGGCCATCTAGAGGCCGAGGCCATCTTGAGACTGAGGCCGACTGGGGGCCAAGGCCGTCTGGAGACCGAGGCCGACTGGGGCTCGAAGCCGACTGGGGGTCGAGGCCGAGGCCGTCTGGGGGCCAAGGCCGTCTTGAGACTGAGGCCGACTTAAGACCGAGGCCGACTGGGGGCCGAGGCCGACTTAAGACCGAGGCCGACTGGGGGCCGAGGCCGTCTGAAGACCGAGGCCGACTGGGGGCCGAGGCCGAGGCCGTGCGAGGCTGAGGGGGTAGCGGAGTGCCAAGGCCGTACGAGGCCGAGGGGGGCTCAGGAGTGGATGCCCGTCAACTGTGAGCTGGGGAGTCGGCCTCTCCTAGCTGTGAGTTATATTGGGGCTTTTTGATGGCTAAAAGCGATCAGTAATATGTTGCAAGTATATAATTTAAACAAAGGTATTATCCGATTGGCCACTGGCCGCTGATAGAGTTGAAGCTGCTGAGACAAAGTTGAGGCCTTCGAGAGCCTTTTGAACCCCGGAGGATGACCCGAGAGTCGCTGAGATGGGACCATGCTCGGGAGCCTTTAACCCCAAAGGGTGACCTGAGAGTTGAGAGTCGTCAGGTGCCTTTTTAACCCCGAAGTGTAACCCAAGAGTCGTTGAGATGGGACCATGCTCGGGAGCCTTTAACCCTGGAGGGTGACCTGAGAGTTGAGAGTCGTCAGGTGCCTTTGGTGCCGAGCTGGCCTTGGGCTTGAGTGCTGATGGTACATCGGGCTTAGAGTGCTGACGCTTGGGGCCAACCGAGGCCGTCCCTGCTAGACTCGGGCTTAGAGTGCCGATGCTTGGGCCGACCAAGGCTGTCTCTGCTGGACTCGGGCTTAGAGTGCCGACCGGGGTCGGGCTTTCTGGATCTGATGGTACACCGATCTTCAGTGCCAATGGCACATTGGGCTTGCAGTGCCGAGCTGGCCTCGGGCTTTTTGGATCCGATGGTACACCGGTCTTCGGTGCCAATGGTACATTGGGCTTGCGGTGCCGAGCTGGCCTTGGGCTTTTTGGATCCGGTGGTACACCGGTCTTCGGTACCAATGGTACATTGGGCTTTCTGGATCCGGTGATACATCGGTCTTCGGTGCCAATGGTACATTGGGCTTTCTGGATCCGGTGGTATACCTGTATTCGGTGCCAATGGTACATTGGGCTTGCGGTGCTGAGCTGGCCTTGGGCTTTTTGGATCCGGTGGTACACCGGTCTTCGGTACCAATGGTACATTGGGCTTTCTGGATCTAGTGGTACACCGGTCTTCGGTACCAATGGTACATTGGGCTTTCTGGATCTAGTGGTACACCGGTCTTCGGTGCTGATGGTATATCGGGCTTTTGAGATGCCAACGCGAGGTTGGTCTTGAATGTTGATGCAGAGTCGGTCTTCCCTGCATGACATTTTTAAACATCAACAAAAGAAATGTTGTCTTAAGTGCAGTGTACTTAGCTCTTGTAGCACCCCTGTTTCCTTCTACTGATTTGGATACTTCAATCCGCTGGTGGTCTGCCCTCCAGGAAAATAGGCCAAGGGGCTGAGGCCGAGGCAGGCCAGGGGAAGCAGAGGCCGAGGCAGGCCGTCGAGGCCTAGGGGGGCTCGATAGGCTGCATGGTTGAGGGGAGCAGGAGATGGAGGCCTTCCAAGGCCGACGGGAGCTGGCAGCAAAGACTGGAGCTAGGCGGAGGCCTTCCGAGGCCAACGGGAGCTGGCAGAGGCATGGTGGGGTTTAGATGGGTCTGGTGACATCGGGACAGGGCCAGTCGTGGCATCGCAGAGTCCGGAAGCAGCTGGGGCTAAGGAGGCCTTTTGAGAGCATGGAAACAAGAGCTGGGAGCTCCTTGCCTTGACCTTCTTATCTCCCAAGCCAGCTCTGGAGAAGGATGAAGGCGCTCGGAGGCAGCTGGGAGGAAGCTTGGACATGGGAGCTAGAGGTGCCGCTGCCCTTACTTGAGCTTTCCTCTGCGCTACTGTCCGTAGGAGAATAGGCCGCTTGGGTGGCGAGTGATGGCTCTCTGAGCTTTAAGTCACTGATGAGCTTGATGATGGTGGACCTCTTGCTGGGGAGTTCTCTCACCGGATGGATGGTGGATGGCTTGGGTAGTGAGCAAAGAGTGAGTAGAAGCTTTTGCTCGCTGCTGCGTGGTCATAAGATGTTGCCTCTGAAGCTTTTGCTCAGTTCGTTGAAGGTGCCCCCCAGCATAACTAGTGAAAGCTTTCCGGATTCTTGTCATCACCATCTTCATGATCCTCCATTTTGATAAAAAGGGGATGAGGATCTGCAAACTAGCATCGCTGATCCCCTCTACCTGGCGCACCAATCTGTTGACGCCAAATCACCATCCTCAAATGTTGGTGAGCATTCGGTCACCTCCTCCAGCGAGCCCAGGATCCTCCAGCAAGCTTCATGCGCCTGTGGGCCTGCAAACAAGTTCCGGGGGCCAGAGATTCCGGCGGGGACCCTCCGACGCTCAAGTCAGTGCTCTAGGCAACAGCCGTGAGCTTGAGGAAGCTCGAAAGAGAGAGAGAGAGAGAGAGGCTCAGAGAAGAGCTCTTTGTGAGCAAGAATGAGCGTTTAGGAGTGGGATGAGTTTGTTACCTGGTCAGGGGTCCCTCTTACCCATTTTATAGATGTTTAGAGTTTGTCTGGTTTGAGTGGTTGAGGCCTCATAATAATGACTTTTGTGGGTGAAGTGTTAGAACTGATGTCTGTGAGGCTTGGAGCATGATCACTTGTCAGAGCATTAATTGATGGCAACAACAGTGGAGCTTACCTCCATGTGATTTGTCAGAGCTGCAGGCTATGTCCCGTCAGAGTAGGCGGCTGCAGCTGGTTGGCAGGTGCTATTTTGGTTTGGACAGCTGTCATAGGCTGCTGCAGGGCATGGCCGACTGTTATGGTGCTTGCCACATCGCACGTCTGTTGCAGTCGAGTGGTGGATCACGTGGTTGTGTCAGGCGGCTCGAGGTAGCTGAACGCGAGGTATGAGGCCGAGGCGGAGGCTCGAGACCGGGGCCGAGGCAGGCAAGAGGTTGGGGCCGAGGCGGAGGCAAGAGGTCGGGGCCGAGGCGGAGGCAAGAGTCCGGGGCCGAGGCAGACTTGGACGATGCCGGGGCGACTGGGGGCCGAGGCCGACTGGGGGCGAAGGCCGTCTGGAGACCGAGGCCGACTGGGGGCCGAAGCCAATTGGGGGTGGAGGCCGAGTTGCTGAGTCTGGATGTAGTTACTGTGGCCCATGTCCGAAGGGACCTCGGAGGCCGAGGCGACCTTGGTGGCCGAAGTCGCCCTGCGGGACCGAGGCGGGGCTCCGTCAGTTTCCTTCATGGTTAACTCTAACGACATTGGATCAGCCACATCAAGCTGCATCATCCTTTTTTATTGATCCACGTGCATTTTATATAACTTAACACGATAGGATGAAATAAGATAGCAGAAATACGATCTTATGAGCATTACGTGCATTAATATCCGTTCAATCTTTTTTAAAAATTTATATATAGAAATGATGTAGCGCATGTTTTCTGAATGAGTATTATAATTTTATAACTATGGTTCCGTAAATTTATAACTGGGTATTATAATTTTTTTTTACTTTCTAAATGGGTGTTGTAATTTTTTAACTACGGTGTCGTAATTTTACAACTGGGGTGACGTAATTTTTTTTCGACCGGTATGTCATAATTTTTGAATGGATATCATAATTTTTTCCGATCGGGATATCGTAATTTTTAAATGAATATCATAATTTTATAACTATAGTGTCGTAAATTTACAACTGGGGTGTCGTAAATTTTTTTCAGCTTTCTGAATAAGTGTTGTAATTTTATAACTATCGTAATTTTACAACTAGGTATCATAAATTTTTTTAACCGAAATGTCGTAAAGCTTTGCCTTAACATTTTCTAAATGGATGCCGTAATTTTATAACTACTGTATCGTAAATTTACAATTGGGGTGTCATAATTTTTTTTTCGGCTTCCTGAATAGATGTCGTAATTTTATAATAACGGTATCACAATTTTACAACTGAGATATCGTAATTTTTTGACCGGAATGTCATAAAGCTATTTTAATGTTTTCTAAATAAATGTCGTAGTTTTATAACTACAATGTCGTAATTTTATAACTATGATGTCGTAATTTTATTTTTCCAAAAGATAAGCCATCCATTAGGAACAATGTATCACTTACGAATTAATCATGATCCCTACTATCTCGTTCCATTGTATTAAGCCATATGGAATGCATATGGACAAATAAAAAAAATGGTATAATTTATGCAGAATTTATTGCACCGGTGTACAAAGCCTTTTCCTTTTGACCAAAAAGAGTCTGCTAATTGCCAGGAGAAACAATTCAAAAGGCAGAAGAGTCAGGGCTCGTAATACTAAGCCTAAGTTTGAATTAGGCCTGAGCTATCCCGATGCCTCCAATCTTTCTTTTCTCCTTGCCATTTTCTTTCAACTTCAAGATTCAGGACGTGGTGAAAAATTCAACCATTTAAAAAAAAAAAAACATGAGCACTAGTAATTCAAACTTGTACTAATTAGGTTATAATACAATCTTAAGGTTGTATTTGATATATCACCGGATAATCCTAAATGATAATATGAATCATCTACAAAATAGATTACCTAAAATTAATTACTATGTTTGGTATACATATAATGTTCAGTAACATTGATTACTGTGTTTGATATCACAAACAGATTATATAACATAAAATTCCCAAAAACCCCTTAAATCAAATCTATTAAAAATTCATATACCATTATATATTTAGTTTAAAAAAACTTGCATTTATAAATAACAACACCAAATTTAATGATCCACTATATAAGCTTCTTTACATTATATTTTATGATATAATTTTTGATCATAGCTCTTATGTATAATACTAGTAAGTGCAAAGATGTGCAGTTTTAATCATATATATATGTCTAAACAAACAATGCTTTTAAATAAAATTTCATATGTGCTTTGCATGCAAAGAAATTTCACTGAAAGCTCAACCTTGTCGAACTCTGCATCGAGATTAAGCAACAAGCATAGAAATAAAACTAAAAAATTTATAATAACATAATAAATACCCTTTGTTACCGTGAAAATCCGTTCTCCGACTCGGGTGCGCTTTCGGCTCCTGATCCAGACGCCGATCTCGTCGCCTCGGAGGGGAACCTGCAAGACAGTCCGCACGCAGAGGGTGCTGTGGGGGTTGCCCTCTACGGGAGACCCTCCGACGCCTAAATCAATGGAGATTCACAGCAAGCAGATGTGAGGAGAAGACTCTTCACAGAGAAATGTTTCTCAGGGCCCTTGCGAGAGCTCTAATGGAGTATGAGATTCAGTAGGTGAATGAAGGCGTAAGAGATTGCCTTAGGGTTTGCACGCATACCTGAGAGGTTGGAGTATTATGGTATTTATAGATGATCACCTGATTCCTTGGACGTGCCCTGGATGGGGTCTAAAAACTGTTAGGATTCGAATCAAGTTTGTTATGAAGCCAGTAGGGTTCGTATCTTGTCAGTTAGAGGATCAACGGCTAGAAGAGCTGGTTGATGCCTTGAGGTTCAATTATCACACAGACCTAAGCCACTCTTGCAGGTCCTAGGCCACTTTTGGGCATGATTCATCGTCTAAAATCTTATTCAGTTATAACATATTCGAACTCTCCTGTGCCGAATTCCGCAAAGGTATTTTGAATGCTGTGGTTCGGCCTGAATGAGGAATAACCTAGTTTTCCGAGGTATAGAATGGATCGGCTCGGATGGCCGAGGTATGGTCAGCTCAGATGGCCGAGGTATGAAGATAGCTCTGGTTACCGAGGAATGGCTCGGCTCGAATGGCCGAAGTATGAGGATAGCTCGGGTTACTGAGAAATGGCTCGGCTCGGATAGCCAAAGTATGAGGATAGCTCGGGTTACCGAGGAATGGCTCAGAAGTATGAGGGTGGTTCGGGTTGTCAGGGCGACCCTACTTTGCTGGAGGTGATTTGGCTTCGTCGCTTGGATGCTATGCCAGTTGGCTAGCAGGGTATCTGGATTGGGCATGACGCAATCGTCGATGTGGGCGGTCAATAATGCAATGATGATTTTATCCCTCATCACATGCCCCCCACTCCCTAGTCCGAAGTGTAAGTTCGGATATAGGAAGTAGAATTCTGGAGCAATCTTATTTGGGGGATTCAAAAAGGCGGGCAATGATAATCTCGTAAATGACAAGCCGCTGTTTCGTCATCATTTTTTACCGCAGCTCAAGGAGGAAATGCCTCGTTTCCAACAAGTTGCGATAGCGGAAGTTCCGCGTGGCAGGACTCCTTTATTTTTGATGCCCATATCGGGGTTTTCGGCGTCTAGGGCTTTCTTTTTGAAGCACTTATTTAAAGAGGGCTGGGGCGGCGCTCCTTCTGCAATGCCCCTTTGTCCCTGCCATAGAGATTTCCCCTTCTCTCCTGAGCCTCTGTTCGTTTGTTTGTGTTCTGTTCCTTATTTCATCAGTATGAAGGGCCCAAATGATGTTGCCTCAGAGATCACCCTAGAGGATTTGGATAGAATCCGTCGACTTTATAGAGTTCCTGTGGACGTAGTCTTAAGGGTGCCGAGGGTTGAGCATAGAGTTCTGACTGAGTTAAGTCATGGAGTTTTCTTCTACGAGGAGAGCCTTAGGGCAGGTCTCTGGTTTCCTCTTCACTCGCTGGTACAGAAGGTGATGAGGTTCTACATTATATGTCCAACAATGATGGCATCGAATAGCTGGTGCAATCTCATCGGGTTCATCTCGCTGTGCAACCGCGTTGGGGTGACTGCGACCCTCCCTATGTTCCGAGTCTGCCATAACCTGGTTTATGGGAGGGGCTCCGAGTGGCCGTATATTGATCCTCGGAAGTCGTTCAAGATGATTACCGACAACCCATCTTCGATAAAGGAGTGGAAGCCCCGATTTCTTATTGCCAAAGGGAATATCAATTTGGATTTTTTGAGGGGATGGACGAGTTATGTGAAGGATCCAGAGGCGCACCCGGAGTTGAGCGAGCAAGAGAAAAGAGATCTGACGACCCTTCGCAATGGTCCGGAGGTATCGGCTAGCACTCTGTTGGCGGAGGATGCCCTCCTCGCTGTCGGACTTAGCTCTATCGACCCTCAAGGTAAGTGTACCTTTTCTCCTTGGCTATGATGGTCGGTGTGTTTGGGTATTTATGTTCGATTGAACCGTTTAGTGTGTTTTCAGCTGAGAGGTCGGCATTTGTGGGCCAGATAAAGAAGGATATGGGAAACGCCATAGGGGCTCCAGCTCTGGGGAAAAACACAAATCCAAGAAGATGTCTCGTCCCTCTAGGACTCGCTTAAAGGGACCAAGGAAGGACAGTTTCAGTCACCGCTCTCCTATCCCAGTAAGGGATGAAGCAGGAGCGCAGACCATGGTTGATAAGCCCTCCCTATCGAAGGGGGGCAAAGTAACAAAGGAAATCACTGGGGGGAGCTCGAAGGGAGCTGCTGAGATTTTTCCTCTCCAAATAGTAGTCGTGTCAGACGATGCCGAGGAGATATCGTCAGTCGATCCGATGATCCTCCTGCTGGAGGTTTTTTAGTCACCAGCAGTAAGGAGTCCACCATGTATGGGAGAGACCCCTGCTCAGGTGGAAGGATCAGGGGAGGCAGCGGTGGCTGCCGAAGATCAAGCGGAGCAGCCTGTTGAAAGGCTGGTAGAGGTCGTGGTACCTCCCGCTGAGGATCCCTCTTCTGTGGTCCCCGGGGACACCGTGGAAGAGGTTGAAGTTTGGATGGAGTCTTTCGGAGGTGAAGCATCAGTAGGAGAGGAAGAAGAAGAAGAGTCGCTGAATGAAGGGGATGTCCGGGCCGAGATTCCCTCAGTCAAGGACGAAGCATTTGAGGCCTTGTAGGTTAGAGTTCTGGTAGAGGAAGCCGAGCGGATGGTTCCTCGGGCCGGAGTTCCTCAAGCCAGTTCTTCGACCATGAGTTCTTTTGTCCACGGCCCGGAGGTGGATGATATGCTTACCGCCTTTATGAATTCTGTTTTGCGCACCGAGGGGAGTTCCTCGGCGGACGAGCCTGTCGTCGACGATATCATTGAGGGCGCTTTCGGTCGGCTTGGGGCACCGAAGGATGTTTTCCTTTTCTCCAAAATCAATAACTCCACTCTCATGACGATGGCTTCAAACTATATCTCCCGAGTAAGTTATTATACCGAGATTGTGACTCCTGATTCGTCGGTCAGGCCGTGATTTCTCACTTGTGTTTTTCTCGCAGAATGCCTTGGTCACAAGGGCATTGAATTGGCGCTTGAATTTGGACAATGGGGCTTGCGCTCAGGCCAGGAAAGAAGCGGCCGACCTTTGGGCGAGGGTGGATTCAACCAGCCGATTCTCCAGGGCCTTGGCGTTCGCTAGGGCGGATTTTGAGAAGGCGAGCGAGTTTCACCGGCTCGTAGCCAAAAGGGCCTCTCGACTTGAAACCCAAGTCAGAGAGCTTCAGGGTTTCCGCGAACAATCAGACAAGGCTTGCCTAGAGTTATCCCAGATTAAGGCGAAGCATGACGACAACGTTAAGACCATGCAGCAGTATTTCGACAAAAGGTGAAACCAGTTGAGGGCTAGTCATTCCGAGGATAAAAGTAATTGGAGCAGGAGGCTCAAGGAGGAGGAACGCAAGTGCCGGCGGCAGCAGGATCAGCTTGCCGATCTGAATAAGAAATTCACCGATATGGAGAATCAGCTGAAATGGCAAAATGAGCAGATTGCTCGGCTTACCGAAGATCTCGATCAATCTCAGCGAAAAGTTGGGGACAAGCAGTCCCGAATTAATGACCTCAAGGAGAGTCTTCAACAAAATAAGTCGGCCAAGCTAAAGGCCTTGGAAAAGGTTCAGGAGCTGAGCAATGAAATGGCTCGGTGGGAGAAAGAGGTATAGCATCTTCCCATTTATTTTCTTTTGGTACTTTTCTTTTGTTCGTGGGCTCGAATGTTCTGGTGTTTTGCAGATGGGCAAAATCGAGTTCGAGGCGCAGGAGCAATTTAAAGCTCTAAGGGCGGAATTGTTCGCGAATCGTTAGATGAACTTCGATCTCGGGGCCAGTTAACTAAAGCTGATAACCGAATCGCTTCGGCTATGGAGGAGTACAAGAGTTTTGTCCAATTTTCCGAGGAGCGTAGAGAGGCTTGTGCTAATGCATTTAGGTTCGGTGAGAAAGAAACTCGAGAGAAGATCTCTCAGGCGCATCTCGAGCGGGATTTATCCTTTTTGGATACCGAACATTTTGATTCTTGTACCCCAAGGGCCGAAGAAGCTGAGTATGAGGATATTTTAGACATCGATCTTGACGCTATCCTGGGCCCTAATGAGGCCGCGGCTCCCGAAGAACGCCCTCAGCTCGCTGCCGATGAACCAACAATATTTGAAGTGGGTGAAGCAAGTCAAGTCCTCCCGGATGTTACCGAGGAGGCTCCTAGGACCGATCCGAACCCTGATTCTTAAGGGTTGCTCATGTATTTTTGCTTCTCAGATTTGTAATCTGGCTGAAACTTTTAAATGAATGGATCTTTCATCTCCACTTGTTTGTCTTTTTTGGACGATCTTTTTGTCACATGTCTTTCCTGACGGCGAACGAATCATAATCAATTCGCATTCCTAGGTTGGTTTATCCTTTCCAGATTGAATGCTCCGTTTATTTGAAGTTGAACCGATTTGCTTTGCTGATGTAAGCTAGCTCGGTTTGAACTTAAGGAAATGTCTTGGTCAAGGCCGAGGCCAAGCAGATGGTTCAGCGCGGTATGACCAAAAACTGCGCGAGTACCTCGACTGGGGTCGAGATTTGGCGGATAGTCCGATCTATGAGAAATCATCTCGTTTTCTGCCTGGGCGGACGAGATGGATTTGTAATTCGCCGAAGGACGCTTTGTTTTTTGCGTAAGGCATTTATTCCGTTGGCCTTTTCCAACATGGGTCTTTTTAACGTACGCGATAAGCATTCGATTGCCATTGGATGGCGCCATTTTCATAAGGCAATTTCCCAGGCCTGCCCGTATCTCAAGGATCGGCGGACGATTTCCTGCATTTAAGGCTCTTGATTCGAGATCAGAGGAAAATCTTTTGTCGTGCATCATGGCCTGGGAAATGTGTTCGGTGCACTTTGAAAAGTGCCCTTTTATCCTAAACCGCCATGTGGTAGCGTGGCCAGGGCATTTTGAATCCTGAGGCTTTCTACTTTAATTGCTGCTCCCGGTCTGTTTGCCTATAAAGCGGGGGGAGCTGACCGTGTTGGGCTATCTCCCAAGGCCTTCCCTATCTGTGACTTGCAAGGGTTTTCATGGCATTTGTTTCATTGAGGTTGAGAGTGGAAAGACTGAGTTTTCCTTTTGCAAGTTGGTTTGCCCCAGATAGCTAGGGCGATGAAGAAGCTGCTGAAGAGCAAGCGGTCCTCAAGGAGGAATTCTCGGAGATCATATAGAGAGCGCACGGGAGGCCCGCAGAGGTTATATGGGGAGTGCACGTATACGCTTCCTGTGTGTCCTTTGCTAGCTGCCATGGGGATCGCAGGAAATGCAGAGCATGTGCATCCCCCGTGATTTACATGAACTTCGCCTCCCCCCTCAATTTGGATTCCTCAGCTCATCCGCCTGAGGAATCTTTTTCCATGTGAAGAGGGGGAGAGGGTGGTCTTGGACTGCTGATTCTCTGCCTTTTATTGTTGGGCAGTGGCCAGTAGTCCTTGACCTGGTTATGATCCCTCTACGCGTTCATCCGAGGGATCCGTGGATGGCTTACTTTGTTCTTTGGGATTAACAGTGGCTCAACGGAGCTTGTCTGGTTTCTCTGATTTCTGGGGTCGGATGTAAAGACATCGTTATCGACCGAAGCTGCTCAGCCGAGCTTTTATTTATTTTTATTTCCTATACTATGACGCACTTGTAATGCCTCTCAAGAGGTTGTAATTTTTTTATATTAATAAAGAAAGTTTCTACTCTTTCTCTTTGTGACATCTGTTTCTTTTTCTGATGTGATTGTGTCGAGAGTTGCTACTCTCATTTTATGCTTTTCAGTCTGTAGCATAATATATAAGTTCAGCAGCGTTTTGCTACTTTGTTTTTGCCAATGTGTCATTTAGTCTCCTGTGAGGGAAGTGTTTATCTCTGTGTAGGTCAGAAAAAGGCCTGGGTGGCCTTGTGGAGTTATGCAACAAGCATGGTCCTATTTAAGGAACGAAGTACGTATTTCTTTAAAAAGAAATAACTTGCGTAATCTTGTTGATAAGCAAAGAAAGGTTACTAACCTCTGCCGAAGCATAATAGGACGTCTTACTTGCATCAGAGTGTTTGAGAAATTACTCATTTAGTCTGAGGCTTCCAGGAATATATTTTACTTGGCACTGCCAAGGTACGGAGACCGTCACTCGGCTTAACCGAGGCTTCAAGAATATATCACTCGGTTTGGCCGAGGCTTCAGATAATATATCACTCGGTTTGACCGAGGCTTCCGATAATATATCACTTGATTTGACCGAGGCTTCAGACAATATATCACTCGGCTTAACCGAGGCTTCAGATAATATATCACTCGGTTTGACCGAGGCTTTAGACAATATATCACTTGGTTTGACCGAGGCTTCAAACATACATCACTCGGTTTGACCGAGGCTTCAGATAACATATCACTCGGTTTGGCCGAGGCTTTAAGATTATATTTTACTTGGCGCTACCAAGGTACGAAGATCGCTCAGCAAGCCAAGGATTTATAAAGATTATATTTTACTTGGCGCTGTCAAGGTACGGAGATCACTCGGCCCGACCAAGATTTATAAAGATTATATTTTACTTGGCGTTGCCAAGGTACGAAGATCGCTTGGCCCGGCCAAGGATTTATAAAGATTATATTTTACTTAGCACTGCCAAGGTATGGAGTCCTCCCAACCCAGCTGGGATATATTTTACTTGGCGTGGCCAAGGTCCGGAGATCGACACTCGGATTGGCCGAGGCTTCAAATAATATATCACTCGGCTTGGCCGAGGCTTCAAGATTATATTTTACTTGGCGCTGCCAAGGTATGGAGATCACTCGGCCCGGCCTAGGATTTATAAAGATTATATTTTACTTAGCGTTTCCAAGGTACGAAGATCGCTCGGCCTGGCCGAGGATTTATAAAGATTATATTTTACTTGGCCCTGCCAAGGTACGGAGATCGCTCGGCCCGGTCGAGGATTTATAAAGATTATATTTTACTTGGCGCTGCCAAGGTACAGAGTCCTCCCAGCCCGGCTGGGATATATTTTACTTGGCACGGCCAAGGTTCGGAGATCGCTCGGCTCGGCCGAGGATTTATAAACCTATCTCTCATTGTAGCCATCAAAGAAAGCAATAAAAATAGAAATTTTTTGAATCTTTGAAGATTTAACTCAATGGACAAGGTAAGTTCAGGGAGGGCATACTCTCACTGATGATAGATGCGGAGATTGTCTGAGTTCCACGTCTGGGGAATAGATTTTTCGTTTAGATATTGGAGCTTATAGGTGTCAGGTTTGATTACCTCCGTAATTTGATAAGGACCCTCCCAATTAGGAGATAGCTTTCCTTGCTCCAGTGGCTTTGAGACGGATGCCTTCCGAAGTACCAAATCACCCGGGAAGAAAAACAAAACTTCCCTTTGACTCTGGTTGAATGGTAGCGGGCAACTCTTTGTTGGTAAGCCGCCATCCGGATCTGGGCTTTCTCCCTGACTTCTTCTATCAAGTCAAGATTGGTTCGGAGTTGTTCATCATTGGATTCTTTCGAGTAGCCTTCGGTGCGAGGGGAGGGGAGCCCGACTTTCACGAGGATAACAGCTTCATGCCGAAGGCCATCTTGAATGGAATTTGGCCCGTGGGAGCCCTTTCGGTGGTTCGGTATGCCCACAGCACATGGTGGAGCTCCTCTGCCCATCTGCCTTGCGCTTGGTTGAGCCGAGCTTTAATTTCCTGCAATAGAGTTTGATTTTTTACCTCGGCCTCTCCATTAGCTTGAGGATGTCTGACCGATGTCAGGCGATGAAGAATGCCATGATCCTCGCAGAACTTTCAAAACTTCGGATTATCAAATTGCTTCTCTTTGTCGGTGATGATGGTGTGGGGAAGACCGAAGCGGCAGATGATGGACATCCACATGAAGTCTTTAGCCCGAGCTTCGGTTATCTAGGCGACTGCTTTGGCTTGACCCACTTAGTGAAATAATCAATTGCAACAAACATGAACTTTCTTTGCCCCGTTGCGAGGGGGAAAGGGCCAAGTATATCCATTCCCCACTTGGCGAAGGGCCAGGGGGACGAGATGGAAGTTAGGTGAGCAGAGGGGAGCCTCTGAATATTTGAGTGTCGTTGGCATGCATTACAGGCTCGGACAAGGTCATCAGCATCTTTCTGCATTGTCGGCTAATAATATCCTTGGCGTAGCACTTTGTGGCACAGGGCGCGGCTGCTGAGGTGATTGCCACAGATGCCTTCATGAACCTCTCGAAGAGCATAATCGGCTTCTGATGGACGGAGCATTTGAGCAATGGCATGGAGAAGGATCGCTTATATAGCCGATCATCAATCAGAACATAATGAGATGATTGCAATTTCACTTCCTTGCTTTCTTTCTATCAGTGGGTAGCAACCCTTCTTTGAGGTACTAGTGCGGGGGTCCATCCATGATGGTTTGGTGTCAACCTGCATCATGTGATCAACATCGACGATGCTGGGCTTCTCTAGGACCTCTAGGTGGAATTTTTGCTCGAGATCCATCGACTCCGTAGTTGCCAAGCAGGACAGTAGGTCGGCGCTCGCATTTTCAGTCCTTGAGATTTGGACAATTTTAAATTCATCGAAATAGGAAGATAGATCGCGCACCTTTTGGAGATACCGAATCATACTCAGCTCTCGAGCCTCGAATTCTCCCAGCACCTGGCCAGCCACCAATTGGGAGTCGATGTAGGCAATCAGTTTCTTGACTTTAAGCTCACGAGCGATTCAAAGTCCAGAGAGCAGGGCTTCATACTCTGCTTCATTTGAGGCCGGGAAGGAGAAACGAATGCCATATTCAAAGGTTGCGCCCTCTGGACTAGTGAGGACTAGTCCGGCACCAGAGCCACCCGCACTGGAGGATCCATCGGCGTAAAGCAACCATGGGGCGCTGGGCTTTGGTTGTCCTAGGGTATCTGAAACAGAGCCATCTTCGGGAATAGTGCATTCGAGGAGGAGTCTGCTAGAACTTGGGCTTTAATGGCTGGACAAGGCTGATATTGAATGTCATGCTCGCTCAGCTCGATAGCCCATTTGGTCATTCTCCTCGATGCTTCTGGACGATGGATAATTGCCTTGAGAGGTTGGTCGGTCAGGACGATGACAGTATGCGCCTGGAAGTATGGCCGCAACTTTCGGACCGATGTTACTAGAACTAGGATCATCTTCTCGACCTGAGTATACCTCGTTTCAGCGTCTTTGAGTAGTTTGCTGACATAATAGACAGGCCTTTGGACTCTGTTCTCCTCTCCGGTTAGCACCGAGCCAACAACATTTTCAGAGACTGCTAGGTACAGATTCAGCACCTCCCCTGGCTTCGGGCTACTGAGGAGAGGTGAGGCGAGGTATTTCTTGAGGTCTTCGAAGGACTTCTGGCAGTCTGGGGTTCACTGAAAGTTTTGGCCGACCGAAGCACTTTGAAGAAGGAAAGGCATTTCTCGGCCGATCGAGCAATGAAGCAGCTGAGGCTGCTACCCTCCTGGTGAGGCGCTGCACGTCCTTGACTGACCCTGGCGGAGCCATTTGTTGTAGGGCTTAGATTTTCTGAGGGTTTGCCTCGATGCCTCGCTGTGAAACCTTTCCCGGAGTTGACTCTGAAGGCACATTTGGTGGGATTGAGCTTCATCTGGTATTTTTGAAGTGTAGGGAAGCTCTCCGCAAGGTCCTCGATGTGCTGGATGCCTCCTTGCTTTTTACCAATATCATCAACATACACCTCCATGTTCCGACCGATTTGCTCCTTGAAGACTTTGTTGACTAGCCTTTAGTAGGTGGCACTGCATTTTTCAAACCAAAGGGCATAACTCGGTAGCAATAGATACCTCGTCGTGATGAAGGCGGTTTTCTTCTTGTCTTTGGGCGCCATTCGGATCTGGTTGTAGCCCGAATAGGCATCCATAAAAGTTAGCATTTGATGGCCTGAAGTTGAATCCACGAGCTGGTCGATCCGCGGAAGAGGGAAGCTATCTTTTGGACATGCCTTATTGAGGTCAGTGAAGTCGATGCAAATCCTCCATTTGCCTTTCGACTTCTTCACCATGACCACGTTCGCCAGCCAGTCGGGGTAACTAACCTCCCGTATAAACTTGGCTTTGATGAGCTTATCCACCTCTTCTTCGATGGCCTTTTGGTGCTCTGAGGTGAAGCTCCTCTTCTTCTGCTTAATGGGCCTGAATGTTTCATCCATGCTGAGGCGGTGGACCAGGACGTTTGGGCTGATTCCAGGCATATCCGATGCAGACCAGGCAAAGACGTTAGCATTCCTCCAAGGAACTCAATCAATTCTTATCAAAGCTTTCCTTCGAGCTGTGATCCGATCTTTATAGTTCGGTCGGCCGAGCCTCGTCGAGTGGTACCTCTTCCAATTCTTCGATCGGCTCTCCTCGTTGCTCGGTGAGAACTTCTCGAGTGTCCAGCCCATCCACCTCGGGCTTCTGGATTGGAGGTCGGCAACAAAGCAATGCCGAGCTATGATCTGACTTCCTCGAACAACCCCACTCCCCATTCAGTGGGGAATTTCATGGCGAGATGGGGAATAGAAATGATGGCTTTGAGAGAGATTTGCCCCGATCTACCGAGGATGGCGTTGTAGGGAGATCTGAGCTTGGTTACGAGGAAATCCATGAACACGGTAGCCACACGGGCCAGGTGCCGGCTCGGACTGACAGAGTGATGACTCCTTCAGGGATTATGGAGTCACCTGTGAAGCCCACAGGGTGGACTCCATCGGTCGGAGGCTTTCTACCCGAAATTTTAACCTCACAAAGGCATCAAAATAAAGAACGTTAACATAACTTCTACTATCAACCAAAATCCGGTGTACATCATAATTGTTCATATTTAAAGATACAACCAGAGCATCATCATGGGGGTACTGTACCTCCCCAAGGTCTTCATCAGAGAAGGTGAGCTCATCGACCCGAGCTTTCTTCGGCGGGTTCTCCTCCTCGCCTGGCCAAGAAGATGGGATCCGGCGCCGTTATCATATTGACATTGCCGATAACCGGAAGATTTAGTGGTGGGAGTTGGCGAGGTTCAGGTTGGCGATTCTCTTCATTAATTGGCTTAGGGGGGCCCCTGAACCGGTTCAGTCTGCCTCGCCGGATCAATTGCTCGGTCTCATTTTTGAGCTGCCAACAGTCCTCAGTATTTGCCCGTAGTCCCAATGAAAGCGGCAGTACTTGGCCGGGTCCCTCCACACTCTGTTGCCTCGAAGAGGAGGGGGTCGAGGAAGCTGACGCTCGATCTCCATCAGGATCTGCGCTCTCGGCGCGATAAGGGGAGTATAGCGGTCAAACCTTCGGGCCGGACTTCGAGTTGGTCTCGAGGTGGCGACGGAGGAGCTCTGCGGTGGCGAGGCGGGCTAGCGCGGTGGTGGGCTCCTGCTTGTCCGAGCCCTTTGCCTCTTTCTTCTTCAGCTGGTCGGCCCGAGCTGACCTCCTCGATTCTTCCACCCTGGCATACTTGTCCACCAAGGACATCATATCCGAGAGGCTCTTTGGGTAATTAACCTCCAGAGCTAGGTAGAAGTCTCCCTTCTTGGACACTCCTTCGGCCAGGGCGGACATGGCCACCTCGTGGTTGAGATGGTCGACTTCTAGGAGGGCCGTGTTGAAGCGGCCGAGGTAACTCTTCAGCGACTCCCCCTCTCTTTGCTTGATCTCAGAGAGGGAGTCGGATCTCCGTCGCTGGCGACGGTTGCTGACGAACTGGCTAATGAAGACAGCTCAGCTCATCAAAAGAATCAATGGAACCTGGTTTTAGGTGTTGAACCAGGTTCGGGCAGATCCCCTTAAAGTGGAGGGGAAGGCTCTGCACAGGATCGCATCTGATGCCCCGTGGAACATCATGATGGATCTGAAGCTGCTGAGGTGGTCGTCGGGATCGGTGGATCCATGATACGGCTTGATGGTAGGAGCTTGACATGAGGGGGAATCACTTCCCTCATGATCCTCTCGAGAAGGGGATGCCCTGCTCCGCTTTCGGCTGGGATGGAGGAGCTTGCCTAGCGGCATCCAACTCCGACGCCATTCTTGCCGCATCTCCTGCATCTGTTGTCTGATCCCTTCATCCAGAGTGGTATGAGGGATCGGGCGAGGAGAAGATGGCAGCAGTATCGAATCCTGGGAGGACACCAAGGAGAGGGAGCGAACCCGCCTGGATCTGAGTGGGCTCTTCCTCCAGCTCGCTGCACCGGCTTCGCCTTTGCGGGCCGGTGACCGCGATCTGCCTAGGACGGATCGAAAGAAGAGATCGCTGGCGAGACAGGGGCAGCGGCCTCCTCATGAAGCTGAGAGGCAGGGATAGCAGTTCCAGGGATCGCCTGGAACCCCTGGACTAATTGGGTCAATGCTTGGACCTGCTGAACCAGAGTGGCGAACTGGTCCAGGGTTACCGTCATTGCTGGCGAAGGAGTTTCAGCTGGCGGTGGTAGCGGAGGTGCTGCACCACTAATCGGATTAGGCCTTTGAGAGGCGGCCTGTCTTGAGCTTCAGATGTAGCTCTCTTCCGATTGGCCATTAGAGGATGCTTTGCTCTGGTTTTTGAGTCTTGTCTCCTAGATCACAAGTTTATGGGACTTGAGGCCCTTCCTCTAGTGCCAATCTGTTGCCGCGAAAATCGTTCTCCGACTCGGGTGCGCTTCCGGCTCTTGATCCGGACGCCGATCTCGTTGCCTCGGGGGGTGACCTGCAAGACAGTCCACACAGAGGGTGCTGTGGAGGTTACCCTCTGTGGGGGACCCTCCGACGCTTAAGTCAGTGATTCACAGCAAGCAGATGTGAGGAGAAGACTCTTCACAGAGAAATGTTCCTTAGGGCCCTTGCGAGAGCTCTAATGGAGTATGAGATTCAGTGGTGAATGAAGGCGTAAGATATTGCCTAATTAGGGTTTGCGCGTACCTGAGAGGTTGGAGTGCTATGGTATTTATAGGTGATCACCTGATTCCTTGGGCGTGCCCTGGATGGGGTCTGAAAACTGTTAGGATTCGAATCAAGTTTGTTATGAGGCCAGTAGGGTCCGTATCTTGTCAGTTAGAGGATCGACGGCTGGAAGAGCTGGTTGATGCCTTGAGGTTCAATGATCACACAGATCTAAGCCACTCTTGCATGTCCTAGGACACTTCTGGGCATGATTCGCCGCCTGGAATCTTATTCAGTTCTAGTGGATTTGAACTCTCCTGCGCCGGATTCCGCAAAGGTATTTTGAATGCCGTGGTTCAGCCTGAACGAGGAATAACCTAGTTTTCCGAGGTATAGAATGGATCGGCTCGGATGGCCGAGGAGGCTCGGATAGCCGAGGCATGAAGATAGCTCGGGTTACCGAGGAATAGCTCGGCTCGATGGTCGAAGTATGAGGATAGCTTGGTTACCGAAAATGGCTCAAAAGTATGAGATGGTCCGGATTGTCAGGACGACCCTACTTTGCCGGAGGTGATTTGGCTTCGTCGCTTGGATGATATGCCAACTGGCTAGGGGTATCTAGATTGGGCATGATCCAATTGTCGATATGGGCGGTCAATAATGCAATGACGATTTACCCTCATCACCCTTTAATCATCATCTCTTTTATTTCTCATACAATTGATTAACAATGATAAAATATTAATGAATATTGATTAAAAATAAAATCTATATCATTATATCATTCAAGAATCATAGAAAAAAATTATTAAACATAAATTAATGAGTTGGTGCCAAACAAATTATTCATATATTTCAAGATCTTATATTATAAACACCAAAGAAATATATAAATAGTTTAGGTTAGACACATAAATGTCATAAAAAAATATTTCAATCATTTTAAAAATAATTAATGATAAAAAAATTAAATTAAAAAGAATGCTAATTAAAAAAAAGGTTGTTTAGCGTAATTATCTTTAAAATATTTTATGTTCTTTAATTTATCAATTTGAAAGATGTATATTTTTTATAGATAAATTGTATCATTATAAAAATGTAAAGTATTTACATATAACTAAAAGATACTAAATTTAATTTTTTAAAAAATTAAAATATATTTTAATCTTCAAACATTTACTTAATTTTTTTATTCTTAAATTTTTAATTATCACAATTTATTTATTATAATTTAAAAATAATTTATTTTTTATATTTTTTATATAAAATTAATTAATATTAATATAATATTAATATATTATGATAATATGAATGTACCAATTAGTTGATAGCAAAATAAGTTACTTTTTAAATTTTAAATGGTAATATAATTAAATATTAATTTTAAATTATTACGTTATCAAAGAAAACGTTGCTAAGATATCATTTTTTGTTTTTTTTTTTTTTTTTTTCTTAGTGACATATGGCTATAAAAAAAAAAATGCATGTAATGCTTGAGCTAAAAAAATGTTGGAGAGGACCTGCAAAACACAACGAATAATGCTGCAATAAAAAAAAGATCATCAAAAAAAATAAAGCTTAGGATGTATTTGATATGTGGATAAGGAGGGATATCCCTAGATATCCCTCTTATCCCAAATGCTATAGCTACATGGGATAGTACTGAAAAAGTTTAACCAAAAAGATAACTCATATTTAACCAAATAACTAAAGTTATCCCTTGATGGCAGAATGGTAATTTTAAAAAGATGCTTATCTCCTCACTATCCCTAAATAAATGCTAGGATAGCCAAAAAGCTATCAAACACAGCCTTAAATAATTCATTCGAAGAAAAGAACAGCAAAAAAAAAAAAATGAAAGAGGAAAAAATAATTTTATTTTTACAAAAAATAAGACAAAAGTAATTTTATAAAAAAAATAAATTATAACATATCCAATAATGTAAATAATCATCTCCTTCTAAAGTAACCTGTATTACTTGAAATAAGATTACCACTATAAGATAAATTATAAATTACAATTAAAAAGATATATCAACATATTTATCTGATAGGTCATATTTAAATTATCGATAATCTAAATATATTACACCCAAAAAGTGAAGATTATGTTCCCCTTGGGAGTCGCCCATAATTGATGGATGGAGTAGAAATAATGATATAAACGTGAAGATCAGCCCCTCAGAATGTCAACAAGAAACAAAAACCCTAAAGAAACACAAATTTCATACATTAATGCATATATCTTTACTTTTATCTTTTATGCTCCAATATTGTCTAACCTGCAATATTAGCTTGTAACTAGGCAAATTAGGTGCAACACCAACCCACAGCTCTGGTACTACAATGAATGGACAACAGATCTACAAAAAAGTTAGCCTGCACAAGTGCATTGGCATTTGCACATAAGATAAAGGGAGAAAAGATAATGAACAAACGTGAACTAAGATGGCAAACTCAAAGAAGAGGGTTGATGCATGAGACAGCAAATGTGTGTCAAGGTTCAATCTCGTAGTGGTATACGTAGTGGGGTGGAGAGTCGTGGGGTGGAGAATAATTGACTTCGCTCATTGACGGTGAGGTGATATGAGATTGGCCTTTGTCCACCCTGACCTCACCCATTTCCACATCCTCAATGCATGGAAGATTGGGTGCAAGTATGCATCGGCTAAGTAAGCTTTAAGATTAAGGTCGGGTTCAGAAGCTCGCTCCATCATATCCTTCTCCATCGCTTCCTGAAATCATTGCAGGAAAATTAAAATGCATTTGTATCTTTTTTACTGAAAAAGAAAAAGGAGCTGAAGAAGAAATGCAATAGATCTTCTGTTATAATTTCAAATCAGTCAAGAAGAGAAGAAATATGTGATAGTTTGAATTTTCCTATGTTGGCCAACAATGAACATGTATGCTTGGAATTGAAGCTTACTGATAGAAACACCATAATGGCTAAATTGAAAGAGCACACGATATCTTAAGCCTTAAAGCTTTCTTTTGCTCCTCTCCCATTATTTGGTCTCATGTTTCCTCAAGTTTATATAATTGTTTGTGTTTCTTTTTTCATCTTATTTCTCAAGTCAGTTCTTTTCTTTAACTTCTATATCAATTATATCTAAACTATGCATCGCATTGGTGAGCCACCTAAGTTTATTTCTTCTTCAGATGGGATAATGTTACACTTCATTCCCTAAAAATGTAAATTTGAAAAGTTATTTAGGTATATTCCATGTCTTCAAATAAACATGGAGCAACTTTGCATTTTAATATCGCAGACGCTGTAAAAGAAAAACTTGACAAAAAGCATGGCCTTTACAGAAAGCCTATAGTATTATAACCTTGAAATCTCTTTCCTCCCTACTGTACCAAATCTATACTCTCTTGAGGCAATACAAAATATCAATCTAACACAGAAATGAAAATAATAAATCAGAAAACTACAAAGTTAGGGCAATACTCAGCATTTAGAAAATAGGCATAATTATAGCATTGCAGTATGGGAATCCACCATGCAGCCAACATATTGCATGTACCATGTGTTTTTCTGTTATCAAGAGAAGGAATCAGCCAAACATCTCTTCTGTCGTATTTGTATTTGGAATCATTTCAGGCACCTATTCAAAATATGTCAAAGGCCGCAAGATATACAAGATCTGTGGGATCAATGGAGTAAATGGATTATAAAGAACCAATGGAAAGGATGAGATATGCTAGTAGCAGCAGTTTGCTGGCAAATCTGGATTGAGAGGAATAACAATTTTTAGGAATGCCAGGTCTACCATCATTGAGCTGTTAAGAAGAATCAAAAGGCTGACAAGATCCTGGTCGGTGATGGTGCCAGAGAAGCATGCTAGAGTTTCTAAGTCCTGCAAACAGATTAGAGGGGCTTAAGAATGACAAAGGATAGCAGCTCTACTTGCAAAATTTTGCAGAAACTCTGGCTTCTTGTTTCCCTGTTATCTTTCTCTCTTTTCTTGTTTTATGCCTTTCTCCTTTGTACACCTGTTAAGCTTTAATAAAATTTTTTTTGCACTACGTGTGCCTTTTGTTTCCTCAAAAGAAACCTCAATATAATATATTTTTAAAATATAATTAAATCTGAATGTTGTGGGACTGCAATTTTGAAAAGGCAAAGACATTTCTACCAAATTAAACAACAAAATAAGTGAAACTCCAATTGAAAGAGATAAGGGTTGTTGACGGATATGTATATATATATATATATATATATATGGTAAATAGGAATCTAGAAGTTTAGAGCTTGCTATTATACTTGCCTCCAGTGGATATTTTCTAAAAGCAGGTTCGAAACGGCTTTTGCAGTACTTGTGAAACAGTATCGTCAGTAGAGGCAGAATAGTAAGTAAAGGAGTGGAGTCAGCAGCTTTTTTTGTGCTGAGTAAGCCAAGCAGAAGCAACTGGGATATCAACAAACTAGCTATTATGCGGCTATGAACGTGTGGCCAAAATGCACCAGCACTTTCATATTCTTGATTGTAAACATTAATTATCTGCAAAGAACAAATATAAAGAATGTATCAGAAGCCAAACATTTAAAGTGCATCAAGAAATAATTGACACATTACTCATTTATCATTTAAAATGAATAGATGAGAAGATGAACTTGTCTCCATGCCATATACTGGTAACACTATTAGACAGTAAAATCATTACATAAGTGGTGGTCATTGGCCAAATTTATATTCCACTGGGTCTCCAACAGCATGAACACAACAATTTGCCTTTCGTTACTAAGTATTCAAGTTCTCAAGGCTGTAATGATTTTTCATAAGGAACACATAGAGATAATAAAAGAAAAAAGCAGAAGTATAATACTTGCAAGGTTCTAACCTGGTGACGATAAACAAGGAATGCAAAGGCAAAGAATACTAGTATAAAGGGAAGGAGAAGTGGGGTGACCACAGCATAGACAAGCCCAAGGAGGAAATATAATTGGAGTGTTGGAAGGGTCTCAGGAAGACCAATGCTTCCAGGGTCCATGGCTTTCTCTCTGTCTCTTTCTGTTTTCACTAAAAACATGTTTTTCAGATGATATATGACCAGCGGCTTCAGACGAAGTATCTCACTGGCAATGCCAGCCCACCCATCAACCATTATGAATGTCATAAAGAATGTAGCTTTCATTGGTATAGATACTCCAATGGTTCTTGGGATCCTGTAGTCATTAAAAGCATAAGTACTTTGGACTGAAAAAATTGAAAAGAATACTCAAACCAGCAGAAGGTACATTGCCCCTTCAGAAGACAACCAATTAAACAAGAACATAACGCAGACTACCCCATAGATACTACTACTGCCTTCAATATGTTGTCATGACTGCTTCATTAACAAAGACAAATTAGCAAATGAAGTTGTTCATTAAAGGAAATTTCGCACAAACAGGACATACTACATGTTAATTTAAACACCTCTTATTTACTTATTTTATAATGTATATCCTTACTTACCTAATAAGATCTCATAAACATTGAGAGGTGAACCAGGGTGCAACATTAAGGTTCCTCTACTACGACATGGAGGTCATGGGTTTGAACATGAAAATAGCTTCTCGACATGCATGGATAAGGTTACATACATGATACGTCTAACTCTCCCTAGACCCCGTAATGATAGAAACCACATGTACTGAGATGTCCTTTTAAGATATAATAAAAATTACTAGAAACTACATACATTATCCTGGGATATCTCATTTGAGGATTTAGAAAAGATGGTCATCTACAATAAAGATTGGTAAATTGACAAGAATTACCCAGCTGATAATGTAAAACAACCCAAACTAAAATCAACATAGTCCGAATGGTTTACCATGCAATTTTGAAACTAGCACATACAAAGCATGCAAATCAAGTGTCATAATAAAATTTTGAAGAGGGACCACACATTTAAGTAAAACTAGAATTCTTGACTTTGTAAACTATAATACATAGAATATGAGCCCCCACCTTTAAGAAGCATATCCTGATGTTTAAGAATATAAACAAGAACAGAGGATGAAACAGAAAGACAATCGGAAACATCAGTCCAATGGTCAAACGCCAAAACAGAAAGAACATAAAACAAGATAACCATGGCCCTTTCTTTAACAAAGGAGCCATCACCAGACCGAGGCAGAGTTGGCAAGGCAGTTGGCTAATCAAATAAAATGGTGCATTGTATAAAGCCTGCATCAAGAACATAGTTCACAAATTCTATTTAATCTACAAAACCAGAAAAATGTGCTAACAAGACATACCAGGAGTGGGCCAGGTTGTGCGGGATTAACCTGGATACATATTCCATGACTATGAACATTGAAACTGGACACAAGAAGATTCAAGGAGTATAAATCTTAAGATTCCCTTATAGAAGGGATTTGAGATAGCATATAGATGACCTAACAAAGGTTCGTCGTACCGCAAACTGGCACCATTTCTGTACTAAACTGATACAATTTGATACGGAGCATACCGTACCGAACTGGTAGCATATTAATTTAGGAAGCCCCAACCCATGAACCACTATACTGATCCGAACCGCCCGTCCAAAACCAAACCATCGGATTTTGGGTCAGTTCGGTACAATTTAACCCAAATTGCTTAGTTAGGTACAGTTCGGTCATCCATGGACCCAACAACATCAAAGGTGTAGAAGTTGCTAATATGAAGACAAGTAACATGATAGTCAAATCTGGAGAAGAAGTGACTATAGAACAACAATATTTTACAATTATATAGAAGTTCAAAACAAACACACACGCACGCACAAAAAAAAAAAAAACTGAACAAGGACATTAAAGCAAAGAACCAAACATAGCTGATCCTCAAAATAATCAATTAGTATAACATGCAACAGGCTGTAAGCTGTAAAAATCCAGAATCAGAAAACATGGGAAAACACCATATACACACTAAATTTATGAACTTTATTAAAACTGAAACCTACTTGCTATGGCATACTAAAAGATTGATAATTAAATAGGTTCAAACATCCTCATTCACCAACCAAGAATGATCAACATCATCATTATGATATCTACATGGGGCAGAACATTGTTGACTTGAGCACCGAAACACTGACAAGTTTATTTTCTACTTCTAACAGAAAGTCTTAGCTTGCCTCTAGATTCATTTTCATTTTCTGTTCATTCATGTGAACTTAGCTCATCTTAGCAAATTCATAACAGAACATATATGGGTGTCAGCTGTGTGCTAATCACATTGATGTGATACGATACAACTGTCCCTACCTTCTTTTTTCGAGAACAGTTTTTGTAGCTTGTGAATTTACCGCCACATAGAAATTAATTAAACTATAAATTAGTTTTTTTTAAAAAAAAGTTTCACTTTAGAATACATATAAATTAAAGTCTCAACATTGCATATATGACCAACAAACATATGATGCCTTACCCTGCTTGTGCTCAATGCATTTCATCTTGATTATGACATTCCCAAGCATCTCTTTGAAGATCTGAACCACAACATTCGACAATTCCCACAAGATTTATGGTTGAAAATGACTAACATTATGTTGCTGTAAAATTTACAAAGTAAATGCTAATTTCACATATTTTAAAATTTTAGAGTAACTTAGCCGACCCCATGTAGTTGGGAAAAGGCTTAGATGAGTTGAGTTGAGTATATCTTTAGAGTAACTGAAGTAACATCTTCAACATTTAAAACAAGTAATAAAAGAGAATAAGCACCATAATCTGGATAAGGGAGGCATTCATATGTATAAAATTCACTCACATATTACATCAGATGGCAATTGCAGATATCACTATGAATGATACAAAATCCTGCCAGTCTAAAGAACAGAAGTGGCATTCAACTTATTTCTTCCAATACCAATTACATGAGCAAATATTGACAAATATCTGATGAGATCTCTGTGCAAATAAAAAGAACGTACATCCAGCAGACAGAAAGGCTAAGTCAAAAATTCCTAAAGAAACAGTGAACAAGTATTTCAACAGTGAACAGCAGATATAGCCTATATGGTGAATTAGCATTATTTATTTAAAACTCAATTGATAAGAAAATCAATTTATGGATGACAGAAAAAGGATCAGCAGTTAATGTGGGCATAAAACAAGGGATAAAGGAAATTACTGGGTAGGTGATTGATGAATAAAATAATAGAGTTGCTCAAATGCTGTTCCAGTCACTATGCTTCCCAAGAAAACGTTCACCAACATAAAGTAATAATATTTAGCTGCTGCTCTTCTTTCAATAGATGATAATGACAAATAGCCTTCCATTTTTGACATAATTATCAGAACTGTCGGAAGGATGTATAGAAAGATCTTCAAAGCTAACCCAGGAAGAAATCCTTGTAAGAACGATTTTATCACTTTTCTGCCCAAGATATGGAGAGCAGATTATCAGTTGACTTTATAAAGAATATGATGTCTGAAAAAATTTAAGTCAGATAATTAGGACTGAAGTGATGATAATGTTATTTCATTGAAATCATAGAGCATATGAAGGTTAATGAACTTTTGCAGCTAACTGGGCTGCAAGTTTGCAAAAAGGGTACCAACACAATGCCCGACAGATATTTGTTATGCTATGTTATAGATAGTCATGCTAAATTTTGAAAATGTAGTTAGAGGTTTAAAAACACCAAAATCCATAATAGGCCATCCAAATCAGTATCCATATTGCTCGTTTTGATTTACACCTATAAAAGTGCCTAGAAAGAAAAATTATATCTTTCAAAGATCTCTAACTTGTGCATTGTGTGGATGGCTACAGTTGTGCTAGTGCTAAAATACCATTTCAATTGAATATCCACTTTGTTGATCACGATCTACACCTTCTTGCATTGACCTTAAGGGTTAGAGAACTTCAAAACATAAGAATTTTGGTTTCGAGGCATGTTTACTGGTGTTGATTAAGATCAATGGTGCCGACCTTTCTAATTTGGAAGATCGGACATTAGTTTTGAATTGTCAAATATTTTACCAAAGATTAAACATTTAGTGTGCAATCTCTCTCTCTCTCTCTCTATATATATATATATATATATGTATGTATGTATATGTATGTATATGTATATATATATGTATATATGTATATATATATGTATATATGTATATATATGTATATGTATGTATATGTATGTATATATATATATATATGTATATGTATGTATATATATATATATATATATGTATATATATGTATATATGTATATGTATATATGTATGTATATATGTATATATATATATATATATGTATATATATATATATATATGTATGCACAACAAATTGATTTTTTTTCTTTTCCATAAGAAGGAATGTATTAAATTTAATGTATTAATATCACATGTAAATAGACAAAGGCAAGCAAAAAATATGTGGAAGTTCTACTTTAAAAGAAAACTGTTATTTAGTTGATCTAATAGTTTATAATGTTATTTAATTGATCTAACAGTTTATAGTTATGAACCAAGGTGTAAACTTGGTTCCTCAAAAATTATACCACAAAATATAAGTAAATAAGTTTATTCGACTGAGGGCCTATCATATATCACAACTATGTTATCTTTGAAGTGCATCACTTCATAGAAATGTAGACTAATAGGAATATCCTATTATTGATTAGGACAAAATTTACACTTTTGTCCATTAAAAGGAATTCCAATTAAGTATATCAAACCAAGGACATTGTTTAAAAGCTAAAATCACAAGAACAGATGATCCTTGTTAGAGGCATGCTAAAAATGCCCCATGAACCACATTTTATAGATAATTATGACAACCATTCCTCCATCTAGTTAGTTTGACAAATCTACTAAGTTAAATAACCAATCATATGCTAAACATCAAACCATAATTTCAGAACTTGAAATAATTATATAAACAAATCATATCTGAGCTTACTGTGCTCAAAATATGGATGAGTAAATCAATTCCAAGTAGGATATCCACAGTTCATCTCCTGGAATTGAGTTATTATACATGGCAATGGTGCACCAACATAACACTGGCTTGGTACCTGTTATGTTAGTGTTTGGCACACACTGGAACAGGAGCATGCTACAGACACTAAGGCATTGGCACATCAAATAAATGCCAAATCAACCGTGCAGAGTAGAATTCTAATTCATCGGCCATTCTACACCAAACCAGAATCTTCCAAATGCATGCCACATTATATTTAAATTTGCAAACCTTTCTTCTCAATCCTAAGCTAGCTAAAATAGTGGCCACTTTTTCAGAGGCTGACATTGACAGATACTTACATTTCTATCACCCGCCTGAGAAATGGAGCAACCTTTTCAAGGCCCTCAAGATTTGCAAGTGATTGCACAAATGCAATGGGTATCATGTAAAAGAACACCAGCGCAAACACTGATATTGATATTATAAACCTTCTGATGCTGAGAGAAACAAAGGGTATAGCCAGATTCTGCCAGTATACATCACGTGGTTCAGGTGCCCAGTCAGTTAACCACTGTGTGGGATTCCTGCTTTGTTGTGTTTGTGCACACACAGCAGCACCACATCTTGAATCAAATGTAACGAAAGCTACTGGTATGATTGCCTTTGTGTCTTTAAGAATTCTCTGATGCTCGGATGCTATCTGAAATATGATATATGATAATTACATATTCTGCATCTTGTGGAGGTACTAAACAAACAAAAGATTTATAAGCATGCATGCATGCTAAGAAATTGCAAGCTCTCTTAATCCTTTTGTGAAGGTAATCAACAGAGACATGATCAACTTTGGATGAAATACACCATAAAGAATACACTCCTCTCTCCTCTATGTCATAGAGGAACTAATAACTAGGAGTATAATTGTCTTACTTTTTTGTCAAGTTCCCTGATCTTTTCTCTGTAATAGTCAATTGAATCCACCCTTTCACCGCAGAGGCCAAGAAATCCGATCTGAAATATAAAGCAACTGCAAGTTGTCAAGTTTACTGTCTCTGCATATAGTAAATGTCAATGCATGTTCAGCAACAATGAAAATGAATTTTGCTTAATTGTAGGAGTACCTTCCTAGTTGGCTTTTTGTCTGGATTCCTTTCAAATTTGAGCAGGTTGTAGTCCAACCAATTTTGGAGCCTTCCCTTTTGCCTCACAAGTCTAGCAAATTTGTTTGCATTGTAGACAGCCTGAGAATAAGATTGGTAATTTTGAACTTATGAAAATAGGATTTGTAGTCTGATTTAGAAATAACAAACTACAACAAAGGAGCAGCAAAAAGGCATGAGGACAGAGGTTGCCCATAGCTTTATAATATGGTATGCACAGCAAAGCATATCAACCTATATCATGGGGAAAAAACTTCCATCTGAATTACAAATTAGTAGTAAGAAAATCTGTTAGTGGGTGTCCCACAAAAAGAAAAGAAAATAAAGAAAGAAAATCTTTTACCTGCTGACCTAGATAGTGATCAGGGTGGTTTCTTTGGAAGAACTGTTCCACACTTTCTGATATTGAATGCCCAGAAACATGCGGCACATTTCTGACTACAACCTGGAATGATAAATATCAACATTGAATGAAAACTCAATTCTGGACTTTTGCTCCAAGACACAAATTATCAATATAATAATGGACTTATAAAATAATATAAACAATGAAAACAAAAAAGCCATACAAAAATTTCAACATTGGCAACAACACCCACACTTCCATCTGAACCTTCACAAGCACCTTAAATAAACAAGCTGAAGAATTCTCAAAAGGAAATGTTGTTTTGATCTCCACAATGATCTGGGAATTGCTAGACCGGGCATGGTCTGAATATGGTTGTTTTTTATGGTTTTAGTCTTTGCTTAGGGCTCTAGAGAATCAAATCTGTAATTTTGTCAATTTTAAATTGTTAATGGAAAATGAAGCCTTTTGTTTTGTTAAGTTTTCCAAAGCCATATTATGCAATACTCATGAAACTTCCATGTTGTCTGCTTTTGCTGATCAAGACATACACCTAGCAACATGTTTACGAGTCAATCAACACAAATAAGCATTTAAACATGTATAAATTCAGATAGTATTAGGATTCAACTTCACATGAATGGAAACTGCTCTAGCATGATAAAATCTCTAAAAACTTGCACAGATCCACCCACTTTGTTCACTTGACCCCTCCCGTGATAAAAGCCAATCTCCATAGTTTTGAGGATAAGATAGAATGGACCTAGAGTGATCATCTTACAGTTCTTGATCACTAAATGTTCGTTTTCAATATAGAATAAACAGTTATTCATCATTGGAAGATCACTTCAAATGAGAAAGTTATTCATCCTAGGAGGACAATTTTCTATGCATAACTGTCAACCAAACTACTTACCATCACCTAATTTTCAGCATACTATTTTGTATTAAAAAGAATACATGCCTGACGTCTTTGTAGTGTCTTTCCTAAATAAATAATTGATTCATGCATGAATGAAGGCAGAAAGGAACACTAAATTTTTTTCATCGTTAGTTACTTAAACCACTTGTGCACCAAGTTCATTTACAATTGTTCTGAGTTTGTTAGTTCCATACATATCCAAGGCCTGAAAACATTTGCAAACTATTTGATAGTCTCTTTAAGTATCATATCCTTATGATGTGATAATAGTGCTGAAAGATTTCTTTTCTTGAGAGAAAAAGATAAAACATAATATAACTAAAAATGTACAACACTACCAGAAAGTACATGATCATCCAAGACAAAGCATTTCTTAATGGTCGAATTTTCAAAAGTTGAGGGGTAAATAATTGCAAGAAAACTTTGTCAATAACACTTAAAAAAGCTTCAGCATCTCTTTTGTCTGCCACTGTATTTCTTTAACAGACTATCAGTTGCATGCTTTTGTTTCTTTTCTTCTTGCATATGGCTTTGCTCTGTCTATCTGGTTATAGAGCAAAAGAGAACTTGGATGCACAATTTTATCCTCTGAAAAAGGTTGCTGCCAGAAAGTACTTACGGTGAACTGATCAACACGACGACGTTGTGAGGCCAGGAAATGTAATCTCATAAAGGCCACATTATCATATTCCTTGTAGAGAACAAAGAGTGTCCATGCTGTAAAAAGGTATTCCATTAGAAGGTGAACCCAGAACCTAAAATCAAATCCAAATAACCATAGTAAGATGGAATCCAATGATATATGTAATATAAGAGATTGATAAAAGAAAAGAAAAGGAAGGGGAAAAAAAACTACACTGTATAAAGGATAATTTAATACGGTAGCATAATCTGATACAAAAATGTTACAAGAAAGGGAATCATATAAAAGATTATCCAGTACAATATTGACTAACCTGTACCTGTCTATTGATTAATTTTATAAAACTTGATTCTTGCTCACACACATGCATGCGCGCACATTGTTCAGAGCTTCCTCAAATATTTCACAATCATTGAAATCTTCCCAACTCCATGACTCCAAATTCCCGGTCCCCGACAAAAAAAATTGTAAACTACCCTCCCCATCTAAACTGCCTCTAGCCTGTATTGCATGCATCTATACCATTGGTTTATCATCACTTTTATCTTCTAGCAAAAATGCTGGGAGTAGCTCTTATGTACCCATTTCATATGCATGTGAACATTATCATGTGTATTTATAACACGAAAACAATTTTCACATTTCCAAAAAAATGACAAATTTTCATTGTCTAGTGTTATATTTTAATTTTTTGAAATTTACTCAAAACAAAAAAGTCCAAGAGGGAAACAAAAATATTGTGTGTGTATATATGTGCTTAATTCCATCTACATCCATAACTCTTCCCATATTCCTGCTAAAGTTGCACTCCACGTATTTTGCTTTGGATCAAGCAATTTTAAAGCTTTAAGCATTAGAACATCCTTTTTCTCTAAGAATAAAGGTCAAAGTGCTGCCTTCTAGGATAACACTGAAACCTCTCTCCAATGCCAGAGCAGAGGAGAGAGTTGCCTACTGGCTAGTGAAGTCCACTTGGCTGCCAGAACTTCCTCCAAAACTCCAATTAATATTTATCTATATTCTAGTCACTTAGAACACTGAAAAAGCACAACTGTAGAAGATACGCCAAGAGATAGACCCTATACTGCATGCTTGTGTAGGCAATTCTATGTGTGCATGCGTGGTTGCATATGTGCGTGAGAGAGAGAGACAGAAAGAGATTTGTTGAAAGAACAAAATATCTTGTTAGTTTGACTCATGGGAACTACTTTGGTCATTGTCATTTACCATGGAGTCTTCTATCTTTCCATGTCCAAACAGATGCTCACATACCAAGAGAAAACAAGCAACAAAGATATTGTTTGTTTTCAGAAGTAAAGATAGAAGCAGTTGTTATGATGATGGAAATATAATGACCAAGAGAGATATCTAAACTTACCTCTGAGATCCAGGACTGACATTTGAAATAGAAAGCTTATCAATGTCACTGGAAACTATTTCTTTCCTGAGGTTGAATAATGTTCCACCAGAAACATTGACTGGAATAAGGAATGTTAATGCAAGGATTGTCATCGGCACAAAAATCTTTAAGCTGTCAAATAAGGAAAGGAAAGAATTCAGAGACTAAATCAAGTACTTCCATTAGAAGTGTAATTAGAAAAAAAATTAAGTGTCATGTGCCATCTAAGTGGATAGTAGAGCATAACTAGTAAAAGATCTCATGATGCAAAAAAAATTTCACAATGGCAGGTCACCAACAATCAGTTTATCCATGTTCCTATAAAATCTGGACATCCTCTAATGTGAGTGAATCAACATCCTGAAAGGTTCTGATTGTCAATATTAAAATGGATGGTTTCTATTGAAGTAAACTGTAGTATGCAAGGTATCATTCTGCCGACAACCAGTTTACCACCCAAGGAGTCAAGAAGCAATTCTTTAGTCCAAATTTTAGCATAAGAAAATCTTAAGAAGCTTGCTATGTGATACCCCTCCTTCACTGGCCTTATTTTGACGATCAAGAATATCCTACTATGATCCTGAAGGAGAGCAAGTAATTGAATTTTGGAAACAATACAAATGAATTATTGTAATATGTTAAAAGGATTACATAGCCAGTGTTAATTCTCAAATCAGGTCCAGCCAACTTAACAATCACATTTAAAAAAAAAAAACTTCGTAAAGCATTTTGTTAATGCGATGTGACTTGTATTAACGTAAAGATGATGCCTGAAGGTAATAAGAATGGGATCGCTCGCGATCATCCAGATACGCAGCCACTCAGAAACATTATAATTGATTGATTTTGAACCCAAATAATCTTCTTTTTCTTTTTTCTTTATGAAGAATGTTAACTAAAAAATAAGATGGAGTCAAGCCGCACAGACAAGAAACATGGGCTTCGCTTGTCGTGGAAAAACACAACCCCATAGAAACAAGACCCGACGAGTGCAAATTACACAAAGATTTATTTATTTATTTGCTTTCTTTCCTTCCTCCAGAACCCGATGATGTCAACCCAAAGAATATTTAAAAAAATAACTTTAAATAATTCGAAAAGACTGCTCTGTCAAGATCGGAGCTCAGGAAACAACGGACCGAGTAGAAATCTGAAACAGAGAAGCAAAAATTACACAAAGATGACATTTTTCTAAAACATAACAAGATATCATCCATACCTACGAGTATAAATTAAGTTAAAACCAAGAAACCAAACCTTCAACCGATCCAAGCAACGGAGTTGCACCAACACCAAGAATTTTTCCAAGAAAAAATAAGAGAAGAGTTCTTCTTGAAGATACCCAAGAATGTAGATCCGGAGGTAGACGGCGGAGTCGAGGCCGGCGTGCTGGATGATCTCGGCCTCGCTCATTCTCAGCGCCCCGGGGATCCAGTTAAGGAAAGTTAGGTAGGTCCAGAGGTTGAGGTTGATGAACCTTCCTACAACGCAGCCGCCGTCCCTCAGCCGCGGGCTCCTCCTCCCGCCGCTTATATACCACTTGGGGAAGTAGACGCGGTCGTTGATGGGCTGAATCCTCAGCACCGCGAAGAGCAACAGGAAGGCGAAGGCGCTCAGGATGTTGATGAACGCCGACACACCCAAATCCTCCAAACTCGCCATTAAAGCCCACGGAATGCAACAGCAACAAGATTGAGAGAGGCAAAAAGAAGCCCAAAGGACAGGCTTTCGAGTGGAAGCGTGGGAATTTGAAACTCGAAAGAGAAAGAGAGGCGGAAGAAGAATTTTTGGAGGCAGCAAGAGTGGAAGGAGATCAAAATGGGAATTTGTGGAGGGCGAGAGCAATCTAGTTTACTTGTTTACACTATTCTTTGGTTCATAAAGGCAGTGGGAACGCCAAAGGAGTTGCTTTTCCTTGCCGGGAACTCAGGAGCGCTGCTCCCCGAGGCGGAACAACTTGGGGTGAGCGTAAGAGTGGTGACTCGATTCGGAAGAACCTGGAGCCCGGGAGGCCGCTCTTGATGACAGACTGGACTCAAAATTTCTGCTTCTCCGCCAGAACTATGTTGTCGGGCAACAGAGCTGCTACCGTTTCCAGCAAATTCTTCCAGTTTATCCAGAAAACCAGTAATTATGAGCCACGTAGATGGTGCATTTTATGTACAGTAATCCCGAAGGAGCAAAGGGAGAAAAAGAAGCATACCGAAAAAGGAAAGGGCGCGTCCGTCCACGCGCTCCTCAGCAGCACCGGCGTGCGGCAGCGATTTTCCGTATTCGTCCGCCTTCAAACAATATAATTACAAAAACAACCCCTGATCAGGAGATGAAAGTGATCGAACGGCCACTTTCGCACCATCGAATAGGAGGAGGAGCTGGGATAGAGCCACGTGGAGCTAACGGAGCTAAAAGCGGACACATTACGGTCATTACTCATTAAAGAAGCCATTAATTCCAGATTCGAAGTGGAACCCCCGTGGTTCCACTATAATGCAATTGCCATCAAAAGTCGATGAAATTACGATGATAGTCTCGCGGGTGGGTTGGCCATGGGATCCGAGGCGGGCGAATTGGAAGATAACACGGCGATTCGTGCGGCGGGATTAGCGTCGACATCGTGATTAAATTATAGTCTAAGTGGAGTCGTTAATAATTATCAGTATCTTATCCTATAATGGCACCAGCTCCAATGTGCTGGCCTTTTTGCCTTGGAGAATATATTGGATGGATCCATATGATTACTTCCACTGCACGCCTTTTCAGAAATAAGAACACTTCCCGAAGAACATGACTCAGAAAAAGCTCTTCGCCCTTTCAATCTGAGTCTTATGGCACGGCTTTCTCCGTCAGTTTACTAAAAATGTGCTGGATGGATGTATTGTTTTATTTTTAATAAAAAATATATAAAAGATTTGGGTGATGTTTCGTTCGTGATTTAAAAATTTATTTTTAAAATATAAATTATATTTAAAAATTTAAATTATATTTTATTAATTTTTAGTATTTAAAAATATATTTATGAAAAAAAAGATCGTGAAAAGAAAAAAGAAGTGAATCCGTAAGTTTTAAATGTTTCAAGAAAGAAATAATAAAATCTAAAAAATATTTAAAATGCATTTTAAAAAAATATTTTAGAATTTTAAAATCGTTTCAAAACTATATTTTGAGAACGGTTTGATTAAATGCATTTTTTCATGTTATGGAGTGGAATTTTTATTTTTTAAAATAAAAATTTAATTCAAACTCACTGCCGAACGGGTCATAGATATTTAATTTTTTAATTAATAATTTTATAAAAAAAGAAAGACATTTAATGGAGAAAAAAAAGCATGATAAAAGAAATATTAAAGGCTAAAATGTATATTTTTTATTTTTAATTCATTATATTTTGAGAATATTATAATATTAAATTAATTAAAATTAATAAATTAATTGATGTATTATCTGATATAAATATATGCACTGGCATATGAGGCTTTTATTCATGATCGAATGAGGATTGTCTTTCATCCATCGCATCACAGAGAATTTCAACTGCATATAGATTAATTGATGCGATGATGAATTAATTATCTAATTAATTTTAACTGATTTTATGTTTAATTTTAAGATACTAAATTATAATAATAAAAAGTTTGAGGATTCAAATGGATTCGAGCAAAAGTTGAAGAATAAAAAGCATATTTTCAGCAAAGCATGTTAGTCAAAAGTTTCACGGGAATGCTGAGGCACGTTGCGCGCATAACTTCATCGCATCGCGTCCAAAGAGTTGACGCTATGATGCGCGTAGGAGAAGCAAAAATCCCATCTTTTATTGCAAACTTTTCCCCTTTCTTTTTCTTTTTTTTTTTTCCGCTGCTGGACGCTGGAAAATGGATTCATCGCGCATGATACGATAATTGGAACTAACTCGCCTGTTCCACGTTGCCGTATCGTTTAACTAGCGAACGTGTCTACAAGAATTACAACGTTGTTTGAAATAGAAAAATAAGAAAAATATTCTCTAGATATCCTTTCTTATTTTTAAAATAGTATTTGATTCCTAAATATTATCTCTGATGGGGCCAATTGACCCATGAGCAATAAAGACAATAATTTTTGGATGGCATCCTCTCAAGCTTGTGATTTCTATATAATTTTCTTAGATGGCTGCGGCGGCCTTCTTAGGGAGCTTAATTCCTAAGCGGCTTCACTGTTCTACTCGATTTTCTTTTCGAAAGGCACAATGAGAACAAAAAGGAAAAGAGGCCACGTTACGTGGGCCACCTTCTATCATTAATGGCAGGTAGTCAAAGGACTGGAGCATTTAATGGACGTTGGCCAGCATTTAATGGTGCATAATGACGTTGGCCAGCATTTAATGGAATGGAGCATGACGAACGAGAAGAGAGGAGAAAGTCCAAGTCGCCTCCTCCTCTCCCTCTCATTTAAGTCGGTCCGACCACAGCATCGTCTCGTCCCGGCCTTCTCCAAATCGGCCCGCCTCATTTAAGTCGGCCCTCTCTTACCCGCCTCGGCATCGTCCCGTCCCGTCCCGCCTCTTCCAAATCGGCCCCGCCTCATTTAAGTCGGCCCTCTCATTCAAGTTGGCCCTCTCATTCAAGTCGGCCCCACCTCGGTATTGTCCCGTCCCGGCCTCTTCCAAGTCGGCCCCGTCTCATTTAAGTCGGCTCCGCCTCGGCATCGTCCAGTCCAGGCCTCTTCCAAGTCAGCCCCGCCTCATTTAAGTCGGCTCTCTCATTTAAGTCGGCCCCGCCTCATTCAAGTCGGCCCCGCCTTGGCATCGTCCCGTCTCGACTTCCACAGCCACAACATGTCTCTCGCACAAAGGCATTTATGGCCTCATAAAGGTCACGTACTTAGCCACCTCGGCCCGGCCACGAAAAGTGTCATGCAAGCACTCTATAATCAACGCTTTACAAGGAAAAGCTGGCTTCAACTCCCAACTCTTCTATCCTAGACGGATGTTTGGCTCATTATGGTGATAAGACTCCTGTTGGGAATTGTATCCTAAAGCCAATCATTTGATGATTGTTCTAATATAAATTATATATAAATTGATATATTAATAAAAGTTATTTGGCAGTTTATTCATTACAAGAACATCTTCTTATAACTCCTAATAGTAATGAAGCCCTCAGGATCTTTCTTCACGATAAAGGAGGATTTATCTTTGAAGGTCCTTAAAAGAGTTCGCAACCAAATGATATACTATGACAGGGCCATAGTACTATCAATTATAGGACGTTGTATATCATATTTGTTGGTTGTCCTCTTAACCAAGGAGTGTAGAGACACTAGTATGACATACAGGTAAAAGTGTAGGAGTACATTTCACCGAACGTGACTCATTTTCGGATACTCTGCTGTCAAGAGTTAATCCGAGAAGATATGGGTATAAGTATCCTTTAGACCTGAAGATCACAACCGATGACTTGCAAGCAACTCATTGTACTTAGGTACCGGACCACCTGGATTTCTAATCTAGCTACGAAAGGTTACTGGGTGCAGTCAAGTACTTGTGGTAGTTAGTTGTGGATCAAGATGGAATTTGACCTATCCCGTTAAAAGGAGAAATGCTTGTGTTTCAATTTAGCAAGACCTTGACCAAGGCACTTCATGTGAAAGTCACATGATCACTAAAATTGAAATCACATTATGGATTCGCTGTTTAGAGTTGACATGCTCTTAAGCAATCCTTAGCATTTGTGGTCAAGAGGATGAATTATACGGTAACTGTTTCTTAGGGTTCTTGGAGTTTGCTCGGTAACTCTTCGACCTATCCGGACGTCGGGTTCCATTGCTAGATGGGCACATCGATTAGTATAGAAAGTTGTTTCTATGCTACCGACTTAGGTTCGAACCTAGAGAGTCATACGCATAGAAGTTTCCTAGGATGATCTATTTGTTGATCAACGATTGAGAATCGTATATGATTTAATTAATCAATTTGATTGATTGAATTATCTCAATTGGGTTAAGTATAAGTCAATAAGATTCAATTTGGTTTAAGTCTATTAGAAGGACTTATCAATTTCAAATATTGATTTGAAATTAGACTTGATTTAGATTTAAATAGATTTAGGACTAGCCAAATTTAATTTGGGCTAGGACCATGATCTATGTGGGTTCAGTCCAAGAAATTCATATCAGATTAAACAATCACCTGAACTCAAACCTCTCGCATAAGTATCTCACATGATGAGATAACTAATGTCTGAGAGATTAAATTCTCATTTAGAATTTAATATATTAATTTAATCCTCTCCAAACCATTTCCATAATTCTAAGTGTTAGAATTAAAGTGAAATTAATGTGCCTCTTTGAATTAACTAGGCGATGGAATTCTAAGTGTTAGAATTCACATCTCTGTTAGAATTCACATCTCTTTAATTCTCACCGACGTCAGAATTAACAAAACACCACGTCTCATTGGTTTTCACCGAACGTCAGAATTAACCAAGCGCCGCGGCTCTTTGATTTGGCGTCTCTTTGCTTTTTGTCAAACGACGGAATTCTTAATGTCAGAATTCAATGGGCAGGCTAAAATGAGACTATAAATAGAGCACATCCCTCACCAGATTACACAGAATAACAACATACGACATGTCGTGGATTGTAATTCTAAAATTGTTAGAATAGAAAATCCTGGTGATTCTGGTGTTAGCAAAAGCTTGCGGATCTTGGAGGAAGATTCAAGTGGGAGGATTCAAGATCAGCAAAGTCGTTTTTCCGTGAGCTAGCACTCTCGGAAATCCGATCATTCGGGGCTTCGCGTGGACGATACTAGAGGCCGGACGATTGAACGGCTGCAGAGCACAAAAGGATTTACCAACTATCCTTAAGGTAAGTGATATGATCCCTAAACCTTAAGGCATGATTCAAGGCAAGAAGTATGACTTCTTACGTTGAGGATCAAGATATGATCTTGATGATTATTTATATGCATATTTTAGATCAAGCGATCATATATATATAAGGCAAAGATATGATCTTGATGCATATTAGATAGATTAATATGTAATCTTTTAGCTTCTGCATTGATAATAGTTATCAAATTTTAAAAATATGCATGCCTCGGAGTTTATTTCTCCCTAAAAATGGTATTAGAGCCATGGTTTTGATATTGATCTAATTTATTACATGTAAATTAATGTTCTCATTAATTGTGTAATTATGGCTAAAACAGATCACAATGCCATATGGTCACATATGGATTAAAAATTCAAATTACTCATTCAATAAGGTATTATGTGACATATTGCCGTGCGATTGTTTTATCATCGATGCTTAGTCTAAAGAAAATTTAAATTGAGCTTTGACATCAAAACATAGATTACACTCACTCTCAAAAATGTTTTATATTGATGTTGTATAAAAGTATGATATTTGTATGTTTAGTATAAAAACATAGATATGAGATATGATGGCTTGTAGTCTATGTTATGCAACATATAAATATTTATGAGAGTTTTATTTGAATATCAAATATTAATTCATAATCTTTTTAGATATGATCTAAATATAGAAATTATGAGTAGTAACATAATGCAAGTGATGCTTGATTGAAATATATGACATGTAAACATGAAATATATTTAATCTTTTGGGTTAGCTAAATTGAGTCCATAAAGGGTTAGACCCTAAGGTTTAAATCAACTGGACTAAAAGAGTTTTTGATCAAATCTAAATTAATTAGATTAGGTTAAGAATGCTCTAAATCAAACAATAGTTATAGTGATCATGTCCTTCTCTTTGATTAAACCAAATGGAAGTAGATTAGGCTCCGTGGTTGAGCATGAATCTCTTAGATGGTCAAATCAAAATTGGTTAACCATACGATGTCAAGGTGAGTTGACAAGTTGCTCTAGGATCAACAATCGAATGGTTTTTAATTGGGAGCTACTCGTATTGATGTGTCTTTAACGAGTTAATGGCATATCCCTCCCATTGATCTCACTCACCTGGTCAATATGGTGAACCATTTATGATTCAGATCATTTACCTGATTCTGGTTGACCCATGCCTGTAAGGAAATCAGTCTGACTGATTTAGGTGCCACTTAACCTGACTTAATCTTGTTTCATTCTACCAATTTCATAGATTCAATGGGATAACTTGATTAGTCAATTTATCTTCAGATTATTAAATCCTCTAAAATTATTAGGTTCTTAAAATGAAATAGTTATATGATAACTAGATCATAGCCTCCCATTAAGGTGGGTGATAATGAGTCCGATGTCTTGATAATCATTGGAGGCACTCCATGCCTGGTGCTTGTCAACCATCGGAATTATCATTCATTATATGATAAGTCAGCGTAACTATTAAATAGACAGTCAGGTGGGCCGAGCTTCACTCGGGCTTGGTTGTCTATTGATAGGTTACACTGATTATATCATTTAATGGTTAGACCTAACTAGAACTTTCAGTGGAGGCACTCCATGCCTGCTGAAGAGGAACATGGGGCAAAACTGAACACTAAGAATTATTTTGGGAAACAATTGGTTTTGAACCTACTCTTGGATGCATATGGGTTGGCCAAGCTTCACTTGGGCCTGTATGTAGTCTATGTAGATCTTAGTGCCCACTAAAGAATTAAGAATAATTCTTCGAATTGGGATGTAGAGGCTGCCAATTTGAACAAAATAGTGGGAGAATCTTTAGACTAAAGTCCAAGTCTTTAGACTAAATCAATTTATATACTAATAAACTTAAGTTTTTCCTTATGCAGAAAATGACCACTAATTTATCATTAAGGTCCCTATTGGATAGTGACAAGTTTAATGGTTCCAATTTCAATAGCTGGTTTAGAAAACTTAAGATCGTCCTTGAGCATGAGAGGATTCTATATATTCTGAATAATCCTGCACCAAAGATACCTGATGCAAACACCCAAAGTTCTAACAAAGACACTTATCAGAAGTGGCTCAATGATAGAACTAGCGTACGTTGCATCATGCTAGCAGTAATGAACGATGAATTCGGTCGCCGATTTGAGAATGCTCAGCCGGAAGAAATCATTCAAGCGTTGAATGAATCTTTCGGCACACCCGACGACGTTGAAAGGCACAAGACTAGTTGTGCTATTTTTAATGCTCGAATGAGGGATGGATCTCCTGTCACTGATCATGTATTGTATATGATTGAGAAGATAGAACTCCTCAGCAAGCTCGGCTTTCCCCTACATGAGCAGTTGGAAAAAGATGCAATCCTGAATTCCTTACCTCCATCCTTCTGACCTTTCCTTACTCATTTTCGAATGACAAAGCCTGCAGTCAACTACCACGGTTTGTTGGGGTTGTTACAGAACTTTGAGAAGGATAACCAGCTCTCTAAGGGTTTAGTTAATGTGGTTGAAGGATCTAAGGTAGGGCATCAACCCTTTGGGAAAGGGAAGAAGAAAAGAATAAAAAAAAGGTGCAACATGCTAGGACATCTATAAGTGGTTAGATGCAGAAGAAGAAAGTTGATAAAAGTCAAGCTGAATGCTTTCATTGCAAGATGCAAGGGCACTGGAAGAGGAACTATCATCTTTACATTGCCACACTTGATCCAAACAGGCCAAAGAAGAAAAAGGGGCAAGATGTTGCTCAACAAGGTATTTATATGATAACACCTTGTAATTTTATGTATATGATAATCAGACCTGGGTATTGGATACCGGGAGTCCTTTTAACATTTGCAATTCATTGCAGGGACTACAGGTCACTAGAAGATTTGAGGACAATGAAAGATTCCTTAATGTCAGCGATGAAAGATTAGTTCCAGTACTGGCATTAGGAGTTCTTGAAATAGTTTTCAATAGAAATGTCATTATACTAAATGATTGTCATTTTTGCCCAACGTTCTTATTGAACGTAATTTCTGTAGGCCTTCTGGCCAAAAGTAATTATGAAATTTCAATAAAGGATGTTACTTTGAATATCATTATGAATGGAGTCACTGTAATGACTGAGCATTTATTTAATGATATTTATATATTATCACAGCCTGTGAATATAGTGTACAACTCAAGTAAGCGCCCTAGAACAACTGATGTCATAGACATTTATCTTTGGCACCATTGGCTGGGTCATATCAAAAAGAATAGATTAAACAGGTTAACTCATGAGGGAATCCTTCGAATTGATGATTGTGAATCATTAACTACCTGTGAATCTTGTCTTCTTGGTAATATGAAGTCATCTTTTATTGGAAAAGGTCAAAGAGCCAAAGAGCTATTGAGTCTAGTACATACTGATGTATGTGGATCAATGAGCACTTGTACCAAAGGTGGATATTACTACTTCATTACTTTTACAGACGACCTTTCTAAGTTCGGTTATGTCTATCTTATGAGACATAAATATGAGTCGTTTGAAATGTTCAAACTATATCATAAAGAAGTAGAAAAACAAACAGGAAAATGTATTAAGACCCTTCGATCAGATCGAGGAGGCGAATACCTTTCCAATGACTTTGTAACATATTTAAGAGAGAATGAGATTCTCTCCCAATAGACTCCTCCTGGAACACCGCAGCATAACGGTGTGTCGGAAAGAAGGAATCGAACTCTGTTAGACATGGTTCGGTCCATGATGGGTTTTGCAAGCTTGCTAATATCATTTTGGGGATACACATTAGAATCAGCTTGTCATATTCTTAATAAGGTTCCAAGTAAGTCTGTTTCTAAAACTCCACATGAGATATGGTATGGACATAAACCAGTTATCACCTATCTGAGAGTCTGGGGGTGTCCGACTTATGTGAAACGTGCAAAATCAGACAAACTTGAACCCAAATCAGACAAATATTTTTTCATCGGCTATCCGAAAGAAACCAAAGGATATTACTTCTACAATACTGAAGAACAAAAGTTGTTCATTAGTAATAGAATAGTTTTTCTTGAAAAGGAGTTCCTTAGTGAAGAAACAAATAGCTCTAATATTGAACTCGAGGAAGTTCATCAAGTAGAAGGAACAACACAAACCAGTGAACCCTTAGAATCTGAGTTGATTAGATCAAACTCAAAACCCATTTTAGATGCACCATTAAGGCGATCTGGTAGAGTACCACATCAACCGGACAGATACTTAGGTTTCTTGGTCTAGAATGAAGATTCTGTTGAACTCGATGAGAACAACGAGGATCCGATCACCTATATGGATGCTATGCAAAGGACTGACTCTAATAAATGGTTTGATGCCATGAAATCCGAACTTGATTCCATGAAGGACAATAATGTATGGACATTAGTTGACCCATCCGAAGGGATAAAACCCATAGGGTGTAAGTGGGTTTTCAAGAGGAAAAGAGGCGCAGACGGAAAGGTTGAGACCTATAAAGCACGTCTGGTTGCTAAGGGACATCGTCAACGTTATGGTATTAACTATGATGAAACATTTTCTCTTGTGGTAATGCTGAAATCCATTCGGATTATGCTAGCTATAGCAGCACACTTCGATTATGAGATTTGGCAGATGGATGTTAAAACCGCTTTTCTAAATGGTGATTTAGAAGAATAGGTGTATATGATACAGCCTGAAGGTTTTATATCTGAAGATGAGTCTAAAGTGTGCAGGCTACAAAAGTCTATTTATGGACTTAAGCAAGCATCTAGGAGTTGGAATATACGATTTGATATAATGATCAAATCTTATGGCTTTATTAAGAATAAAGAAGAACCTTGCATTTATAAATGGGCTAACATTCCGTTATTGTATTTTTTGTATTATATGTGGATGATATTCTCTTAATCGAGAATGATATCCCTACATTACAAGGAATAAAGACATGGTTATCATCATAATTCTCCATGAAATATCTGGGAGAAGCATCATACATCATAGGGATGAAGATCTATAGAGATAGATATAAAAGGATGCTTGGTTTATCCCAATCTACGTACAATTACACCGTGCTAAAGAGGTTTAGCATGGAGAATTCCAAGAAAGGCTATCTTCCGATAGGCCATAAAATTCATCTTTCTAAGAAGGATTGTCCGACAACTCCTAATGAGAGAGAACGTATGAGTCGAATTCCATATGCTTCGGTAGTGGGATCGATTATGTACACCATGACATGTACAAGATCAGATGTGGCATACTCACTAGGAGTAGTAAGTAGATACCAATCTGATCCAGGAGAAAAACACTGGCAAGTTGTTAAGACAATCCTTAAGTATTTGAGAAATACTAAGGACCAGTGGTTAGTCTATGGAGAGTCTGATTTGAAACTTATTGGATATACTGATTCCAGTTTCCAATCAGATCATGATGATAGCAAAAGTATATCGGGTTTCATGTTTATCCTAAATGGTGGAGCTGTTTGCTGAAAAAGTTCCAAGCAATATACAGTGGCAGATTTGGTGTGCGAGGCAGAGTACATTGCTGCATCAGATGCTGCGAAAGAAGCTGTGTGGCTGCGAAAGTTTATCTCCGAGCTTAGAGTGGCACCTTCCATAGATGGACCAGTCCTGTTGTACAGTGACAACACTAGTGCCATAGCTCAAGCAAAGGAACCACGAGCACATCAGCGCACCAAGCACATACTGCGCCAGTTTCATCTTATACAAGAGATTGTAGACCGAGGTGACATAAATCTTCAGAAGATTGATAGAAAGGAAAACCTAGGTGACCCATCTACTAAAGCACTCAGCATCATGGAGTTTGATGACTATAAATTGAAGATGGGTATTAGATACTGTAATGAGTGGCTTTAGGCTAAGTAGGAGTTTGTTGGGAATTGTATCCTAAAGCCAATCATTTGATGATTGTGCTAATGTAAATTATATATAAATTGATATATTAATAAAGTTATTTGACAGTTTATTCATTACAAGAACATCTTCTTATAACTCCTAATAGTAATGAAGCCCTCAGGATCTTCCTTCATGATAAAGGAGGATTTATCTTTGAAGGTCTTTAAAAGAGTTTGCGACCAAATGATATACTATGACAGGGCCATAGTACTATCAATTATAGGACATTGTATATCATATTTGTTGGTTGTCCTCTTAACCAAGGAGTGTAGAGACACTAGTATGACATACAGGTAAAAGTGTAGGAGTACATTTCATTGAACGTGACTCATTTCCGGATACTCTGCTATCAAGAGTTAATCCGAGAAGATATGGGTATAAATATCCTTTAGACCTGAAGATCACAACCGATGACTTGCAAGCAACTTATTGTACTTAGGTGCCAGACCACCTGGATTTCTAATCCAGCTACGAAAGGTTACTGGGTGCAGTCAAGTACTTGTGGTAGTCAGTTGTGGATTAAGATGGAATTTGACCTATCCCGTTAAAAGGAGAAATGCTTGTGTTTCAATTTAGCAAGATCTTGGCCAAGGCACTTTATGTGAAAGTCACATGATCACTAAAATTGAAATCACTTTATGGATTCGCTGTTTAGAGTTGACAGACTCTTAAGCCATCCTTAGCATTTGTGGTCAAGAGGATGAATTATACGGTAACTGTTTCTTAGGGTTCTTGGAGTTTGCTCAGCAACTCTTTGACCTATCCGGACATCGGGTTCCATTGCTAGATGGGCACATCGATTAGTATAGAAAGTTGTTTCTATGCTACCGGCTTAGGTTCGAACCTAGAGAGTCACACGCATAGAAGTTTCCTAGGATGATCTATTTGCTGATCAACGATTGAGAATCGTATATGATTTAATTAATCAATTTGATTGATTGAATTATCTCAATTGGGCTAAGTACAAATGAATAAGATTCAATTTGGTTTAAGTCTATTAAAAGGACTAATCAATTTCAAATATTGATTTGAAATTAGACTTGATTTGGATTTAAATAGATTCAGGACTAGCCAAATTTGATTTGGGCTAGGACCATGATCTATGTGGGTTCAGTCCAATAAATTCAGATCAGATTAAACCATCATCTGAACCCAAACCTCTCGCATATGTATCTTACATGATGAGATAACTAATGTCTAAGAGATTAAATTCTCATTTAGAATTTAATATATTAATTTAATCCTCTCCAAACCATTTCCATCGGAATTCTAAGTGTTAGAATTAAAGTGGAATTAATGTGCTTTTTTGAATCAACTAGGCGATGGAATTCTAAGTGTTAGAATTCACATCTCTTTAGTTCTCACCAACGTCGGAATTAATAAAATGCCACGTCTCCTTGGTTTTCACCGAACGTCGGAATTAACCAAGCGCCGCGGCTCTTTGGTTCGGCGTCTCTTTGCTTTTTGCCAAACGATGGAATTCTTAATGTCAGAATTCAATGGGCAGGCTGAAATGAGACTATAAATAGAGCACATCCCTTACCATATTACACAGAACAACAACACATGACATGTCGTGGATTGTAATTCTAAAAAGGTTAGAATAGAAAATCCTGGTGATTCTGGTGTTAGCAAAAGCTTGGTGGATCTTAGAGGAAGATTCAAGTGGGAGGATTGGGAGGATTCAAGATCAGCAAAGTCATTTTTTTGCGAGCTAGCACTCTTGGAAATCCGATCATTCGGGGCTTCACATGGACGATACTAGAGACCGGACGATTGAACGGCTGCAGAGCACAAAAGGATTTACTAACTACCCTTAAGGTAAGTAATATGATCCCTAAACCTTAAGACATGATTCAAGGCAAGAAGTACGACTTCTTACGTTGAGGATCAAGATATGATCTTGATGATTATTTATATGCATATTTTAGATCAAGCGATCCTATATATAATGCAAAGATATGATCTTGATACATATTAGATAGATTAATATGTAATCTTTTAGCTTCCGCATTGATAATAGTTATCAAATTTTAAAAATATGCATGCCTCAGAGTTTATTTCTCCCTACAACTCCACCACCTTTTATCTCTCTTCCTTGCAGCGGTCAAATCAAGTGGCCACCCACTCTGACGAAACTTGACCCACCAACCAGCTGCAGCCACCCACTTTGATGGGATTTAACCTGCAGCCCTGACATGCCAAAGAAGGAAGCAAGCTCTGCCATTGCTGCCATCACCTTAAATGCTCTTACAAGTGGCAGCACCCCAAGCCTCATAGACATCAACTCTGACACTTCACCCACCAAAGTCATCATTATGAGGCCTCAACCACTCAAATCAGATAGACTCCATACACCTATAAAATGGGTAAGAGGGACCCCCGACCAGGTAACTAAGAACTGAACAAAACTCAACGCACTCATAACACTTCTAAATGCTCATTCTTGCTCACAAAGAGCTCTTTTCTGAGTCTCTCTCTCTTTCGAGCTTCCTCAAGCTCATGGCTGTTGCCCAGAGCACTGACTTGAGCGTCGGAGGGTCCCCGCCGGAATCTTCGGCCCCCGAAACTTTTTGCATGCTCCTAGGCGTGAGAAGCTCGCCGGAAGATCCTGGGCTTGCTAGAGAAGTCGATCGGACGCTCGCGGATGTTCGAGGGGAGGTGATCTGGAAGCATCAGTCCCTAAACAAGTGTATAAAATAGAGTTTATTCAAAAAATAATTAAAAAAATAATCATCTTTTTTCAATAATAATTTTATCCTCAAAGAATAACTCTAGTTATTCCTGAATTTTCTAGAAAATAAGTTTATAGGTTATCCCCTTTGGTTAACCTTTTTCAGATTTATTCTTTGTAATTATAGCCTTTGAAAATAAGGAAGGATGTCCAAGGAATATCTCCCCTTATCCACTATTTCAAACACAACAGTTATAACTACAAAGGATAAGTCTGAAAAAGATTAATCAGAGGGGATAACCCATCGTTAAACATGGATTATCCCCTAAACTTATTCTCATGGGTTGTCCCCTAAACTTATTCCCTAGGAAACCCAGGAATAGCTAGAGCTATCCTTTGATGGCAAAATTATTATTTAAAAATGATGATTATTCCTTCAGTTATTTTTTGGATAAATTTTATTCTATATATTTATTCAAAAATAATATTTTGAAAATCAAACACTACATAAGAATATGAGTACATTTTTGGGCTCCGCATCACACGAGTTGGCTCTGCTTTTTTTTTTTGGTACAAGTGGGTGATCACATAACTTTAGTGCGAGTCAACTCTAATAGATCATAGTATAAAATTTGATTAAAAACAAAAGGATAGGTGTCACCCAAATTTCAGGACCAGAAGCTAGAATGATGAGCCACTGATGCCGCAACCCAATCCGCAGCAGAATTGGCTTCACGATAAATATGATGGATCTGGACTCTTTAGACATTTCGAAGGGCAGTCCAGATGTCATGTAGCAGAGGATTGGTATGAATATGATTATAGCATTTCTTCCGGAGCCATCGGATGACAGTAAGTAAGTCCCCTTCAGTGACGAGACTATGAGCGTGAAGAATTCGAATAGCATATGAGACGCCCGTCCAGGCTGCGTAAAGATATGCCAGAGGAACCGAAGAGTAATGTAGTGTTTGATAGAAAATATATTATCAATGGATAAGTGTACAGGATAGAGTTTATCCCTTGGCTATCCCTAGGGATATTCCTTGGCTATCCCATTGATCATATCAAATGCAAAAAGGTAAATCCATAGGATAACTTTTTTTACTCTTATTTGGAGGGATAACCATGCATTTTCTAAGGAATAAATTGAGGGGATAACCCATGGTTAACCATGGATTATCCCTTTGGTTAACTTTATTCATAGCTATCCCTTATAGTTATGGCTTTTGGCTATGTTTGGATGCCCTATTCCTACCTGGAATAGGGCTTTACTCCAACTTATTCCCCCAAACGCTAGCTTAAAACGATCATGGGCCCTACTGATTCCTTATTCTCGTCAACGCTCCTAATTTCGTTTTCATATTCCACGGCACCCCATGGAATAGCCTATTCCATCATTGTAGCTATTCAAGGAGCACCAGGGGAAGTTAAAAGCACGATCTTCTCTTCCGTCTCGGTCTTCATCCTCCTCCCGCGAGTCACTTGCCCCTTCCTCCTTTCTCCCCCCTCCCCTCCCCTCCCCTCTCCCTTCTTCCCCTCCTACAGAACACTCTCTAGATCCGCTCGTCCTTCTGCTTGCCCACGAGGACGCCTTTCAATTCGTCCCTTCATCGCTTTCATCATGTTTCTCTCCCTATCTTCAGCTTTGGCAGCGCCCTTACCCTGTTTCCTCGCATTCTAATAGAATGGGCTCAAACTGTTGTAGTTCTTGCGGCAATCCTTTTTACCGCCTTCTTGTGCTTCTTTAGGTAAACCAGTTGTTTCTGAAGCGGCGGCTATTGGATCAAGGAAAGAGGAGGAAGAAGAAGAAGTGGAAGGGTCGAAATTCGTGGTGGTCGAGTATATAAGTACTACTCATGGGATCAGAGGAGAGCTTCGGGTGGTCCCAAGCACGAATTTTTCCGAACTTAGATTATGTGAGGTATAATATTTCGAGTATTATTGAGAAAAAGGGGGAAAGACGATTGTTTTATAAAAATACGATTTCTTCTTTTTTTTTTTCTTGATTTTTAGCTTAGATGTTTTAATCCTTCCCTTCTTTATGTTTCTTGTTTGGTTTCTTATTACTAAAGCCGCGAAGAAGATGGCTGAGGACCCGTATTATGGAGAAAGAAGCGATCTAAGAATGTGCCGATTCATCCACAAAATTGGTTTATTAAATATGCTTTTAATTTATTTTGATTTAATACGATAACTTATTCGGTCAGTTCTTATTACCAAATTTATAGTAGAAAATTTATTTTATTACTGTATTAATTAATCAAAAATAATTTATTACCTTTTTCGTTACTAAAATTTAATTTATTCCATTAATTACATAAAAAATTTAATTCATAAAGGGTCGAGGGGTATGTTTGGGATTTTTAAAAAATTGATCATCTATTCCTACTGAAATACATGTTCATTCAAACACTATTTGGAATAACACTGCATTAATTGCATTGAAATAACATGGAATACAATATTTTCATCCAAACAGAAATCTGGAATAACAAATGGAATTAACTATTCCTAGGGAATTCATATTCCTATTCCTGGAATAACTTTTTGACATCCAAACGCAGCCTTTGGAAATAAGAGGGGATATCCAGGTATCCCCTCTTATTTCCTATTTCAAACACTACTAAGGCAGTGTTTGATATAGGGGATAAAGGGGATATCCTCTGGATATCCTCCTTATCCCCAAATGCTATAGCTAAAGGGGATAGGTCTGAAAAAGTTTAACCAGAGGGGATAACCCAGGAACAACTAAAGTTATCCCTTGATGGCAGACTTGTAATTTTAAAAAAGTATTTATTTCTTCGGCTATCCTCTGGATAAATGCTATTATGTAGATAGCTTTTGGGATATCAAACACCTGTATGTCTATAGTGGGCTCTGCTTTGAAAAAGCCTCGTTAGACTATCTACCCAAGAAAATAATTTTAAAAAATAAAATCATATTTTTTTTATTAAATTAATGTTTGAAGGTGTTGACTATCATCAAGCTACCATAATTCTTTTTCTTTATTCATGATTAAAATTGAGTATGCACAGGAATGGCGATTCATATGGCTGTACCTTATCCATGCAGTATCTGAGTTGGAATATAACACTATATCAGTCAATACAAACATGATACAATTAATTAGCCATGTTAAAAATTTTAATATGAAAATAACTTAATTATTAAATAAATAACATTGTCACATTCATGTTGGATTAACTCAACATGATCTGTTTAATTATTTACTTAATACCAAAAATAACTTAAGAGTGACCTGTTGCTTTATTTTTTAATATAAAAATATTTTTCAACATAATGCTTTAATCACATAAAAAATTCATCATAAAATTAGATCAGTTAAACTAAATAATTAAAGTTTCATCATTTATAAAAGAAATTCAATTGTATAAATAAATAAAAACAAAGCCAACTTTAAATTAATTAAATCATAATCATGCCAATTTTGAGTTAATGGGTCAATATACGACCCAACACAATAATAACTTGAATCCACTTAGAGTCAAGCCAGACCAATTTTTTTTGTATTGGGTTCAAATCATATATCTTACCTAATTTTGCTGCTCTTAGCTTTATACAAAACTCATATTTTGTAAATATTCATAGTTATTCAAATTATATTAGGAAGTAATAATTTTTTTATAATTTTATAATTTTTATAAAACATGATTTTACATCAAATAAACTAAGGCTTTGTTGTTATTGTTCTCTGAATTATATTCTAACTTTAGCTATCTTTTGAATGTGAATATAGTTCTCTATAATTGCACTGTTTGACCCTGAATTCGTGGATTTGGGTTTATTGATATCTTAATTGACATAAATAGCATGGAGCAATGTTTATCTGGATGATCTAAACATGGTGGACTAACTCAAAAGTTTGCCATGCCGAGCTTCCTGGCCACCAGTGGCTAAACTCTGTCAAAATCCTAATTGTTATGAGATGAAAAATGTTAGATATGCCATAAGCCATCCGCCAAAATGAAACTCCAAACAGATTGTTTATGATACTTACGTAGTGTTTGATATGGGGGATAAGAAAGGATATCCCATGGATATCCCTCCTTATTCCCAAATGCTATAGCTAGAAGGGATAAGTCTGAAAAATTTAACCAGAGGAGATAACCCATGGTTAACCATCCCTTGAACTTATTCCCTAGGGAATCCAGGAACAACTAATGTTATCCCTTGATGGCAGACTTTAATTTTAAAAAAAATGCTTATTCCCTCAGCTATCCCCTGGATAAATGCTATCACGTACATTTATCCAGGGATAACTTGTGGGCTATCAAACACTACCTTAAGGATTTATAAGAAATTACAGTTCCCTTTTAGAAGGCTATTGACCATCATTTGAGTGGTAATGGGCCAAGTTGTTAAAATCATTTGGACTTGCTTGCAACTCTAATTTCACCATGGTTTTAAATTAGAGATCTCGGGTACATAGTTTCAGCAACTACTACACCAGATAATTGCATGATCTACGACTTATATGTAGAAGTTTTCAAGGATCATATATGTGCAATTTTAGAACAACAATAATAAAAAAATAAAACCTTATTATTATACTTGTACGCCATAACTTATGTAAAAAATTTGAAAGCACTCATCATGCGAAAACAAATCGTGAATCTAAAGAGAGAAGTAAGGATCTATTCTATTTATAAAGAAGCCCTAATAGATTCTTTCATCATAGGTCACTATTAAGCTTTAAGCCCATACAAACCATCAACCACATTAATCAACAAAGGTGTGCTGAAGAGCAAATCGAATGAATCATAATTTTAGCTAATAGTGGGCTCATCCAGCTTATATCATTGGAACAAATTCATTCAATTAGTTTAACAAAATTAAAATCACAATAATGAATGATAATATGCCATTCTATTGACTAATAATCTCGGATAATGACTCAAGAAAGTCAATGTCATGCTAATAGGATCATAGAATTCTCTGTATGATGAGGAGGGTACAACATAGCAATGGTGCTGAAGGGAAAAGAAAGCTTATATATAGACAACCAGTAATGGTCCTTGATATCAGATCATAGAGACTTTGATATTACGGTGACTGCTACCAGTCAGAGCTGCTAGATTCTGCCAACTAGTTAGAAGAGAATCAATAGGTTCTGTCCATCATGGCTCCTAGGACTACTGCTCTCCATCCAGTTGCTAGTGATTCAACTTACCGATGCTTTCCTCTACTGCCACTAGGCAACCCAGCTGCGGAAGTCTGCCTCCAAATCCATATGTTTGCATTATAACATCATGTTCCACAGAATTCTACCATCATTTTAGCAATCAGCACCTCTCTCTGTCAATATGACATCTCTAACCAAATGCATATTTTTTTGGTCATAAGTGCAGCCCAGTCCAAAAGTTTTTTGACTTGGTCCCAGTTCATAGCTCTTCGCAAACTCTTAAACAACCAAACTCAGCACCCAAGTAGATGCCACCAAATGAGATGCCATAAAATATACTCATAATTATGAAGTTGATAGTATGATATAATAATATACAAAATGATGCAGACAAGTCACCGGTGATGAGCGCCGGGCATGCTAAGATCTATTGTGGACCTCCAAATGGGGTGGAGAGGTCGTCTTTCTTCTCTGGAAACCTGCAAGAAGTCCCCGGGCCGGTATTCCCGGCGAGGACCCTCCGATGCTCAAGTTAGTGAACTTGTCGAACAGGAGTGTAGTGTCTATCTTTTTTGAGAGAGAGAGATCCCCCTTTTCTGTTGAGCTCGGGGTCCTTTTATACTTGTCTGGGAGATTCCTTTCTTTTAGTTCTGTTTTGAACCGCCGAATCATCCTTGTTAGGATAAGCTCCTTTGAACGGCAAGTGGGTAAGCCGTTGCTGGATAGGGGCCGCTTGTGGCGGTAACTGCTAGGCGTGCTAGCACTTCCGTGATTTCGGTGAGCGAGGCATACGGTAACAGATCTCGAATCTCGGGATCTGTTACCTGAAGTGGGTCATAGTGTATGCAGGAAAGGTACCAAGTTAGAGCCGAAGCCAAAGGCTGGAGCCATCGTTGGAGGCCGGAGCCAAGAACCGGAGCCGTCGCTGGAGGCCGGAGCCAAAGGCCGGAGCCATCGCTGGAGGCCGGAGCCAAAGGCCGGAGCCGTCGCTGAAGGCTGGAGCCAAAGGCCGGAGCCGTCGCTGGAGGCCGGAGCCAGAGCCAAGGACCGGAGCCATTGCTGGAGGCCGGAGCCAAAGGCCGGAGCCGTCGCTGGAGGCTGGAGCCAAAGGCCGGAGGCTGGAGCCAAAGGCCAGAGCCATCGCTGAAGGCCGGAGCCAAGGACCGGAGCCGTCGCTGGAGGCCGGAGCCAAAGGCCAGAGGCTAGAGCCAAATGCCGGAGCCAAAGGCCGAAGCCAAAGACCGGAGGCCGTTGCTGGAGGCTAGAGCCAAGATTCCATCTCTGGGATTAGCTGTCACATCATTATTTTCGGAAATCATGTAAGAGGTTATAACACCATCCAGAGGAGATGGTCAGCCGTATCAGATTCCCCCAGCCCCTGAGATGAGTGACCGTACAATCACCAGCGAAAGGGGTGTTAATATCCACTGGGCGGCTGACTTTCGTGCCATCATTTCGTCCGTTCGGGCTGTTGGGATTGAGGAAGATTTTCTTCGAGTAATGAGTCGTAAAAAGGCGAGTGTCATCATTGCGGTAAGGCCACCGCCATCCTTCTATTGGTGAAGCTTTTCGTGTTTCTCGCGCCGGTAGGCCGCCGAAGCGGCTTCCATTTGAAGGTAGACACATGGCCAGACCGGACGGACGCGGGATGATTTGAAATGGGGCTATAAAAAGAAAATTCGTCCTTATCTTCCCATTCCCTCTTCTCTTACGTTACAGCTATCTCCCCTGAGTCTGCAAGCATCTGTTCGCCTCCCGTGTCTGTTCTTCTTCTCGTGCTCCTTCGATCTTAGTTCAAGCTTTCTAGGTTAGTTTCCATGGCTTCCTCGCCCTCTTGTTCTATTTTCGATTCCGGGGGTCGTTCCCCCACTCCTTCTCAACCTTCCGCTTCCTTACCAAGCCAATGGTCCACCCCATCCTCTGACCACTCCTCACCGGAGCGGTGGCCGGTCAGACGCCCTGCAGTCGGGAGTTGTCTGACCATCGGACGGACCTCCACCCGGCGCCGTCCGACAACTGCTGATCCTTCCAGCGCTGTCAAGGAGTCCCCTGAGGGGACTGCTTCCACTATGTCTGCTCAAGACATAGTAAACCTAAGAGCCAAGTATAGTTTCCCACCAAACCTACATCTGTCCTACCCCGCTCCTGATGATAGGGTAACTTCTTCCCGTCCTGGAAGAGTTGCTTTGTACGGAGCCTTCTTTAAGGCAGGACTTTGATTACCTATCCATCCGTTCATCCTTAACCTTCTAGACCGATATTCTTTAACACCTTCCCAACTAGTCCCTAACTCGATCTGAACTATCATTGGCTTTCTGGTTCTCTATCACCTGCAAGGCATAGAGGCCAGTATCTCCGTATTCTGCAGTTTTTATACCCTTCACAAGCAGTCAGGTTGGTGGTCATTTACTCCTAGACCCACTAGGATCCTTAAATTGTACCTTTCCACCTCCGTTAAAGGGTGGAAGGATAAGTTCTTTTTTGCTGATATCGAGGGGGTGAGTGGAAGCTGGGGGACACCCAACACCGACGCCAATAGGGATTCCTCTATCCTCCCAAGGGATCGAATGGCATTTGGGCAGCTCCTGACTGCCGATGTCCCTCGATGTAATAAGCTTCTGGTCGATGAAAACATTCGTCTCGCCGACCTAATCCCTTCTGGTGGTGAGTACTTGATTACTCACCTTTTTCCTTCTTTCCTCTCCTCTCTCTTTCTTTTTTTTTTAATAGGGATGGCGCCATCGCTTCGTGAGCTCAGGCAAGCGGTTACTAAGAAGAGGAAGGCAATGGGGAATGGGCCCCCCACTGAAAGGAGGGCCGTTGCCAAGATTTCAAGGAGGGCCGACGCGGGGAGGGCCGACGCTGGAGGGGCCATAGTTGTGGAGCCCCTGCGCGTTAAGGTTTCAAAGAGGGTTGACTCTAGAAGGGCCGACGCTGGAAGGGCCAAAGTTGTGGATCCCCTGCACAGGCGCGATGCGGCCAGAGCCCAAGCCGACGAGCCCGCGAGGAAGGACACGGTAAGGGCCGAGGCCAGCGAGGAAGTTGGGCGAAGCCAAGCAAGAGGAAAAGAATCGCCTTCAGTACCGGCTCCCCCTCCTGTCATTCTGCTCGATCCTTCTCCGGAGCGGGTCGCAAAAGCACCGTCACCCCCGCCCGAAGTCGTGGAGACGGAGCCGGTCCTCGCAACTACAAAGCCGACTCTAGCAGTTACCATGCCCCCCAAAGGGGCAACAACCGAAGCACCTCCACCAAGTAAGGGGCCGGAGGCAGCAGAGTCGGAGGCGGAGTCCTCCCACGCGGCCCCTGTGTCAGTGGAAAGGAAGGGCATCGACCCCTCCTTCCAATCACTCTTGGCGAACCACAGCCGCTGGGCCGAGCGAGCATTGGACGAAGCATCTGTGGTTGAGTTGCAGGAGTTTCTTCGGCATCAGGGGAGGGCCACCTTTTTCCGCGAGGCATCCGTGGCACACCTTTGGGTGAGCTTTGCCCTATTAACCTTTTCGCCTTCGTGTTTTTTTTTATTTTTTTAACAATGACACTCCGTCCAGGCGCTGAACTCTCTTATTGCCATGAGGGACCTTTGGACCCTGAGTGATGCTGCCCTTGATCAGTCATGGGAGGAGATGCTATCACTCCAAGCTAGGGCAGAAAAGGCAGAGATAGCCCTGGAGGATACCCGGGCCACTTTAAAGGGCGAAGTCGAAGCCATCCGGCTAAGAGCCGAGAAGGCAGAGTACGCACTGGAAGTTGCCCAGCGTCGAGCGGCCAACGAGCTGGATAACGCCCAGGTGGCCGAAGAAAAGCAAAGAATGGCCGAGGAGAGACAGGAGGTGGCGGAATCAGAAATGTGCATTTTGAAGAACCGATTACATTCTGCCTCCATTGAAATAGATGTGGCCAAAGAGGTCGCCCGCCAATCCGATGCCAAGATTGCCAACTTGGAGGCGGCGGTGACCGAAGCCAAGAGGGAGGCCGCCGAGGCCGATAAAAAGGTCACGGAGGCCGAAGAGAAGGTCGCGGAGGCCGAGCGAAAAACCTTCGAGGTGGAGAGAAGAGCTGCAGAGGCCGTAGAGGATTTCAGGAAGTCTAAAGCCTTTAGTAAGGAATTAGCCGAATCGACGACATTCGCTTACGAAGCTGGCTTCCAGGACTGCAAGGAAAAAATCCAGAAACTCTACGACCTCGAGGGGATTGAAGGGTTGGAGCCAGATGAAGTCCCTTAGTTTCTTTTTTTATTTTTATTGTATTGCTCCAAGTCCGACTCAGATCAGCAATTTTGTAAACTTTTAGCCATCAATGAATATTTCGATTCTCAATACTTGTCTTTGGTCATAATTAGCTTTGCTAGTGTGAGTTGTCGCGAATCAACAACCAATGGCCGAAGAGCACGATTTCTCTGTTAGGAAACTGATGCGGGATCAATTTCGATTGCAGAGACGAAAGTTGAACCATATGTAGTATAAGACCCTGCTCGTGCCGGCGCGAAGTCGTGGAATGTCTAATGCCTTGTTAGATATGCCACGTAGAATGGGACTGTGTGCGCCGACACGCTGTCCTTAAGTGCCGACACGGGGCCATGATTTGGTGTCGATGCGGAGCCAGGCTTAAGTGCCGACGCGGAGCCGGTCTTTGGTGCCGATGCAGAGCCGGGCTTAATTGCCGACGCAGAGCCGGTCTTGGTGCTGACGCGGAGTCGATGACGCGGAGCCGGGCTTTGGTGTCGATGCAGAGCCGGGCTTAATTGCCGACGCGGAGCCGGTCTTTGGTGCCAACGCGGAGCCGGTCTTTGGTACCGACACGGAGCTGGACTTTGGTGCTGATGCAGAGCCGGGCTTAATTGCCGATGCGGGGCCGGTCTTGGTGCCGACGCGGAGCCGGTCTTTGGTGCCGACGCAGAGCCGGGCTTTATTGCCGATGCAGAGCCGGGCTTTGGTACCGACGGAGAGCCGATCTTTGTGCCGACGCGGAGCCGGTCATTGGTACTGACGCGGAGCTGGACTTAATTGTCGACGCAGGGCTGGTCTTGGTGCCAACGCGGAGCCAGTCTTTGGTGCCGACGCAGAGCCGAGCTTAATTGCCAACGCGGGATCGGTCATTGGTGCCAACGCGGAACCGGGCTTTGGTGCCAATGCAGAGCCGGTCTTTGGTGCCGACGCGGAGCCGGTCTTTAGCGCAAAGCGTGATCACTCGAATAGCAATGAAAAATTTTGAACAGCAATCTGTTAAGCAGGTTCAAATTAATGAAGTTAGCACATTACTGATAATACCGGCATAAATTATCGGCGTTCCAAGTGCGAGGAAGCGATTTCTTTTCTAGCTCTTCAACTTTGTATGCCCCGTGATGAAGTACCTCCTTGACATGGTATGGTCCTTCCCATTTTGGTGCCAGCTTGCCCCCCTCCATCGGCTTTGATACTTCAGCTCATCGCAGAATGAGATCTCCAGGGCGGAACGTCTTGGACCATACTCGAGCATTGTAGTATCTGGCCCCTCGCTGACGGAAAGCTGCCATACGAAGTTGCGCCTGGTCTCGCAATTCTTCCACTAAATCTAGATCGGCCCACAGCTGATTTGGGTTGCTCTCTTTGTGGTATAACTCTGTCCGGGGACTGGGGATACCTATCTTCATCGAAATGACTGCCTCGGTCCCAAAGACCAGGCTGAAAGGAGTTTCTCCGGTGGGGGCTTGTGGCATCGTGTGGTATGCCCACAATACACTAGGGAGTTCCTCCACCCAACGCCCTTTGTAGCCATCTAGCCGGGCCCTGAGCCCTTGGAGGATAATGCGGTTGGTCATCTCGGCTGCGCCGTTGGTCTGGAGGTGCCCCACAGAGGTGAATCGTTGATGAATGCCTAGGCCGATGCAGAATTCTCGGAAGGTCGTGTTGTCAAACTGTCGGCCATTATCAGTAATGAGGGTGTGTGGCAGCCCGAATCGGCACACGACAGACTTCCAGAAGAAAGATCTTACTTTACCCTCGGTGATCTTGGCGAGAGCCTCAGCCTCGATCCACTTGGTGAAATGGTCAACTACTACCACTAAGAACTTGCGTTGTTCGAAGGCTGGAGGGAATGGTCCCAGGATGTCCATGCCCCACTGGGCGAAGGGCCAGGGTGCGGCCAGGGGGGTCAGCTGGGACACCGGTTGATGTTGAATATTAGCATGACGCTGGCAGCTGTCACACCTCTTGACAAGTTCGGACGCATCCTCCTTCATTGTCAGCCAGTAATATCCCTGCCGTAGGGCTTTGTATGCGAGAGCTCTGCCCCCCAGATGGCTTCCACATATACCTTCATATATCTCTCGCAGGATATAATCTGCTTCTGTGGGGCCAACACATCTGAGAACCGAGTATGAGAATGACCTTCGATAGAGTTTTCCCTCCATTATGAAAAACTTCGGGGTCCATCTTTTGAGTTTCTTGGCCTCGGCAAGGTCTTCTGGGAGGGTACCATTGGTAAGGTACCGGATATAAGCGTTCATCCAGGAAGGCTCCTGCTAAATTGGTAGAGCTTTTCTTGTTACGTCAATACTCGGGGCTTCCAGGTGCTCTACATAAGCTCTCCCCAACATCCCGTCAGTTGAGGTGGCAAGATGGGACAAAGCGTCGGCTCTAGCATTTTCCCCTCGAGGGATATAGCTAACATTAAAATAAGCTAAGAGAGAAGCTTGTGACTGCACCATACTTAAGTAGCGGGACATGATGAGATCCCTTGCTTCATACTCCCCTGCGATTTGGCCAGCGACCAGTTGGGAGTCAGTAAACGCCCTAAGGCGCTTTACCCCGAGCTCTCGGACTAATCTTATCCAAGACAGGAGAGCTTCATATTCCGCTTGATTATTGGTGGCTGGAAAGAGGAAGCGGAGTGCACACTCGGTTACAACTCCATCCGAGTTGGCCAGGATGAGGCCTGCTCTGCTCCCTTGAGAATTTGACGCCCCGTCTACATGAAGGACCCATTCATCATCTCTGGTTTCGAGAGGCGAGGGGTTTGCAGAGGGCTCTTCGGGTTGCTCCTCTCCTCAGGTGCACTCGACCAAAAAATCTGCCAGGACTTGGGATTTCATGGCCGACCGAGGGCGAAAAGATAGATCAAATTCCCCCAACTTGAGCGCCCACCTTGCCAATCGACCCGAAGTATCCGGGCGAGCGAGAATTATCTTTAGAGGTTAGTCTATGATCACCGCGATCGGGTGGGCTTGGAAGTATGGCCGCAGGTGCTAGGCAGACACGATTAACGCAAAGATAGTCTTCTCAATCTTCGAGTACCTGGTCTTCGCATCATGGAGCACCTTGCTTGTGTAATACACCGGCTTTTGCATGCCATTGGTGTCCACACAGACCAGCACAGAACTAACGGCCTTGGGAGAAGCTGCAAGGTACAGAAGGAGTTCTTCTCCACCTGTTGTCTTGGATAGCAGTGGTGGGATAGATAAGAATTCCTTTAGCCCCTCGAACGCCTTCTAACATTCTTTCGTCCATTCGAATTCATTGGCCTTGCGTAGCGCCTTGAAGAAAGGTAAGCACCTCTCAGCGGACTTGGACAGAAAATAGATCAAGGCAGCCACCCTTTCCGTCAGGCGCTGTATTTCCTTCTTATTGGTGGGAGACCTCATATCCAAGATGGCTTGAACTTTGTCCGGGTTTGCCTCGATCCCCCGCCGTGTCACCATGAAACCCAAGAAATTTTTGGCTGTCACCCCAAATGCACACTTGCGTGGGTTCAGCCTCATCTGATATCGACGAAGGTTGTCAAAAGTCTCCGTTAGGTCGGCGATATGGTCGGTGGCGTGGACACTTTTTGTTAGTATGTCATCCACGTATACCTCCATGTTGCATCCTATCTGGTCCTTGAAGACTTTATTCATTAACCTTTGGTAGGTGGCTCTCGCTTTTTTTAGCCCAAATGGCATTACCTTGTAGCAGTACAACCCCTTCTCAGTTATGAAGGAGGTAGCTTCCTCATCCACCGGGTTTATCCTGATCTGGTTATACCCAGAGAAAGCATCCATAAAGCTAAGGACCTCATGGCCAGATGTAGGTCCACCAGTTGATCGATTTGGGGCAGGGGAAAGCTGTCCTTGGGGCATGCTTTGTTGATGTCGGTGAAGTCCACACACATCCTCTAGCTTCCATTAGTCTTACGGACCATCACCACGTTGGCCAACCATTCGGGGTAATGAACTTTCCGAATATGGCCTGCAGCCATCAACTTGCGAACTTCCTCGTCAATAGCTTTCTGTCTCTCCAGAGCGAAGCTCCTTTTCTTCTGTCGGACCCACCGACACTCTGGCCTGAGGTTGAGCCGATGGGTGATCACCTCCTCAGGGACGCCCGGCATGTCTGAGGATGACCATGCAAAGACGTCGGTGTTGGCACGCAGAAAAGTGAGAAGTTGATCGCGTGCCTCCTCCGGAAGTAACACCCCAACCTAGATGGTCCTTTCCGGGTCATCCCCCAAGGGGAGGGTCAGGAGGTGCTCGGCTGATTCTCCCCTCCTTCCCAGCTCTCGGGGGTCAAGCGGCTCAGAGGTTATCGCCGACGCCACCTCCAGTGGACTGGGAGACAAGTGATAGCAAAGCGGTGGTGGGCTTTGCTCTCCTTTCATTTCTCCAACTCCTTCGTCGGTGGGGAATCTTACCAATAATCTCTTAGTGAAGATTACGGCATCTAGCAAATTCAATCCCGGTCTCCCCAAGATAGCGTTATAAGCCAGTGGGATCCGGACTACCAGAAAATTTATGACCACCGTGCTTTGACACGGAGGGGTTCCAACCATGACAGGGAGGGCAATCTCCCCTTCAACGCTCACAGAGTCCCTAGTAAAGCCCATTAGAGGCGTGGCGACGGGTCGGAGGGAAGACTTTGATAGGTTCATCCGAACAAAAGCTTCGTAGCTCAAAATATCCATCGAACTCCCACTGTCAACTAAAATTCTTTTTACAGGATGTTTGGCTATGGTCATGGACACAACGACGCTGTCGTCATGCTTATTAGCTATCCCATCTAAATCCTTTCCAAAGAAAGGAATTGCAGAGTCTATTCCCTCTCGCTGTCTTTTTGAACCACCACCTGCCCCCTAGGAAATCATAGCTATGGTCTTCTCCGTAGGAGCATTGTCCACGCCGGTTTGAAGTGTCAGAGGCACCGATGAACCTGGAGTAGGAAGGTTTCCCCTTCGAACGAACTTGCCCAAGTGACCCTGCTGGACAAGCTCTTCAATGGCCTTCTTCAGATGGCGGCAGTCCTCGGTGTCATGACCATAATCTCGGTGGCACCAGCAGTAAAGTTCCTTATTACGGGGGGTCCCAGACTTCATGGGGGTTGGACGCTTGAAGTAAGGTTCCTCCTCAATTTCTAGTAGGATGTGAGATATCGGAGCCATAAAGGGAGTGAATTGCTCCTTAGGAATAAGCGTCTGCGGCCGGCGATCTGGACGGTGAGGAGGCTCAGGCTTCCGGGGTCGTGCTCCGGCATGCTCAGTAGGCGCTGGTTTCTTGCTGGGATTCTTATCAGCCTTCCTCCTAGAAGAATCCGCCTCGTCAGCACGAATGTATTTCTGCGCTCGGCTCAGAAGCTCGGCATAAGAACTCAAAGGCTTCTTGTCTAGGGAATAGGCGAACCTAGAAGGACGAAGTCCTCGCTTTAATGCCAAAGTGGCTACAAAATCATCTAGGTTATATACTTCCAATGCTGCCTCCTTGAACCAAATGACAAAGTCCTTCAGGGTCTCGCGACTTCTTTGCTGGACAGCAAATAAGCTATCAGCCACTCGTGGGATCTTCCGATATGCATCAAAGTGGGCCAGGAAAGATCGCTCGAGCTGTCGGAATGAATTGACGCTGCGGGTGGCAGGCGAGAATACCATGCACGTGCCGCCTTGCGAAGGGTGGCCGGAAAGGCGACACATAGAAGGGAGTCCGTCGCTCCCTGGACTTGCATGAGGACCTTGTAGCTCTTCGGTGGTCCAGTGGGTCCGTCGTGCCATCGTACGGGTCCAGCTGGGGAAGACGAAAACGGGGCAGGACCGGTTCCTCCATGATGCGCCAGGAAAGCTGGGGGCTATGCTCGTAGTCTGTCCCATGAGGATTGGCGATCCGGCGGGTAAGCTCCTCCAACCGTCGGTGATACTCATCGAGCCGTTGCTCGGCCCGATGGGTAGTCTTCCTAAGGGCGCCGTCTTTAGATGAGTCAGAAGAGGAAGCTGAAGAAGACTGCCGGCGTAAGGAGCGCACCCGTCTGGATTCTTTCTCGTCCGGCCGTTGGTGGGAATGACCAGAGTGATGGGAGAGGGACCGCCGTCGCTTTGAGGCCTCTTGGCGATGAGGTTCAGGAGGTGAGTGACAGAAGACCTCGGGTGGGGTCCCGTCTTGATGAGATTGAATTGTCCCTGCACCCCTTCACCATGCGGAGGGGGTTGAGGTGCAGTGGCAAAGCAGTGTTCCTGCAGTCCCCGTACCATTATCATTAGGTCCTGAACCTGATGAGCCAGAACCTCAAGCCGGTCAGGCTGGCTCATCTGTGCAGAGGGCGGAACACGGAGGTTGGCCTCCGATTGCTCAGCCCGCGGAATGCGCTCCACGGCCTAGCTGGTGGAAACCTCCTGTGCTCGTGTTGTCACCATCATCTTTCTTGCAGAATCAGTGGGGTCACAGGGATAACTTTCGCTTTCCCCGCGTGCGAGCCCCCTTCCTGGCGCGCCAATCTGATGCGGACAAGTCACCGGTGATGAGTGTCGGGCATGCTGAGATCTATTGTGGGCCTCCAAATGGGGTGGAGAGGTCGTCTTCCTCCTCTGAAAACCTGCAAGAAGTCCTCGGGCAGGTATTCCCGGCGAGGACCCTCCGATGCTCAAGTTAGTGAACTTGTCAAACAGGAGTGTAGTGTCTATCTTTTTTGAGAGAGAGAGAGATCCCCCTTTTCTGTTGAGCTCGGGGTCCTTTTATACCTTTCTGGGAGGTTCCTTTCTTTTCGTTCTATTTTGAACCGCCGAATCTTCCTTGTTAGGATAAGCTCCTTCGAACGGCAAGTGGGTAAGCCGTTGCTGGATGGGAGCCGCTTGTGGCGGTAACTACTGGGCGTGCTAGCACTTCCATGATTTTGGTGAGCGAGGCATACGGTAACAGATCTCGAATCTCGGGATCTGTTACCTGAAGTTGGTAATAGTGTATGCAGGAAAGGTACCAAGTTAGAGCCGGAGCCAAAAGCTGGAGTCATCGCTGGAGGCCAGAGCCAAAGGCCGAAGCCAAGGACCAGAGCCGTCGCTGGAGGCCGGAGCCGTCGCTGGAGGCCAGAGCCATCGCTGCAGGCCGAAGCCAAAGGTCGGAGCCGTCGTTGGAGGCCGGAGCCAAAGGCTGGAGCCGTCGCTGGAGGCTGGAGCTGGAGCCAAGGACCGGAGCCATCGCTGGAGGCCGGAGCCAAAGGTCGGAGCCAAAGGTCAGAGCCAAAGGCCGGAGCCGTCGTTGAAGGCCGGAGCCAAGGACCAGAGCTGTCGCTGGAGGCCGGAGCCAAAGGCCGAAGGCTGGAGCCAAAGGCCGGAGCCAAAGGCTGGAGCCGTCGTTGAAGGCCGGAGCCAAGGACCGAAGCCGTCGCTGGAGGCCGGAGCCAAAGATCGGAGGCCGTTGCTGGAGGCCAGAGCCAAGATTCCATCTCTGGGATTAATTGTCACATCATTATTTTCGAAAATTGCGCAAGAGGTTATAACATCACCCAGAGGAGATGGTTAGCCGTATCACAAAATATTATCCATGGATAAGTGTACGGGATAGAGTTTGTCTCCTAGCTATCCCTAGGGATATTCCTTGGCTATCCCATTGATCATATCAAATGCAAAAAGGTAAATTTATAGGATAACTTTTTTTTACTCTTATTTGAAGGGATAACCAGCTATTTCTACATTTTCTAGGGAATAAATTGAGGGGATATCCCATGGTTAACCATGGATTATCCCTTTGGTTAACTTTATTCCCTGCTATCCCTTATAGTTATGGCTTTTGGGAAACACTACCTTAGAAATTCAGGAATAACTAGAGCTATCCTTTGATGGCAAAGTTGTTATTTAAAAAAGATGATTATTTCTTCAGCTATCCTTAAATAAATACTATCATATATACTTATTCAAAAATAATTTTTTATGAACCAAACACTACCTAAAACTTTTGACATAGTATTGTACCTTTAGAAAAGACAACGGTAATACCATCGTCAATATGATGAAACTGGACAGAACTGAACTCTTTCGTGGACTATTGGCTATTCTCGTATCGTTTCTGAGGGATATCAGCAAATCCGAGTATTTTGCGAGCCTTACACTTGTATAATAACACTTACTCAATATGCAGAAAAAAATGCTAAGCTTTTTAAAATAATCACTGCAATTAATTTGCTAACCATGTGAGGTTAATTTGTATCCATGATATCAAGTCTAGGTTCTTCCATTTCTAAAGGAGAAGATACACTCGTTTGCTTTGACTAGGGTTGTATTTAGTTGTCTGAAGGTTGCCTATTGGTATTTTGATTATCAAAATAAACACCTTTGATAGATCGTAAATGCATGCAAACTTCCCAGATATAAATTGCAGACAGAGCAACAATCATAATAAGTCTTTTCTCCGAATTCAATTGAAACTCATAGCACAAATAACAAACTATTTATTCTAATAACAGCTATAGGCCTAATATTCTAATAACAGCTAAGGTGATCAGCGTTGGCTAATATTCTACTCTGTGAAGCAGGAGTTTCAGCATGCTCTCACGATCCAAAGAACAGACTTGGATACACCCAGATGGGTGAAGGCCAACGAGGCAGAGAAAGATTGGACAGAGACGAAGGCAAAGACAAGTTGGTATCCATCATCTTACCGTCCAAAGAATACTCGCCCCATGTCTTATAATCCAGGGAATACCGTCGCCAAGCATCGCATCCGGGCCCGGCGACATAGACGCTGTTGCTTCTCCCTCCCCAACTGCTTGGGTCGATGCAAGACACAGGGGATTTCCCCCAGCAATCGATGAACAGAGAGAAGTCGTCCAGGCTCTCGACTTCCACCCACACCATCCTGCCGAAGTCCATCCGGTACACATTAACTCTCGCTGATATGACTGATCCCAACGCCGTCAGCAAAGGCAACGGTGATCACCATCATTTCCCCACACCCGGCACCCCCTCGGGGTCGGGAGCGGGGAAATCATACCTTAACCCCGGGGCCCCTACCGGCCTCGGGGCGCATCCTCATTTCCCCATTCCCGGCACCCCCTCGGGGTCGGGAGCGGGAAATCATACCTTAACCCCGGGGCCCCTACCGGCCTCGGGGCGCATCCTCATTTCCCCATTCCCGGCACCCCTCGGGGTCGGGAGCGGGGAAATCATACCTTAACCCCGGGGCCCCTACCGGCCTCGGGGCGCATCCTCATTTCCCCATTCCCGGCACCCCCTCGGGGTCGGGAGCGGGGAAATCATACCTTAACCCCGGGGCCCCTACCGGCCTCGGGGCGCATCCTCATTTCCCCATTCCCGGCACCCCCTCGGGGTCGGGAGCGGGGAAATCATACCTTAACCCCGGGGCCCCTACCGGCCTCGGGGCGCATCCTCATTTCCCCATTCCCGGCACCCCCTCGGGGTCGGGAGCGGGGAAATCATACCTTAACCCCGGGGCCCCTACCGGCCTCGGGGCGCATCCTCATTTCCCCATTCCCGGCAACCCCTCGGGGTCGGGAGCGGGGAAATCATACCTTAACCCCGGGGCCCCTACCGGCCTCGGGGCGCATCCTCATTTCCCCATTCCCGGCACCCCCTCGGGGTCGGGAGCGGGGAAATCATACCTTAACCCCGGGGCCCCTACCGGCCTCGGGGCGCATCCTCATTTCCCCATTCCCGGCACCCCCTCGGGGTCGGGAGCGGGGAAATCATACCTTAACCCCGGGGCCCCTACCGGCCTCGGGGCGCATCCTCATTTCCCCATTCCCGGCACCCCCTCGGGGTCGGGAGCGGGGAAATCATACCTTAACCCCGGGGCCCCTACCGGCCTCGGGGCGCATCCTCCTTTCCCCATTCCCGGCACCCCCTCGGGGTCGGGAGCGGGGAAATCATACCTTAACCCCGGGGCCCCTACCGGCCTCGGGGCGCATCCTCATTTCCCCATTCCCGGCACCCCCTCGGGGTCGGGAGCGGGGAAATCATACCTTAACCCCGGGGCCCCCACCGGTCTCGGAGTGCACCGCCAACGCACTGCTCAACCGCCGACGCGCGGTGCTCACGCATGATTTTCAGCCCATGGCTGTGCCTTGCCACAGCATGCCATCCAGTACCTCCGTGATTGTGCTCCAATACGGAGGGCCATGCCTCATAACGATGTTTGGCGTGTTGCATGCCCCTGTGCGTGACCGAGCCTTGCCACAGCATGCCATCCAGTACCTCCGTGATTGTGCTCCAATACGGAGGGCCATGCCTCATAACGATGTTTGGCGTGTTGCATGCCCCTGTGCGTGACCGAGCCTTGCCACGGCATGCCATCCAGTACCTCCGTAGTTGTGCCCCAGTACGGAGGGCCATGCCTCATAGCGACATCTGGTTCACTGCATGTTCCCGTGCGCCACCATACCTTGCTAGGGTGTACGATTCGTTACCCCTAGCAACGGCGCCCGGTCCCATACACCGGTGACGATACAACGAAAACCTTCCCAAAGCGGCAAGTCACGGCATTCAGACAGGTATAAAGGACACACATTCACGCTGTAAGTGAGATCCAGACCCTGGTTTTTCTAAGCTTTCTTCCTCCCTGCTCAAAACCCTAACTGCCTCAGCTTCTCTTCGCGGGGGTGGTTCTTTGTCTGAACCCAAGCCACTGACTTGATCGTCGGAGGGTCCCCACCGGTGCCACCGGTCCTCGGGGACTTTTCTTGCAGGACTTCCCGGAGCGAGACGTCCGTTTTCCCCGACGTTTGAAGAAGGTGACTTGGCGTCATCACTCGCTATCCACCTCTGCCCACCATCATCCTCTACACCAAAGAGGACTAGCAGGAGCTTCCCGTCGCACTCCACCAACTGGGGACCGAAGTGCCACCGGTCGTAAGCCGGCATCGGCTGGAGTCCTCCCACTTCCAGCACTTCTGCTTCGAAATTGGGATCGAAATGGCAAGCGAGAAGCTTTGCCGAGTGGTTTATGGCAAAGATCCGACCTTTAAAGTTGAGGACTTGAGATATGGGGGCCACGCCTGGTTCCATGAAGTGCTTGGTCCACCTGGGATCGGGGTGACGGCCGAGCGGGCAGTACAAGAGAGCGCGTTTGGAGAGGAAGAGAAGGAGACAGCAGCCGGGGGAGGAGGGCGGGGCCGAGAGGGCGGCATAGTAGAAGGCGCTGTGGTTCAGACGGAGCCTGGGGAGGATGAACTCGGCGCCGGAGAGGACGTCAGCGAGGAGGGGCTGGCGGTGATCACGGCGGAGGAGGAGGAGGTGCCCATGGGAGTAGCCGAGGTAGAGGGTGGTGGGGGGCTCGTTGGAGAGGAGGGATTGAAAGGAGGAAATTCCGTCGAGGGCGTGGACCCGGCAGAAGGAGACCACGGTGGAGGGTTGGGGTGGAGTCGCCCGGATAGGCCACCAGAGGCGGCGGCAGGGCCGGGGACGGGGGAGGGGGCGGAGGAGGAGAGGGGGGCGGGACGAGAGATAGAGGTGGGTGGCGTCGGCGGAGCGGAGGACGGAGCGCCAGGCGCGGCAGACGCCGGCTACAGCGAAGAGATCGGGGAGTGAGTGAAGGCGAAGGATGACGGCTAGGAGGGCGAAGTTAGGGAGGTCCGCCCACTCCGGAGCGGTCGCCATGGCCGACGAGAAGCGAGCTCGTTTATTCCCACAAGCTGTGCTATGGCTGGATGGTTTGCTTGGAATTAGCATGGAACGTCTGCCTCTAAAATTGGTTGTAATCCGAGGGGTGTCGTGCTAACGCGGCACCGTGTATTTGCTGCCGGCCAAGTGCAGAGTTCTTCGTACGAGTGGGTGGCGGAAGTTGCACCGCAGATTCCATGGTCGCTTTCGCCTTTCGGCGGGAGTCAAAACTCAACCAACAAAAGAAATAGTGACGGTTTCTCAAGGATTAGGTTACGTATATAAAGCAAAAGACTTTGTCCACCGAGTTTTACGTGAACTTTATCGTATTTATATACACATGATACTCATTAAAAAATATTAAAATAATTTTATAATATTTTAATAAAAAATTATGATATTTCAATTTTAAAATTACGATATCATATTTATAAATCCATTCAAAAAGCTAAAAAAAATTACGTTACTCCATTTGTAAATTTACGACACTTTAGTTATAAAATTACGATAATCATTTAGAAAAAAAAAGCTGAATGGATATTAATGCACTCAGACATCCTAGTCGTAAACTTACGATACTGTATTTATAAAATTAAGACACCGATTGAGAAAGTCAAAAAAAATTACAATATCTAATACCGTAATTATAAAATTACGACACCCACTCAAAAAAACATATATACAAATTCTAAAAAAAAAAACTGAACGGATATTAATGCACATCACGTCAAATTTAAGATGACATTCTAGTTGTAAACTTAAGACACCGTAGTTATAAAATTAAGACATCCATTTAAAAAGCCAAAAAAAATTACGACATCCCAATTGTAAATTTACATCACCATAATTATAAAATTATAACACCCATTCAAAAAACGTGTATAGCAACCTATACATAAATAAAAAAAAAATTGAACAGGTATTAATACATGTCACATCAAAATTTAAGATGAGCTTCCCCCGTGTGAACTTTCCCCCCTACCTGGCGCGCCAATCTCCATGTTCCGCCCCCTGCGCAGATGAGCCAACTGGACCGGCTCGAAGCTCTGGCCCACCAGGTTCAAGATCTGACGACAATGGTCCGGGGGCTGCAAGAGCATCATTTGGCTGTTGCAACTCAGCCCCCTATGCTTGACGAAGGAATGCGGGGAACAGCCCAGTCTCATCAAGGTGGGACCCCGCCTGAAATCTCCCACCGCTCACCCCCCGAGCCTCATCACCGAGGGACCTCGAAGCGACGGCGGTCCCCTTCTCGCCACTCCGGTCATTCCCACCACCGGCCGGAGGAAAGAGAGTCTAGGCGGGCGCGTTCTTTGCGCCGGAGATCTTCTTCAGCTCCCTCCTCTGATTCATCCCAAGATGGCACTCTCCGGAAAACCACTCGTCGGGCTGAGCGAAGGCTCAACGAGTATCACCGACGGTTGGACGAGCTCAGAAGCCGGATCACCGACCCTTATGGAACGGCTTATGAGCGCAGTCCCCCGCTTTCCCGTCATATCATGGAGGAGCCGGTCCCGCCCCGGTTCCGTCTCCCTCAACTGGATCCATACGATGGGACGGCGGATCACCTTGACCACCTGGAGAGCTACAAGGTCCTTATGCAGGTCCAGGGAGCGACGGACTCCCTTTTATGTGTCGCCTTTCCGGCCACTCCCGGAAAGCGGCGCGCACGTGGTACTCCCGCTTGCCCCCGCGCAGCATCAACTCGTTTCGGCAGCTCGAGCGATCTTTCTTGGCATACTTTGATGCCTGTCGAAAGATCCCACGAGTAGCAGATAGCCTCTTTGCTGTTCAGCAGAGGAGTGGCGAGACCTTGAAGGATTTCGTCGCTCGATTTAAGGAGGCGGCGTTGGAGGTGTACAACCTGAAAGATTCCATGGCCACTTTGGCTCTGAAATGAGGACTTCGCCCATCCAGGTTCGCATATTCCCTGGATAAGAAGCCTCCGAGTTCCTATGCTGAGCTTCTGAGCCGAGCCCAAAAGTACATCCGTGCCGACGAGGAGGATTCTTCCAGGATGGAAGGTGACAAGAACATCAATAATAAACCACCGCCTACTGAACACGCCGGTGCACGACCTCGTAAGCCCGAGCCTCCACGCCGTCCAGATCGCCGACCACAGACACTGGTTCCTAAGGAGCAATTCACCTCCCTCATGGCTCCCATCTCTCACATCCTGCTGGAGATAGAGGAGGAACCTTATTTCAAGCGTCCGACTCCCTTGAAGTCTGGGGTCCCCCGCAAGAAGGAGTTTTATTGCCGGTACCACCGAGACTACGGCCACGACACCGAGGATTGCCGCCATCTAAAAAAGGCCATTGAGGAGCTGGTTCAGCAAGGCCACCTAAGCAAATTTGTTCGACGAGGAAATCTCCCCGCATCGGGCCCCCCGGTGCCTCCGAGTCGCCCGGCTGGCGTGGATAATGCTCCAACTGAAAATACTATAGCTATGATTTCTTGGGGAGCGGATGGTGGTTCGAAGAGGCAGCGAGAGAGAATAGACTCTGTAATTCCTTTCTTCGGAAAGGATCTAGAGGGGGTAGTTAATAAATATGACGACAGCGTCGTGGTGTCCATGACTATAGCCAAACATCCTGTAAAAAGAATTTTAATAGATAGTGGGAGCTCTGTGGATGTCTTGAGCTATGAGGCTTTTGTTCGGATGAACTTGTCAAGGTCTTTACTTCGACCCATTGCCACACCGCTAATGGGTTTCATGGGAGATTCAGTGAGTGTCGAGGGGGAAATTGCCCTCCCGGTCACGGCTGAAACCCCTCCATGTCAGAGCACTGTGGTTATAAATTTCCTGGTGGTTCGGGTCCCATTGGCTTACAATGCTATCTTGGGAAGACCAGGGTTGAATCTGCTGGATGCCGTAATCTCCACTAAGAGGTTATTGGTAAGGTTCCCCACCAATGAAGGGATCGGAGAAATGAAAGGGGAGCAAAGCCCACTTCCGCCTTGCTACCATTTGTCTCCCAGCTCACTGAACGCGGCGTCGGCAACAGCCTCTGAGTCACTCGATCCTCGGGAGTTGGGAAGAAGGGGAGAGCCGGCAGAGCACCTTCTAACCCTCCCCTTGGGTGATGACCCGACAAGGACTATTCAGGTGGGGGCATTGCTCCCAGAGGAAGCACGCCATCAACTTCTTACTTTCCTGCGTGCCAACGCTGATGTCTTCGCATGGTCGTCCTCAGACATGCCGGGCATCCCTGAAGAGGTAATTACCCATCGACTTAACCTCAAGCCAGAGTGTCAGCCGGTCCGACAGAAAAAAAGAAACTTTGCTCCAGACAGGCAGAAAGCCATCGATGAGGAGATCTGCAAGTTAATGACCGCGGGCCATATTCGGGAGGTCCACTACCCCGAATGGTTGGCTAATGTGGTGCTAGTCCGCAAGACCAACGAAAGCTGGAGAATGTGCGTAGATTTCACCGACCTCAATAAGGCATGCCCTTCCCCTGCCCCGAATCGATCAACTGGTGGACGCTACATCCGGCCATGAGGTCCTTAGCTTCATGGATGCTTTCTCTGGATACAACCAGATCCGGATGAATCCAGCGGATGAAGAAGCTACCTCCTTCATAACCGAGAAAGGGTTATATTGCTACAAGGTAATGCCTTTCGGGTTAAAGAATGCGGGAGCCACTTACCAGAGGCTGATGAACAAAGTCTTTGAAGGTCAGATAGGACGTAACATGGAAGTGTACGTGGACAACATGTTGATAAAAAGCGTCCATGCCATCGACCACATCACGGACCTAACAGAAACTTTTGACAACCTTCGTCGGTACCAGATGAAGTTGAACCCTCGTAAGTGTGCATTTGGGGTGACAGCCGGGAAGTTCTTGGGCTTCATGGTAACCCGGAGGGGGATCGAAGCAAACCCGGACAAAGTCCAAGCTATCTTGGACATGAGGCCTCCTGCCAATAAGAAGGAAATACAGCGCCTGACAGGGAGGGTAGCCGCCCTAAGCCGTTTCCTATCCAAGTCCGCTAAAAGGTGTCTACCTTTCTTCAAGGTGCTTCGCAGAGTCAACAAGTTCGAATGGACGAAAGAATGCCAGGAGGCGTTCGAAGGGTTAAAGGAATTCTTATCTACCCCGCCACTGCTAGCCAAGCCGATGGGTGGAGAAGAACTCCTTCTATACCTTGCGGCCTTCCCTGAAGCTGTTAGCTCTGTCCTAGTCTGGGTGGACACCGATGGCACACAAAGGCCCGTATACTATACGAGTAAGGTGCTTCATGATGCAGAGACCCGATATTCAAATATGGAAAAGATCATCTTTGCATTGATCGTGTCTGCCCAGCGTCTGTGGCCGTACTTCCAAGCCCACCCGATCGCGGTGATCACAGACCAGCCTCTGAAGACAGTTCTTGCTCGCCCAGATACTTCTGGCCGGCTGGCAAGGTGGGCCCTCAAGCTGGGAGAGTTTGATCTCTCTTTCCGCCCCCATTCGGCCATGAAGTCTCAAGTCTTGGCAGATTTTCTGGTCGAATGTACTTGGAGAATGGAGCACCCTAAAGAACCTCCTACGGACACTCAGCCCCTCGGAACCAGTGATGATGAATGGGTCCTTCATGTGGATGGGGCATCGAATTCTCAGGGGAGCGGAGCAGGCCTCATCTTGGCCAACTCGGATGGGGTTGTGACCAAGTGTGCACTTCGCTTCCTCTTTCCAGCCACTAATAATCAGGCGGAATATGAAGCTTTGTTATCCGGTGTGAGATTGGCTCGAGAGCTTGGGGCGAAACGCCTTAGGGCGTTCACCGACTCCCAACTGGTTGCTGGTCAGATTACAAAGGAATACGAGGCAAGGGATCCCATCATGGCCCGCTACTTAGATATGGTGTACTCGCTGGTTTCCCCCTTTACTCACTTCAGCGTCAGCTACATTCCTCGACAGGAGAATGCTAGAGCTGACGCCTTATCCCGTCTTGCCGCCTCAGCTGATGGGATGTTGGGAAAGGCTTATGTGGAGCACTTAGAAGCTCCGAGTATTGATGCACCAAGAGAAACTTTACCAGTGGAGCAGGAGCCCTCCTGGATGGACGCCTATGTCTGGTACCTTACTGAGGGTACCCTCCCAGAAGACCCTGCCGAAGCTAGAAAACTTAAAAGACGGGCCTCAAAGTTTTTCATTATGGAGGGAAAGCTCTACCGAAGGTCGTTCTCATACCCTATCCTCAGGTGTGTCGGCCCCACCGACGCCAATTATATTCTGCGGGAGATACACGAAGGGATATGCGGAAGCCATCTGGGGGGCAGGGCTCTTGCGTATAAAGCTCTATGTCAGGGGTATTATTGGCTGACAATGAAGAAGGATGCATCCGAACTCGTTAAGAGGTGTGACAGCTGCCAGCGTCATGCCAACATCCAACATCAGCCGGCGTCCCAGCTGACCCCTTTAGCTGCACCATGGCCCTTCGCACAGTGGGGCATGGACATCCTGGGACCGTTCCCTCCTGCATCTGGACAACGCAAGTTCCTAGTGGTGGCCGTCGACCATTTTACTAAGTAGATCGAGGCAGAAGCTCTTGCCAAGATCACAGAAGCCAAAATAAAGACTTTCTTCTGGAAGTCTGTAGTGTGCCGGTTTGGGCTACCGCACACCCTCGTTACAGACAACGGTCGACAGTTTGATAACACGACCTTTCGGGAATTCTGTGATGGCCTGGGCATCCATCATCGATTCACTTCAGTAGGGCATCCCCAAACCAACGGCGCAGCCGAGGTGACCAATCGCATCATCCTCCAAGGACTCACGACTAGGCTAGATAGCTGCAAAGGATGCTGGGTGGAAGAACTTTCCAGTGTGCTGTGGGCCTACCACACGACGCCGCGAGCACCTACTGGGGAAACCCCTTTCAGCTTGGTCTTTGGGACTGAGGCAGTCATCCCAGTGGAAATAGGAGCTCCCAGTCCCCGGATGGAATTATACCACGAAGAAAGCAACTCAAACCAGCTGAGGGCTGATCTGGATTTGGTGGAAGAATTACGAGACCAAGCACAGCTTCGCATGGCAGCGTTCCGTCAGCGAGCGGCAAAGTACTATAACGCTCGGGTACGACCCAAGACATTCCGTCCTGGAGACCTCGTTCTGCGAAAAGCTGAAATATCAAAGCCGACGGAGGAGGGCAAGCTGGCACCAAAATGGGAAGGACCATACCATGTCAAGGAGGTACTACACCATGGGGCGTACAAAGTCGAAGAGCTAGACGGGAAACCACTCCCTCGCACTTGGAACGCCGACAACTTACGCCGGTACTACCAATAGAACGCTATCGTTGTTAATTTGAATCTATTTGATGAATGAATGATCACCATGTTCACTTACTTTCGGATGAGTATGTTGGCACCAAAGACCGGATCCATTCCGGCAGCCAAAGACCGGCGCCCAGCGTCGGCAACAAAGACCAACTCCGTGTTGGCACCAAAGATCGGCGCCCAGCGTCGGCAACAAAGACCGGCGCCCAGCGTCGGCAACAAAGACCAACTCCGCGTTGGCACCAAAGACCGGCGCCCAGCGTCGGCAACAAAGACCAACTCCGCGTTGGCACCAAGGACCGGCGCCCAGCGTCGGCAACAAAGACCAACTCCATGTTGGCACCAAAGACCGGATCCGTTCCGGCAGCTAAAGACCGACGCCCAGCGTCGGCAACAAAGACCAACTCCGCGTTGGCACCAAAGACCGGATCCGTTCCGGCATCCAAAGACCGGCGCCCAGCGTCGGCAACAAAGACCAACTCCGCGTTGGCACCAAAGACCGGCGCCCAGCGTCGGCAACAAAGACTGGTGCCCAGCGTCGGCAACAAAGACCAACTCCGCGTTGGCACCAAAGACCGGTGCCCAGCGTCGGCAACAAAGACCAACTCCGCGTTGGCACCAAAGACCGGCGCCCAGCGTCGGCAACAAAGACCAACTCTGCGTTGGCACCAAAGACCGGCGCCCAGCATCGGCAACAAAGACCCGCGCCCAGCGTCGGCAACAAAGACCAACTCCGCGTTGGCACCAAAGACCGGCGCCCAGCGTCGGCAATAAAGACCAACTCCGCGTTGGCACCAAGGACCGGCGCCTAGCGTCGGCAACAAAGACCAACTCCGCGTTGGCACCAAAGACCGGATCCATTCCGGCAGCCAAAGACCGACGCCCAGCGTCGGCAACAAAGACCAACTCCGCGTTGGCACCAAAAACTGGATCCGTTCCGGCATCCAAAGACCGGCGCCCAGCGTCGGCAACAAAGACCAACTCCGCGTTGGCACCAAAGACCGGCGCCCAGCGTCGGCAACAAAGACCGGCGCCCAGCGTCGGCAACAAAGACCAACTCCGCGTTGGCACCAAAGACCGGCGCCCAGCGTCGGCAACAAAGACCGACGCCCAGCGTCGGCAACAAAGACCGACGCCCAGCGTCGAAAACAAAGACCAACTCCACGTTGGTACCAAAGACCGGCGCCCAGCATCGGCAACAAAGACCAACTCCGCGTTGGCACCAAAGACCGGCGCCCAGCGTCGGCAACAAAGACCAACTCCGCGTTGGCACCAAAGACTGGATTTGTTCCGGCAGCCAAAGACCGACGCCCAGCGTCGGCAACAAAGACCAACTCCGTGTTGGCACCAAAGACTGGATCCGTTCCGGCATCCAAAGACCGACGCCCAGCATCGGCAACAAAGACCAACTCCGCGTTGGCACCAAAGACCGGATCCGTTCCGGCATCCAAAGACCGGCGCCCAGCGTCGGCAACAAAGACCAACTCCGCGTTGGCACCAAAGACCGGCGCCCAGCGTCGGCAACAAAGACCAACTCAGTGTTGGCACCAAAGACTGGCTCTGTGTCGGCACATTAGGCACTGGCGCCCTGCGTCGGCACTAAAGCTGACTCAGCTGAAGTTGATTATGACCAAAGGTGCACAGTAAGAAAAAAATATATATATATTCATTGATAGCTAAAAGGCTACAAAGTTGCCGACTCAAGTCAGGCACATATTGATACAAAAAGAGAAACTAAAAGCTATTAAGGGTCATCCGGGGCCGGAATATCATCCTCAGGAACGTCATCAGGCTTCAGTCCCTCAATGTCCTCTAGGTCGTACAGCTCCTAGATTTTATCCTTGCAGTCTTGAAAGCCGGCGTCATAAGCAAGCGCCGCTGACTTGGCCACCTCCTTGTCGAAGGCTTTGGACTTTTTAAAATCTTCTACGGCCTTGGCAACTCTTTTTTCAGCCTCGAGAGCTCTTTTCTCGGACTCAATGGCCCCCCTCTGGGCCTCTGTCACTGCCGCCTCCAGATCTGCAATTTTGGTTATGCACTGACGGATGGCCTCTTTGGCCGCATTTGTCTCAACGGAGGCAGAACTTAATTAGGTCTTCAAAACACGCACCTCCAATTCTGCCACCTTCAGCTTCTCTTCGGCTGCCCTTTGGTTCTCCTCGGCTACTTTCTGTTTTTCCTCTGCCACCTGAGCATTATCCAGCTCATTGGCTGCGCGGCGTTGAGCAACCTCCAGCGCATACTCAGCCTTCTCAGCTCTTAGCCGGGTGACATCGATTTCACCCTTTAGGGCGGCCCGAGTATCCTCCAGAGCCATTGCCGCCTTTTCTGCCTTAACTTGGAGGGACAACATCTCCTCCCGCGCTTGTTCGATGGCGGTATCGCTCAGTGTCCAAAGGTTCTTCAGGGCGACTAGAGAGTTCAAGGCCTGGAGGAAATGTCAAGGTGAGAAAAAAAAAAAAGATAAAGGAGAAAAATCTCACCCAGAGGTGCGCCACCGATGCTTCGCGAAAGAAGGTGACTCTCCCCTGACCCCGGAGAAACTCTTGCAACTCAACCACCGTGGCTTCCTCCAGGGTCCGTTCAGCCCAGCGGCTGTGATTTGCCAACAGCGATTGGAAGGAAGGATCAACGCCCCTCTCTTCCCTTGGCGTTAGGCCTACAGAGGCAGATTCCGCCTCTGAACTTGCCGCCTCCGACCCCTTAGCTCGTGGAGGCGCTTCAGCTGTCGCCCCCATGGGAGGCAAAACAGCTGCTGGGATCGTTGCTACTCCCGCAGGAGCTTGTTCCGTCTCTACGGCCTTAGGCGAGGGCGACGGCGCCCTTGCAATCCTCTCAGGAGAAGGGTCGAGCAGAATAACTGGAGGAGTTGAAGCTGCGGATCTTCCCTCTAGATGGCTTGGTTCTACCTCCTTGCCGGTCTCGGCCCTAACTTCTGTCACGGCGGGTTCGTCGCCTTGGGCCTTGGCCGCCTCGCATGTATGTGAGGGTTCCGCAGTTCTGGCCCCCTTGGCCTCGACCTCACCAGCGTCGGCCTTTTTAGGGCCGCCCTTTTTCAAAACCTTTGCACGTAGGGGCTTCACGACTTTAGCCCCTCCAGTGTCGGCCCTCTCTGCGTCGGCCCTTCCAGCGTCGGCCCTCCTCGGGACTTTAGCAATAGCTCTTCTTTGGGCAGGGAGCACGTCCCCTGTAACCTTCCTCTTCCTGGAGGCTGCTTGCTTGAGCTCATGAAGCGACGGCGCCATCCCTACACAGGCGGAGGGTAGTTAAAAAGAAAGAAAAAGAAAAAGGGAAGAGGAAAAGAAAAAGAAGAAAAGCAAAGGGAGGAGAAGAGAGGCGAGTGATCAAGTGCTCACCCCTCGCGGGAATTAAACCGGCAAGACAAAGGTTCTCCTCGGCTAAAAGCATATTACACCGAGGGATGTCGGCAGTCAGAAGCTGCCCAAATGCCATCCGATCTCGTGGAAGGATGGAGGGATCCCTATTAGCGTCAATGTTGGGTACCCCCCAGCTTCCACGAACCCCACCGATGTCAGCAAAGAAGAATTTGTCCTTCCACCCTTTGACGGAAGTAGGAAGGCACAATTTGAGGATCCTATTAGACCTAGGGGTGAAGGACCACCAACCCGATTGCTTGCGAAGGGTGTAAAAGCTGCAAAACAAAGAGATACTGACCTCAATGCCTTGCAAGTGGCAGAGTACCAGAAAACCGATGATGATCCGGATTGAATTGGGAACTAACTGGGAGGGAGTCAAAGAGTATCGATCTAGGACGTTGAGAATAAAAGGGTGGATAGGCAACCGAAGCTCGGCCTTAAAAAAGGCTCCGTACAAAGCAATCCTTCCGGAACGGAAAGAAGTTACCCTGTCAGTGGGGGAAGGGTGGAACAAATGAAGGTCCGACGGGAAGCTATACTTGGCTTTTAGGTTTACTATGTCTTGAGCAGACATAGCGGAAGCAGTCCCCTCGGGGGACTCCTTGGCAACCCTAGAAGGACCGGCAGCCATCGAATGGCTCCGGATGGAAATCCGCCCACCGGCCGGACAACTCCCGGTTAGGGGATGACTGACTGGCCGCTGCTCTGGTGAAGAACAGTTAGGGGAAGGGGTAGACCATTGACTTGGTAAGGAATCAGAAGTCTGAGAAGGGTTGTGGGAACCCCCGCAGGAACCAGAGATGGAGCAGGAAGGTGATGAAACCATAGGAACTAACCTGGAAAACTCGAGCCAAAAACAGAGCACGGGAGAGGATGAACACAGGAGACAAATGGATGCTTGCGGACTCGAAAGGGGGCAGCAGCGCAAGAAATGGGGAGGATGGGAAGATAAGGGCGATTTTCCCTCATAACGCCATTTCAGATCACCCCACAATCGTCCGATCTGACCACGCGTCCATCTTCAATTGGGAGGCATTTCGACGGCCTGCCAACGCGAGAAACTCGAAAAGACCACCGATAAAAAGGAAGGCATTAACTTTATCACAATGATACTGCTCGCCTTTTCGTAACGCTGCCCAAGGAAAATCCTCTCTAATCCCAACAAAGGCGAAATAATGACGCGAAAGCCGGCCGCCTAGAGGATATTAACACCCCTTTCGCGGGTAAGTGAACGCTCACCCATCTCAGGGGCGGGGGGGCATCTGATACGGCTGGCCACTTCCTCTGGGTAGTATTATCTTTTGCACGGTTTTTTGAAAGCAATGATGTGACAGCAAAACCCCTTTCGCGGGGCCTTTAGCGTCGGCCTTCAGCGTCGGCCACCAGCGTCGGCCACCAGCGTCGACCCAGCGCTAAGACTGGCTCTGGCCTCTAGCGCCGGCATCCAGCAACGGCCCTCAGCGTCGGCCACCAGCGCTAAGACTGGCTCCAGCCTCTAGCGCCGGCATCCAGCGACGGCCTCCAGCTCCGACTCCCAGCGTCGACCTTCAATGACCAGTCTCATACAACGGATCCCGTGATCTAAGGTTTACTGCCGAGCACCTCGTTCGCCGAAATCACAGGCAAGTGTTAGCTCGATCGGCAATGACCGCTATACGCGGCCCTTATCCAGCAACAGCCTAACGACTTGCCGTTTGAGGAAACATCACAACAGGAAAGATTCGACGGTTCCAACAGAACGAGGTAAACGGGATCCCTGGCAGGTATAAAAAGAGGACCCTAGCTCCATGCGAAGGTGACTCTCCCTCTCTCTGGCTTCCTCTTTCAAATTCCACACATAATCTTCCTGTTTCACGACTCGCTGACTTGGGCGTCGGAGGGTCCCCGCCAAAAATATCGGCCCGGGACCTTTTTGCAGGCTCTAGAAGGAAGACGATGACTTTTCTACGCTCACCACGATCCTAACCCATTCGACGTTCATCATAAGTGAGTTGGCGGCAACATGGACCAATAAGAAGGGGCTATGTAGAATTTATATGGACCAATAAGAAGGGACGGTGCAACCCATGTAGAACTTGCTACACACGGTGTACAAAGACTTTTCTTATATATAAAAGAGCCCATGCCCTTGCATGAGCGGTCCAAAGAATAGATCTTGATTGTTTAGAAAATAATAATAATAATAATAATAAATTAAATAATATTTTCTTAGAATCTTGAAAGATTATTTGGTAAGATAATTTTCAACTAACTAAAATTAGATTGTTTTTAAAATGTTTTAATATCTATATTCAATTAATATTTATTTTAATAAATAAAAAAAAAAGGATCGTAGTAAAAGGAAGACACTTTGGTTTCCTATTTTTTAATGTATAATATATATATATTTGATTAGAAACTTATTTTCATCTTCTATCATGCCATGCAAAAAGAAACCATATTTTGAAAATATTTTCGATAAGAAATCTTCATGATTAATGATGATGGTAGTGTGACAAAACAAACCATATGTGAGGGATGAGGCGAAAATCATAATCTTGAGAAAAATTTGAATTCGTAATCCATTTTGAAATATAATTTTTATTCCCATTTCATAGCTCCGTTCTTGTAAAACGAATGGAGCCCTAAAATATCCATAGTAGAAAATAAACAATTGAAACAAGACCATTAGGAATAAAGATTTAAGAAGAAACTCCAACATCAGGGGGTATTAATAACTCAATAAAAACAGAATGCTTATTGGGAGAAGCAAGGAAACAGCCATAATCCTAGTTAGTTCACAAGGTAAAATATGTTACCAAGCTGATTGGCTGGCACGTAAATAGAGGACTGGTAATTCTCACCTTTCCTTAACATGTCCATAGATGCCTTCACGGCTCGTTTGTCTGCCAGATTTTTTGATATTTACTTTTTAAAACACAGTGATCATTCGAAGTAAAAGTAGGTGGAACACTAGTTATGTTGATATTTTTGCAAGCCTTCCCCACTACAACGAAGCACGGAGTAGCCAACTTGAAAAGATAGAACCATCACAAGCTCATAAATTATAAAGAGAACAAGAATGATACGCAAATAGCATGCTAGAAATGGCTTTAAGTTTTTAGCCTTTGAAAAACGTCATGAAGTGGTAGCAGCAAATATGACTTTGAGAGTGATCAGTCTTATCCTTAAAAACCAGGTGGATCTAACCGTGAGACCACCCAATCTTTAAATGCACTGCATGATCATGGACTGCAAAGAATGAGAGGAGAAGAAAGCCAAACAGCTCAAGGAAAATCACAATCAAATATTAGATGCTCATATGCCTTTAATCCTTGGAAGTACCATTGGACAAATGGGGTCAAAAGCAGGGATATGCTTTGGAGGATTTAAGTTGAGATATAACAGGAGACAATTTCTTGATCTTCCACAACATTTTCTACATAGTTCCTGCTCTTTGAACATGCAAGAGAGAGAGAGAGAGAGAGAGAGAGAGAGGTCATAAACACATCTAATAAATGATCACTAGACATTGTCATCAAAGCATTATAGACAATTCTATATAACCTATCCAGATGATGGTTCAAAGTTCCATGTTCCAAGCAAAAGTCTAAAACATACATCCTAACCTAAACTTTTCAGTTTTCTATTGGGCAAACCCATATTAACCCCTGAAACATATGCAAGCCATTGCCACCACTTTCACTTCAAAGGGCCCTATTTTGGTTGAATTAATCTGAAAAGATCCCAGTACTCTCTCTCTCTCTCTCTCACTCAACACCATCATAGACAAGAAAATTGCAGCTGGCCTTTCCTATTAGCTCTCGTAGCAATTACCACAAAAGAGGAACAGCTGAAAAATTTTGTATCTAAAGACACCTCTTTGCTTCTATTTTAACAGAGTTTTGATTGTTTAAATGAAGAACATGCCGGTAGTTCAAAGATCAACACAAACACCAGATGTATGCAAGTCTGCAATCTATGGATTGCAAGAAGATGAACAATGAGAAGTCTTTATGCTTACCTCGATTAAAACTAACAACAGCACACAGGTAATCATCCATAACTGCTAGGGAGCTACAAAAGATCTCCTAGCTTTTTTAAGTAAGACAATGCCATTCTGTCTACTAACAGTGTTTGGCTTGCCATCAGGATCCAAAGAAGAGACTTGGATACACCCAGATAGGTGAAGGCCAACGCGGCGCAGGTTGAGTACTGGTAATCGAAGGTAAAAACAAGCCAGAGTAAATCAACCTACCATCATCCGGAGAATACTCTCTCCAAGTCTTGCCATCTAAAGAGTACTGCGTCCAGCCATCGCAATCTGGACCTGCCAAATAGATGCAATTATTACTCCCTCCCCAGCTGCCTGGATTAGCGCATGATACAGGGATTTCCCCCCGCAATCGATGAACAGAGAGAAGTCCCCCAGGCTCTCGACTTCCACCCACACCATTCTCCCAAAGTCCAATCTATACACATCAACCCTCGTTATCATCTGAGCACTCCTCTCTTCAACAAAGAGGACTAATAGAAGCTCTCCGCCGCAGTCCACCAGCTGAGGACCAAACTGCCACCGGTCGTAAGCCGGCATCGGCCGAAGTAGTCCTCTCACTTTCAACACCTCCACCCTGAATTCGGGAACGAAATCAAAAGCAAGAAGCTTTGCTCCATCATCCACGGCAAAAATCCGGCCTTTGAAGCTTAGGACGCGGGTGATGTATGACACGCCAGGTTCCAGGCGGTGCTGGGTCCACCCGAGGTGGGGATCGCCGAGCCGACAGCAGATGAGAGCGTATTTGGAGTAGAAGAGGAGGATGCGGCAGTCGGGGGAGGACGGCGGGGCCGTGAGGGAGGCGTGGTGGTAGGTATGACGATCGGGAGGGAGAGTAGGGGGGCGGATCTCGGCGCCGGTGAGGACGTCGGCCAGCAGGGCCTCGCGGCGGTGGCGGAGGAGGAGGAGGTAGCCGTGAGAGTAGCCGAGGCAGGAGGCTAAGAGGGTTTCATCGGGGAGAAGGGATTTGAAGGAGGTGGGAGGGCGATCGAGGGCGTGGAGTCGGAAGTCGGCGGCGGCGGAGGCCGCGGGCGGTGGGGTGAGTTGGACGAGGAAGTTGCGGAAAGGGCGGCGAGGTGGTCGGGGACGGGGCGGCGAGAGGAGGAGAGGGGGGCGGGAGGAAAGATAGAGTTGGGCAATAGCGGAACGGAGGAAGGAGCGCCAGGCGCGGCAGACGCCGGCGAAGGAGAAGAGGTCCGGGAGGGAGGAGAGGCAGAGGAGGATGGAGAAGAGGGCGACGTCGGTAAGCCCCGCCCAGTCTCGGCTTGCCATGATCGCTCCTATTGCGAGAAGAGAGAGAAAGTGAGAGAGAGAGAGAGAGAGTCAGCCGCCGCGACGGCCACTCTCTCAAACAGTCAAACTTAGAAACAAGTAAAGAGAGAGAGAGAGCGCGTGTGCTCGCACGTGCGCGCGCGTGCGAGACAGCGAGAGCGTGAGATTAGACAACGGCCGCTGCGTTCATTCTCTCCGAGTAACGATTTTGTGCGCCGCTTTCGTGCACGCGGCTTGAAAACGATTTTATGCATCGATTTTAGTGTATATATTCGTACATCAAACGTGGCTATTGATCATATGTTCAATGCATAGCTTTTTTATCTAAGGCGATGAAAAAGGAAAAAAAAAAATCAAATTTTAATTTGTTAAAACGGCCGCTCAAAATCGAAAAACAATCCTTCCTTAACCTTTTTGTATACAAATGATCCAAATAAGGTTTGATAATACCCATTGTAAGTTAGTTTGTTACTTGATGATATAAAATCATTATCATCAATATGCTCATGGTTTAAGGCCATTGGAATGGGACAATTCTGCCTCCAAATTTCACTTTCATGTTATCATTTTAGGGCATTCTTAGTGATGATGCTAAGTCACCTTCCTCAAACGCCAGGGAAGACGGATGTCCTTCTCCTCGGAGCCCTGCAAGAAAAGTCCCCGGAGACCGGCAATACCGGTAGGAACCCTTCGACGATTAAGTCAGTCACTTGGGCTCAGACAAAGAACCGCCCAATGGAAAAGAACTGAGGCGGTTAGGGTTTTGCTGAGAGGAAGAAAGCTCAGAAAATCAGAGTTCAGATCCCTACTTACAGCGCGAGCACGTGCTTTTATACCGGTCCGAATATCCCATCTTGCTGTTTCGGAAGATCACTGCCGTACCATCGCTGCGCATGCCGAAAACATCTCGTACCGCTTGCCAACGTGATGTCATACGTGTCCAACAGCCGCAAAGGCATTCGGTGCGCGCCGTCGGATGATATGACCGAGCACAGTCGCAAGTGGTAGTAAATCGTATGCCGTAGCGAGGCATGGCCATGCACAGGGACATGCAATGCACCATACGCCGTTATGAGGTATGACCCTTCGTAACGGGGTGCAATCACGGGCGTACGGAGAGTCATGTGAGTGCGCCGTGCGGCCTGAAATCGTCATTTCTTTCGACGATCGGACTTGCATGCCGATCACTGACGAACCCACCCCGAGACCGGAAGGGGTCCCGGGGGTGGGGAAATGTCGGTGCACCCCGAGACCGGTGGGGTCCCGGGGCCAAGAGATGATGACCCCACCCCGAGACCCGATGGGGTCCCGGGGTGGGGAAATGCCGGTGCACCCCGAGACCAGTGGGGTCCCGGGGCCAAGAGATGATGACCCCACCCCGAGACCCGATGGGGTCCCAGGGTGGGGAAATGCCGGTGCATCCCGAAACCGGTGGGGTCCCGGGGCCAAGAGATGATGACCCCACCCCAAGACCCGATGGGGTCCCGGGGTGAGGAAATGCCGGTGCACCCCAAGACCGGTGGGGTCCCGGGGCCAAGAGATGTTGACCCCACCCCGAGACCCGATGGGGTCCCGGGGTGGGGAAATGCCGGTGCACCCCGAGACCGATGGGGTCCCGGGGTCATTAGCTGTCGTTACCCTTTATCCTAACGGCGCGGGATCAGTCATATCAGATGCCCCCTCACCCCTGGGACGAAGCGGGTCCCACCGTTGAGGCGCAAGGAGTGTTCTCCACGTGGCTGATCCCCGTCCTCATCTTTCATGCGGACGGCCTGGGGAATGTAAGGAGGCGGCCCTCCGTACGCTGTGCCCACCACAGTCGACCTCGAGAGAGGGAACTAGTTGTTCGAAGTTCACGCGAAAAGCCGCATCATGATTGCCTTTCCTTACGGCGACGTCAGTGGGGTCCCACCACTGGCCGGGGGCGTGCCGCTCCACGCGCTGGGGCGCTCCTCGAGGCAAGCCAGCCTATGGCAAGGGGCCATGTGGTCGACGAGACGTGGCGGGATGATTTGAAAACCTGCTAAAGCCAAGCGAGGAGTTGAATTGACGCCATACCGCATCTCTTGTCATCGTCTTCTTCTGCGCCCACGCTCCGACCTCCCCTGCAACCTGCGGGCCTGCGTCTGGTTTCCTCCCTTCCAGGTCAGCTCTTCCCCCATCCTAGACTTCTGTCCCTTTGCTCATGAGTTCTCCTTCCTGGACCTCGGAGGACGGTTCTGAGGATCGTCCTCCTTCCGAGAGGCACCGTACCTCTCCTGCTCCTTCCCCTTCGATTGAGTGGTCCTCTGATTCAGAGGACCACGTCCCCCTGGCCCGGCGACGGGCCACCGGTGGAGCCCCATCGAGGGGCCGCCGGTCGGAGGCCGGCGCCTCCTCGATGGCGGAGGGGTCCCCAGAGGGGACGGCCTCCACAATGACGCGGCTGGATTTAGAAAAATCTGCACCCGTTATCAGGTCCCACGGGATGTTGAGCTTTTCCTGCCAACTCCCGACGATAGGGTCATTTCCTTCCGACCCGGTCGGGTGGCCCTCTATGAGATCTGCCTAAAGGCAGGTCTCCGCCCACCCTTTCCGTCCTTTTTTGTCAACCTCCTTAACTACTATTCCTTGGCCCCCTCTCAATTAGTTCCAAACTCCTATCGCGTCATCTGTGCCTTTGTCATCCTTTGCTATCACCTGAACATTACCCCCCGAATTAGCCTTTTTCGATCTTTCTATACTCTTCGGGCCCAAAAGGGCTGGTGGCTATTCCAGCCCCGATCCAATCGGGTCCTAAAACTCCTCCTTCCTTCCTCAATTAAGGGATGGAATCCCATTTCTTTTTTACGAATGTTGACTAAGTCAGGCCCCAGTGGGGGGATCCCGACCTCCGGGGGAACGCCGTCGCCACCCACCCTGGGGATCGGGAGGCGTTGGGACTATTGTTGGCCGCCGAGATCCCCCGATACACCCTGTTGCTGTCGGAGGATAACCTGGAGGCGACGGGTCTCATCTCCCACCGGGATAAGTCTTCTCCATCCTTAGCCAAAAATTTTGCTTCTCTCTCCTTTTTTTTTTTTAAAGCTCAACTAATGCCGTGCAGCCATGAAGATACCGGTGGCAAAACTGCTGAGGGCTGCCTCCAAGAAGAGGGCCCGGGAAGGACCATCCAGGGGTCAGCAGGCCCCAGCCCCGAAGCATTCGATGGCTCGGGCCTCCCCACCGGCTCAAGTCTCCCCACCGGCTCAAGTCTCCCCACCCCCGGCTCCGCAAGATGTCCCGACTATTCCGGAGGTTGACCTCATGGCCGACACTCCACCAGGGATGGGGACAACCGTGGGAGTCGCTGTTGAGGAGCCAGCCGCAGAGGGGCCCATATTGACCGAAGAGCCCCGGCTCCTGGGGGACCGACCCCGTCGGATGCCACCAGGGATTGGGGAGAGGGACCATCTGGTCCCGTGAGTCCACCCCCCGAGGGATTGCCCAGGAGTGGCTCACGCACCGAACCGGGGGCAGCTGAAATGACGGAGCGAGGTGGGGGCGAGCCCGGGCCACCCCGAGACTCCCTGAACAATGGTTGCTGGGCTGAGCGAGTCCTGGGCCCGATCTTTGTTCCCGAGATCCTGGAGGACCTCTGTCACCAAAAAGCGAGCGCGTTCTTCCAGGACTCCTATGCTGCTGTCATCAGGGTAAGTGATCTTCTTGCCCTTTACCTTTTACCCTTTTCCTTCAGCTGACCTGGGGCTTACGCGTGCAGATTGCACACTCCCTGAGGGCCGCCAGGGTGGTAATTCACGGGAAGAAGGTGTTCTGCGGGAGACGCAGAAAGAGGTTGAGGAGGCTCAGCGCCGCGTAGAGGCGGCCGAGAAGGCGCTGGAGGAGGTAATCCATGGGGAGAAGGTCCTTCTGCAGGAGATGCAGAAAGAGGTTGAGGAGACTCAGCGCCGCGCAGAGGCGGCCGAGAAGGCGCTGGAGTCGGCCAGAAGCACCTGGGCGAACGAGGTAAAGGCTGCAGAGAGCCGGGCGGAGATTGAAGCCAACCGTGCGCGCGCAGTGCTCCTCCAAATGACTGAGGCTAAGAATGATGTAATGGCCAGTGACATGCATATCTCTGAACTAACCTCAGCCCTCCAGGAGGCCGAAGGTCGGGCAGGTGCGGCGACAGAAGAGGCGCGAGCGGCGAAAGAAGAAACTAGCCGGTCCAAAGAGGAGGCGAGCCGCGCCCGGGAGGCCGAAAGGGTTGCAACGAAGCCCTTGCTGCAGAGAAGGTCCGGGCCGCTAGGCTCATAGAGGAGTACAAGGCGTCCGGGCGCTTCACTGATGACCTGGCCGAAGCCTCGACGGCTGTATTCCTCGACGGGTTCCAGCATGGCAAGGAGAAGGTGGCCAGGGACCTGAACTTCCCCCAGGCCCTGGAGGTTGAGCTGGAGCGTTTGTCTGACTTGGCCCTTTCTGATGATGAGCCCGCACCGGCGGAGCCGTGAGCTCGCACTCTTGTTTGTTTTTTCTTTTTTTTACAAGTCCGACAACGTCGGCATTTTGTAGTCCCTTCCAATTAATGAAAACACTCTTCGAGATGCATTCTGTCTTATCATGAATTTCATCGATTGACAACACGTAGTCCTGTGATCCCATTAGTTCCAATAGCACCGGGGGACTACTCTCAACTCGAGCTATTTTGCCCCAGCCATTTAGACCCGAAAGTTAGGGCCAGGGAGGGTAGGTTTTTCGGAGTGGAAACGCCGGCAATCAGAGGTTAAGTAGACGGGCTCTTCGAGGCCATCGGCACAACGCCCTGCCGAGTGTTGGTCCTTGTACTAAATAGGCGTGTGGCTTCTGATGTCTACGGGGGTCGGCTTTTATCTGACTGGCGGGGCTTCATGCTGTCGGGTGTCGGGCTTTAAGTTCAGCAAGCCCGGAGCTTCTTGTGCCGTCCGAGGCAGGGCTTTAGGTACCGACGGGTATCGGGCTTCGTGCCTAGCTAGCGTAGGGCTTTAGCGCCGACCGAGGTCGGGCTTTTGTTGCTGAGAGCCGGTGGTACACCGCTCTGCCAGTGGTACACTGGGCTTATGCCTGGCTGGTGCAGGGCTTTGAGTGCCGACGAAGTGCCGGGCTTTTGTTGCTGAGAGCCGGTGGTACACCGCTCTGCCAGTGGTACACTGGGCTTATGCCTGGCTGGTGCAGGGCTTTGAGTGCCGACGAAGTGCCGGGCTTTTGTTGCTGAGAGCCGGTGGTACACCGCTCTGCCAGTGGTACACTGGGCTTATGCCTGGCTGGTGCAGGGCTTTGAGTGCCGACGAAGTGCCGGGCTTTTGTTGCTGAGAGCCGGTGGTACACCGCTCTGCCAGTGGTACACTGGGCTTATGCCTGGCTGGTGCAGGGCTTTGAGTGCCGACGAAGTGCCGGGCTTTTGTTGCTGAGAGCCGGTGGTACACCGCTCTGCCAGTGGTACACTGGGCTTATGCCTGGCTGGTGCAGGGCTTTGAGTGCCGACGAAGTGCCGGGCTTTTGTTGCTGAGAGCCGGTGGTACACCGCTCTGCCAGTGGTACACTGGGCTTATGCCTGGCTGGTGCAGGGCTTTGAGTGCCGACGAAGTGCCGGGCTTTTGTTGCTGAGAGCCGGTGGTACACCGCTCTGCCAGTGGTACACTGGGCTTATGCCTGGCTGGTGCAGGGCTTTGAGTGCCGACGAAGTGCCGGGCTTTTGTTGCTGAGAGCCGGTGGTACACCGCTCTGCCAGTGGTACACTGGGCTTATGCCTGGCTGGTGCAGGGCTTTGAGAAGGGCAGACTAGTAAAATTGAATCTCGTTAAATTGACAGGGGTGAAACCCAAAACACGGGGACGCTTATCATGAAGGTGGATACATTACTGATAATACCGGCGGAGATTATCCGCATTCCAGGTCCTAGGAAGTGGCGTCCCATCAAGTCCTTCAATTTTATAAGCTCCGTGGTGCAGCGTCTCGGTGATCCGGTAAGGTCCCTCCCAATTAGGGGCTAGCTTACCTCCTTCGGTTGGCTTTGAGACCTCGGCCCGCCGGAGGACTAGATCTCCTGGTAGGAACGTCCGGGGGCGCACACGCGCGTTGTAGTACTTCGCGGCCCGTTGCCGGTAGGTTGCCATTCGAAGCCGCGCCCTGTCCTCGCACTTCCTCCACCAGGTCGAGGTTGGCTCTCAGTTGGTCAGGATTACCTTCTTCACTGTAAGCCTCCACCCGGGGCTGGTGCACTCCGATCTCCACGGGATAACAGCCTCTGAGCCAAAGACTAAGCTGAACGGCGTTTCCCAGTGGGGGCTCGAGGCGTCGTGTGATAGGCCCATAGCACGTTGGGGAGCTCCTCCACCCACGTCCCTTGCAGCCGTCCAGCCGAGACTTCAGTCCTTGGAGAATGATTCGGTTGTCACCTCAGCTGCCCCGTTGGTTTGAGGATGCCCGACGGAAGTAAACCTTTGGAGGATACCCAGCTCGGAGCAGAACCCCGAAAGGTGCATTGTCAAACTGGCGGCCATTATCAGTGACCAGCGTGCGGCAGCCAAACCGATATATTGACTTCCAGAAAAAAGATCTCACTTTGCCTCGGTAATCTTGGCCAGGGCCTCGGCTTCGACCCACTTGGTGAAGTGGTCCACCGCCACCAAGAGGAACTTTCGCTGTCCGGAAGCCGGGGGGAAATGGCCCCAAGATATCCATCCCCCACTGGGCAAAGGGCCAAGGCGCCACCAAGGGGGTCAGGTTGGACGTCGGCTGTCGCTGGATATTAGCATGACGTTGGCAGCTATCGCACCTTCTTGACAAGCTCGGCCGCGTCCTCCTTCATCGTCAGCCAGAAGTACCCTTGGCGCAGAGCCTTGTAAGCCAGGGCTCTGCCCCCCAGATGACTCCCGCATATGCCTTCATGGATCTCTCTGAGGATATAATCCGATTCAAGGGCCCCACACACCTAAGGACCGGGTATGAGAAGGATCTCCGATAAAGCTTCCCGTCCATCATCAAGAATCTTGGGGCCCTTCGCTTGAGCTGTTTGGCCTCCACGGGTCCCCTGGGAGGGTACCGTCGGTTAAGTATCGGATGTAGGCATCCATCCAGGAGGGCTCCGGCTCCACTGGCAACGCCTTCATCCCGGCCTCGATGCTTGGGACTGGTAGATGTTCCACATATGTCCTCCCTAACGTCCCGTCGACCGAAGTGGCCAGCGGGACAGCGAGTCAGCCCTGGCATTCTCTGCCCTGGGGATATAGCTGACGCGGAAGTAAGAAAATGAGACGCCTGGGACTGCACCTTGCTCAGGTACGGGACATGATCGGGTCCCTAGCCTCGTATTCCCCAGTAATTTGCCCAGAACGAGTTGAGAGTCTGTGAAGGCCCTCAAGCGCCCGCGCCAGCTCCTTAGCTAGTCTCAACCCCGCCACAGGGCTTCGTACTCCGCCTGATTATTGGTCGCTGGGAATTGGAATCTGAGAGCGTACTCCACTACGTCTCCCTCCGGGCTTGCAAGGATGAGTCCGGCTCCACTTCCCTTGGGAGTTTGCCGCTCCGTCCACATGTAGGATCCAGTCCTCCACCTCCCCGGATGAGGGGGGTCCCAAACCCTTCTGGTTGCACCTCCTCCATATCCTTCTCGGTCCAGGAACATTCGACTAGGAAATCCGCCAACACCTGAGACTTCATGGCGACCTCGGCCGGATGGACAGATCGAACTCGCCAACTTGATGGCCCATTTAGCCAGCCTGCCGGAGGTGTCGGGGCGAGATAGGATAGCTCGCAGGGGCTGATCCGTAAGCACCACGATGGGATGAGCTTGAAAATAAGGCCGGAGGCGCTGAGTAGAGACCACCAAGCGAAGATAATCTTCTCAGTTTTGAATACCTGGTCTCCGCGTCATGGAGTACTTGCTGGTGTAGTAGATTGGCTTCTGAGCCCCGTCGGTATCCATGCGCACCAGTACCGAGCTGACGGCCTCCGGGGAAGCGGCCAGATATAAAAGAGCTCCTCCCCATTTTCGGGCTTGGACAGCAGTGGTGGAGTGGAGAGAAACTGCTTCAATTCTTCAAAGGAGCTCTGACATTCTTTCGTCCACTCGAAGCCGTTAATCTTGCGCAGCGCCTTGAAAAAGGGCAGGCACCTCTCCGCCGACCTTGACATGAAACGACTCAAGGCCGCCACCCTCCCCGTTAGGCGCTGCACCTCCTTCTTGCTGGCCGGGGGCCGCATCTCCAGGATAGCTCTGATCTTGTCGGGGTTGGCTTCGATCCCGCGCTGGGTCACCATGAAACCCAGAACTTGCCAGCCGCCACTCCAAAGGCGCATTTGTGGGGGTTGAGCTTCATTCGGTACCGCGCAGGTTGCCGAAAGTCTCCCCGAGGTCGGCACATGGTCCTGTGCTGGTGCTTTTGGTCAGCATGTCATCCACATATACCTCCATATTGCGCCCAGCTGACCTCGAAACCTTGTTCATTAATCTTTGATAAGTGGCCCCGGCGTTTTTCAGTCCAAAGGCATCACCCTGTAACAGTAGATCCCCTTCTCTGTGACAAAGGAGGTTGCCTCTTCATCCGCTGGGCTCATCTTGATTTGATTGTACCCCGAGAACGCATCCATGAAACTGAGCGTCTCGTGCCCGGAGGTGGCGTCCACCAGCTGGTCGATTCGGGGAGCGGGAAAGCTGTCCTTGGGGCACATGCCTTGTTGAGGTCGGTGAAATCCACGCACATCCTCCAGCTTCCACTGGCCTTCCGAACCATCACGACATTCGCTAACCAGTCGGGGTAGCGCACCTCACGGATGTGGCCAGCCGCCAACAGCTTCCGCACCTCCTCGTCAACAGCCTTCTGCCGGTCCGGAGCAAAACTCCTTTTCTTCTGCCTGACGGGCCGGCACTCCGGTCGGATGTTGAGCTGGTGTGTAATCACCTCCTCCGGGATTCCGGGCATGTCAGATGCTGACCACGCGAAGACGTCGGCGTTGCCCGCAGAAAGGTAGGAGTGGTCACGGGCTTCGTCCGGAAGCGAGGCTCCAACTCGCACCGTCTGCGCGGGGTCCTCCCCGAGGGGGAAGGTAAGCAGCCGCTCGGCCGGTTCCCCCCTCCTTTCCAAGTCCCGTGGGTCAAGGCCTCGGTGCCGATGCGAGGTGGTGCAAGTGCTGCCCCCTGGGGACTGGGGCCAAGTGATAGCATAGCGCCGGCAGGTCCTGCTCTCCTCGCATCTCGCCGATCCCCTGGTGGTTGGGAACCTCACAGGAGTCGCTTGGTGGAAATGACGGCATCCAAGAGGTTGAGCCCGGGCCTCCAAGGATCGCATTGTACGCCAGGGGCACACGGACCACCAAGAACTTTCAAGACAGTGCTTTGGCACGGAGCCGTCCGGCCATTCACAGGAAGAGTAATTTCCCCTCGACCCTCACGAATCCCCCGTGAATCCCATCAAAGGCGTGACGACAGGTCGAAGTAAATCATGCGACAGGTTCATGCGAACAAAGGCGTCGTAGTTCAAAACATCTACGAACTTCCACTGTCAACCAGGATTCGTTTTACAGGGTGCTTAGCGATCGTCATGGACACGACGACGCTATCATCATCCTTATTTACAACCCCTCTAGGTCCTCTTCAAAAAAAGGAATTACAGCCTCAGCTCCCCCCTCCCCCCTTGGTCTCTTCGACGGGCCTCCTGCCCCCCAGGAGATCATCGCCACCGTCTTCTCCGTCGGGGCGTTATCAATCATCGGCGGCGCAGGCGCTGATGGGCCAGGAGCTCCTGGGTTGTTCCTTTGGACGAACTTCCTCAGGTGGCCCTGCTGAATGAGGTCTTCAATAGCTTTCTTCAGCTGCCGGCAGTCGTCGGTGTTGTGGCCATGGTCCCGGTGGTAGCGGCAGTAGAGGTTCTTGTTCCGGGGGATCTTCGGGTTGATGGGAGGAGGACGTTGCAGGTAAGGCTCCCCTTCGATCTCAGCAGGATCTGGGATATTGGGAGCAAGCAATGGGGTGTAGGCCCGTCTCTCGGTGCAGGGGGTCGAGGCGGTTGTCTGGTCGGCGAGGAGGCTCGGGCCTCCTGGGGCGGGTCTCCGCAGGTTCTGGCTGGGTGGCTTCCGGGGTACACTCCCGCCAGCCTTGCGCCGGGAAAAGTCAGCTTCATCCGCCCGGATGTACTTCTGGGCGCGGATCAGGAGTTCGGAGTAGGAACCCGGCGGCTTCTTGTCAAGAGAATACGCGAAACGGGAAGGGCGGAGCCCCCGCTTCAAAGCCAAGGTAGCCACCGAGTCTTCCAAGTTGTATACCTCCAGAGCGGCCTCCTTAAACCGGGCGACATAGTCCCGCAGGGACTCGCCATTCTTCTGCTGGACGGCAAATAGACTGTCCGCCACCCTCGGGATTTTCCGGCAGGCGTCAAAGTGGGCCAGGAAAGCCCTCTCCAACTGGCGAAAGGAGTCGATGCTCCGTGGCGGCAGGCGAGAGTACCAGGCTCGAGCAGCTTTCTTCAGAGTGGCAGGGAAGGCCACACACATAAGGGAATCAGTGGCCCCCTGGACCTGCATGAGCACCTTGTAGCTTTCCAGATGGTCCAGGGGGTCCGTGGTCCCGTCATAAGGGTCCAGCTGAGGAAGGCGGAACCGGGTAGAGATTGGCTCCTCCATGATGCGGCGGGACAGGGGAGGCCGACTGTCGTAATCAGTCTCCGGCAGGTGGGTGATCGACGGCTAAGTTCTTCCAACTTCTGATTACACTCCTCGAGTCGACGCTCAGCTCGACGAGGCATCCGCCATCAACAGAGCCCTCCCCCGAAGATTCAGAAGAAGAGCGAGGGCGGCGATGCCGGCGCGGGCGCTCCGCCTCCTTTCCGTGCCGCCGCTTAGGGAGAGATGCTGGCGTGGCGAGAAGGAGACCGGGGCCTTTTGGACGCTCCGGTGATGCGGCTTGGCGGGATCGGTGGTGATGATCTGCAGGAACGGGCGATCTCCGGCGGGAGGAATGCTGGCTGGGTTGCACCCCCCGGACAGACGGGTTCGGCTCCGGCTGCGCAAGGCCGTCTGCTGCTGCTGCATGCCCTGACCACCGCCGCCAGCGACTGGACCTGGGTGGCCAGGGCAGCGAATCGATCTTCTTGGAGTGGCTGTGGAGCAGGCGGGGGCGTCATTCTGCGGAGCAGAAGGCCCTGCCCCCTGGAGGTCGGAGGCTTCAGGAAACAAGATGCGAGAGCCGGGGGGGCCTCCGCGGGTGGACCAGCCCCGCAGCGCTGCCCCCAGCGCGACCGGCTGAAACTCCCTTCGTTCGAGTTGTCACCATGACTTTAAGGATCTTGAAGAAAGGAGAAAAAAAGCTGCTGGTTCGAAGTCTTTCTTACACCCCCTACCTGGCGCGCCAATCTGATGACGCCAAGTCACCTTCTTCAAACGTCGGGGAAAACGGACGTCCTTCTCCGGGAAGTCCTGCAAGAAAAGTCCCCGGAGACCGGTGGCACCGGTGGGGACCCTCCGACGATCAAGTCAGTGGCTTGGGCTCAGACAAAGAACCGCCCAGTGGGAAAGAACTGAGGTGGTTAGGGTTTTGCTGGGAAAACCAGAGTTCAGATCCCTACTGACAGCGCGAGCACGTGCTTTTATACCGGTCCGAATATCCCATCTTGCTGTTTCAGAAGATCACCGTCGTACCATCGCTGCGCGTGCTGGAAACATCCCGTACCGCTTTCCAACGTGATGTCATACATGTCCAACAGCCGCGAAGGCATTCGGTGCGCGCCGTCGGATGATATGACCGAGCACAGTCGCAAGTGGTAGCGAATCGTACGCCGTAGCGAGGCATGACCATGCACAGGGACATGCAATGCACCATACACCATTATGAGGTATGGCCCTCCATAACGGGGTGCAATCACAGGCGTACGGAGAGTCATGTGAGTGCGCCGTGCGGCCTAAAATCGTCATTTCTTTCGACGATCGGATTTGCATGCCGATCGTTGACGAACCCACCCCGAGACCGGAAGGGATCCCGGGGGTGGGGAAATGCCGGTGCACCCCGAGACCGGTGGGGTCCCGGGGTCAAGAGATGATGACCCCATCCTGAGACCCGATGGGGTCTCGGGGGTGGGGAAATGCCGGTGCACCCCGAGACCGGTGGGGTCCCGGGGCCAAGAGATGATGACCCCACCCCGAGACCCGATGGGGTCCCGGGGTGGGAAAATACCGGTGCACCCCGAGACCGGTGGGGTCTCGGGGCCAAGAGATGATGACCCCACCTCGAGACCTGATGGGGTCCTGGGGTGGGGAAATGCCGGTGCACCCCGAGACCGGTGGGGTCCCGGGGCCAAGAGATGATGACCCCACCCCGAGACCCGATGGGGTCCCAGGGTGGGGAAATGCCGGTGCACCCCGAGACCGATGGGGTCCTGGGGCCAAGAGATGATGACCCCATCCCGAGACCCGATGGGGTCCCGGGGTGGGGAAATGCCGGTGCATCCCGAGACCGGTGGGGTTCCGGGGTCAAGAGATGATGACCCCACCCCGAGACCCGATGGGGTCCCGGGGTGGGGAAATGCCGATGCACCCCGAGATCGGTGGGATCCCGGGGCCAAGAGATGATAACCCCACCCCGAGACCCGATGGGGTCCCGGGGTGGAAAAATGCCGATGCACTCCGAGACCGGTGGGTCCCGGGGCCAAGAGATGATGACCCCACCCCGAGACCCGATGGGGTCCCGGGGTGGAGAAATGCCAGTGCACTCCGAGACCGGTGGGGTCCCAGGGTTAAGAGATGATGACCCCACCCCGAGATCGATAGGGTCTCGGAGTGGGGAAATGTCGGTGCACCCCGAGACCGGTGGGGTCCCGGGGTCAAGAGATGATGACCCCACCTCGAGACCCGATGGGGTCCCGGGGTGGGGAAATGCCGGTGCACCCTGAGACCGGTAGGGTTCCGGGGTCAAGAGATGATGACCCCACCCCGAGACCTGATGGGGTCCCGGGGTGGAAAAATACCAGTGCACCCCGAGACTGATAGGGTCCCGGGGTCATTAGCTGCCGTTACCCTTTATCCTGAAAGCGCGGGATCAGTCATATCACTTAGAATTATATCTTCAAGAAAGAATTTAATATCAACATAATTTTAAAATTAAAGATCCTGTGAAATCATTAGCATGTAAAGAATTATAAAAATGCAAGTAAATAAAATAATTTTATCATCTTTACCTATATTATCATTGTTCTTGCTTTATTGTCCTATACCAAATGTCTTCTACATACTTACATGTTTGAACTCTAGTTTACAAACCATTGGCCTTAAAATTTTATTTTTATCCCTCACAAATTTATGTTTAATCACGATGCTATACACAATTGCACATAGTTTTTATGAAACCTATTTTCTAAGACTTGTCTCATATTCTAGGCATATCGGTGTTCCATGAAATTTAAAAATATTTACTCATTAAAATCCATGACAAATTTTATGATGCTTTTAAGTTTTAATGGATGGTGTTGTAAATAATCTCACATGATAGCTGAATCCTAAATTCATCAATAAATTAGTATACTCTAAGAAATTTACCGACTTTTAGAAATTGAAGTTATTTAAACTTGAAATTTTTTGGGACACACGAGGATATTTAAGGCCACTGTCCCAAATTTAGCTTGGATCTTTTGCTCTGCTATATTTTTCCTAAGCTTGGGGGTAAGAACTCTTCCAATTTTGCTCTCATGCTCCAGAATGAGAAAGTTGGCGCTGCACCGAATCAATAGCATGCTTCATCGAGTTGCCATTTTGAAGTTCCAATTGTAGCAGTAGTTTATACAGTGGTTGTTATTTATTTTAACTCATCTTTTTATTTTATTTGCAAATATATTATATGTTTTCATTCTCATTTTAAGAACGGGATAAAGAGTTCTAATCACTTAATCGGGGGCTTTTCTTAATTAAAAGATGTAATCAACGAAAGCCGGTATGATAATTAGATCCAGGACAAAGCCAATTAACTAAAATTTTAACTTTTTACAATTTTTGCAGCTTTTTTTTACCTAACTTTATGTCAGTGATTGGTGCAGCAAACAATAGAAAGATTAAAGAAAAAAAATTGGAAAAGAACATGAAAGAATTGAAGGTCTTGAACCAGTGAAATTAAAGCTCAATTTTTTAAAAAATAAAAAAAATACAATAATTATATTTTTTCTTGGTATAAAAAACTTGAGCCCATCCCACATTCTTTTATCATATATATACCTATTTTATATTTTTTTTAGAAAAAAAAAAGCATTGGATAACATGATTTTATTTGTCTTCTTATCTTACTGCTGTTCATTATTTTTAGGGATGGTCTAAAAATATAGGCTCTGTTTGGTTTGTGATCCAAAAAATATTTTTTAAATATATATATTGTATCCAAAAATCTGAGTTATATTTTATTGATTTTTAGTATTCGAAAATATATTTTGTTGGTATTTTTAAAAACTATTTTTTGTTTTGGATAAAGAAACAGTAGCAAATCACGTGAAGAAAGATTGTGGAAAGAAGAAAGAAGGTGAATTCGTAAGTTTTTAGCATTTTGAAATAGAAAGGATAAAATCTAGAAACATCTGAGATCAATACAAAGAAAACGTTGCTCCAATGTTTTTCAAATTTATTCAGATTTTTAAAATCATTTCAAAAAAATATTTTCAAAAATAGTTTAGCCAAATACATTTTTCATGCCATGTTTTTCAAATAAATTGATTATGTTTTTAAAATAAATTGATTAAATTTTTCAACCCAAATTCAACCCAAGTTCGCTCAAACATTTGAAATTTTATTTATTATTTTTAAAAAAATTTCAACCCAAATTCGCAACCAAACGAATCCATAGTTTTTTAAATAAATTGGTGATGTTTGAAATTTTATTTATTATTTTTTTAAAAAAGAAAAAATTAACATAGAAATTTGGCCTCCTCGCCCCAATGGAAAGATGGCCGGTCCGACCTAATGTTAACAAAAGGTCAAATGGATTGAGAATGTCTGCTTCTTTCTGTGTCATGACGGAGAGGGTGGTCACCATCGTAGGTCGATTTCTTAATAAATTATTGCACTGTTTTTTATCACATAGCTGTAGCCAGCTGTTCATCTTTAAAAAAAAAATGTTGGGAAGACTTAATATAAAAGCATATGAATTCTATCACATTCTCTCTCTTTTTTCTTACTCTTAAGAATATTGGTGAATATATCTCCATTTAAAGTGAACACTGACTTGCAGATTATTGCAAATTATTTTCATAAACCTCATTTAATTTATGAATAAAAAATTAACAAAAGAAAAGATTGATTTGAGAATTTAACATGTGAAAATTTTAAGAATGGATTCAGAGAAAGCATGCAAGGCACTTCTATATTTGATCTTAGTTCTCTTCTTTCAAAATTATGCTCGCAACATCGTAAAATGCTAACACCCTAACATAAAATGCTAACGGTGCTTGAGTCAAATGTAAAATGACTTTCAATTAAGAAAATTAAACCAAGTTGCAAACTCCTTTTTGTCAGAGGAGGGATCACAATTGCAAAACTTCAAGTCCTCCTGATCGACCTCTACGAACTATGAACGGTGAATATTTCTTTAGTTAACCTCCACCAAGTCTGATGGGGAATATTTTGTAAATATTTGTAGTTAATCAAGAAGAAGAAAGGTTAATATGGGCCCCTATAGTCTACATGGGCCTGACTTATTTTATTGGGCTGGCCCAATTGAACTAGCTAGTTGGCCCAAGTAAGCTTAATGGAGAAATGACATAACAATCAAGGAAAAGACTTACTGCATTGGAGGGCGGTATAGTAAGCGCGCATTGGGCGTGCTGATTGGCCGCGTACGTGTACAGTGCACGATAAGGCCCATTGGGCCTTGGCATGTATGATAGCATGGGCATGCAGCCAATTCACGTGCCTAGTGTACGCTTGCTGCACTGCCCTCTGATGCAGCAAGTGTTTTTCTAACAATCGAAGAAAAACTGACCATTAGGCAGAGTTTGTGTACTCTTGAACACAACACTCCATCTTCATTCCTAAAATTAGAATGCTCAACATCTTTCTTTATACAGGTGATTGTATATCATAACTCGAAATCTTATAGCAACAATATGCAAAAAAATTATAAGCTTCAATGAGTGAGTTACTCTGATAATTAAGCATTCATATCCACATACACATACTTAGTTAGATGAACACATATATACTATTTGAGATTCTTAATCCATATATACCTTCTTTGTTCACAAAATATCAAATATGTCTTAAACTTGATCGATAGATAATAAATTCATTATATGTACAAATTTTATAAACTAAGAGTACGTGAATTATTTATACATGATGCATTTAAATTTTTAGAATACAAAATAATTTAGAATCAAATAAAATATCCAAAATATGCGCATAAATTTCAACAAACTAGTAACTAAATAAATAATAATGCATAATTTAATGTTGAAATACATATTAAATAATAAAAATAATATAATTAAATAAATAATATTGTATAAATCATTTTCCTTCATAGTCATAATTTAGATCAATACCATACCCGAAGCAAAACCATACCCCAAAGCTCATGCCCAATGGCCCAATCTAAATCCTTGGACTCACACATGGCCGAGACTCATGATCCACATGCAAATAATGGTTCGATTAGACCTATAACAGACTTAACCTATGGTCCAAAAATAAATCATGACTTAACCCTATCTAAGGCTCAAACTTCATCCATGGCCTAGATCAAACTTAAGGCCCAAATTAAGCCTTAATCAATGAGAAAGTCTTGCTGCACTAGGGATAGTGCAGCATGAGCTGCACCGCACCTGATGATTGACACGCACCACGTACCAAAAAGGAAAAAAATGCTCTTATCCTTGGCATGTGTGTGTGCACGCACCGTACGCCAATCGTCGAGACGGTGCACGCTGAGGGCAGTGCGTGCAAGCTGCACTGCACCTAGTACACAAAAACTTTCTCACGATCAATTTAGTGAGAAGCATCGATGGGCTCTAGGCCTTGATTCATGCTCCATGACTCTCATGAAAAATAAGCCCAATAAATGCGGTGCATAAAAATAAGCCCTATATTGTTTATATAATTTCTATTTAATAATTTATTAAAATAGATTTTATATTTTTATCATCATTTTTAATGCATTTAATTTAAAATATATATCTTGTTTTTTTTATCTTTTACTCTTATAATTTTATATATGTCTTTCTTTCTATTTTTGATTTTAATTTTGATATAATTTCTCATACACTTTTCATTTAGTCTTCTTCCATACCGTTTTTTAAACTTTTTTTAACCATCTTATAGTTTTTATATGTTTATCTATTCTTACATTTAAGTAATTTTTTATAATGCTCTCTTTTAATCTTAACTGCAAATTAAACTTTCTCATTCCATCACTAAGCTTTTTTTATCATATAGTTATTTTTCTTTTGACTCTTCTAGTACCTTTATAGCTACTTTTCTAATACTATCAGCCATCTCTTCTGATATAGTATTAATCTTGCCATCTATATTTCATTTTTCTTTCTTCATTATTTTATTTTTAAAAGTTATTAGTTTCTCTCCTTTCAAATTTTATGACAATCCTTTGATTTTTATACCTTATAGCATTTATTCTTTATGTTTGAATACATACATGCATCCATAACTATTAATTTATATTGTATAATTACTCTCACCTAGCATAACCTCGTAATCTTATAAAACATTTGATCAATCTTTCTATTAAGAAAATCTATTTGACTAGTATTATATCCACTTATAAAAGTTATCAAATAAGAATCTTTCTTTTTAAAATATATATTGGTTAATACTAATTCATATGCCATCATAAACTCTAAAATGGCACTTCCCTCATCATTTTCTTTTCTAAATCTAGAACCTCCATGCACTCTTTCAAAACTAACTGCATGAATACCATTAGTCCGATCTATATATTACAATGGAATATGTGTACAAGACTAACTACATGAAAAAATAAAGCTAACACCCTAACAAATGTTAACGGTGCTTGAGTCAAATATAAAATGACTTTCAATTAAGAAAATTAAACCAAGTTGCAAACTCCTCTTCATTAGATGAAGGATCACAATTGCAAAACTACAAGTCCTCCCGATCGACCTCTACGAGCCATGAACGGTGAATATTTCTTTAGTTAATTAACCTCCACCACGTCTTATGGGGAATGTTTTGTAAATATTTGTGGTTAATCAAGAAGAAGAAAAGTTAATAGGGGCCCCTATAGTCTACATGGGCCGGTCTTATTTTATTGGGGTGGCCCAATTGAACTAGCTAGTTCCCAAGCAAGCTTAATGGAGGATGATATAACAATCGAGGAAAAGATTTGTTGCGTTGGAGGAAGGTGCAGCAAGCGAGCATCGGGTGCATGCGATGCGCAACAAGGCTCATGGGCCTTGGCACGTGTGGTAGCATGACGTACGTCCAGTGCACGCTTGCTGCATCGCCCTCCGGTGCAGCCAATGTTTTCCTAACAATCAAACGAAAATTGGCCATTACGCAGAGTTTGTGTACTCTTGAACACAATACTCCATGTTCATTCCTAAAATCAAAATGCTCAACATCTTTCTTTAGACTAGTGATTGTATGTTGTAACTCGAGATCTTGTAACAACAATATGCAAAAAATATATGCAAAAAATTATAAGCTTCAATGAGTGAGTTATTTTGATAATTAAGCATTCATCTCCACGTACACATACTTAGTTAGATGAATGCATATATTCTCTCAGAGATACTTAATCCATATATACCTTCTTTGTTCACAAAATATCAAATATCTCTTAAACTCGATAGATAATAAATTCATTATATGTACATATTTTATAGACTAAGAATACATGAATTATTTATACATGCTGCATTTAATTTTTTAGAATAAAAAATAATTTAGAATCAAATAAAATATCCAAAATTTCAACTAACTTGTAACTAAATAAATAATAATGCATAAATTAATATTGAAATACACATTAAATAATAAATAATAATATAATTAAATGAATAATATTGCACAAATAATTTTCCTCCATAGTAATAATTTAGATCAATACCATACCCAAAGCAAAGCCATACCCCAAAGCTCATGCCCAATGGCCTAATCTAAATCTTCGGACTTATACATGGCCATGACTCATGATCCATATGAAAATAATGGTCTGATCAGACCTATAACAAATAACCTATGGTCCAAAAATAAATCGTGACTTAAGCCTATCTAAGGCACAAACTTCATCCATGGCCTAGATCAAACTTAAGGCCCAAATTAAGCCTATAATCAATGAGAAAGTCTTGCTGCACTAAGGGCGGTGCAACACGAGCTGCACTACTTCCGATGATTGGCACACGCTGCGTGCCCAAGAAGAAAAAGATGCTCTTGTCCTTAGCATGTGTGCATGCATGCGCCATGCGCCAATCATTGGGGGCGTTGTGCATGAGCTGCATGACACTCAGTGCACAAAGACTTTCTCATGATTGATTTAGTGAGAAGCATGGCCGGGCTTTGGGCCTTGATTCATGCTCCATGACTCTCGTGAAAAATAAGCCCAATAAACCTCGATGCATAAAAATAACCCCTATATTATTTATATGATTTTTATTTAATAATTTATTAAAATAGCTTTTGTATTTTTTATCATCATTTTAATGCATTTAATTTAAAATATATCTCTAGTTCTTTTATCTTTTACTCTTATAATTTTATATATGTCTTTCTTTCTATCTTTGGTTTCTAATTTGTGATATAATTTCTCATACACCTTGCATTTAGTCTTCCATATAGTCCTTTTAACTTCTTTTTGAACCATATTATATTTTTATATGTTTATCCATTCTTACATTTAAGTAATTTTTATAATGCTCTCTTTTAACCTTAACTCATAATTAAACTTTCTCATTCCACCATTAAATTTTTTATCATATAGTCATTTTCCTTTTGACTCTTCTAATACTTTATAGCTACTTTTCTAATGCTATTAGCCATCTCTTCTGATATAGTATTAATCTCGCCATCTATACTTTATTTTTCTTTCTTTAACATTTATTTTTAAAAGTTGTTAGTTTCTCTCCTTTCAAATTTTATGACCTAATCCTTAATTTTTATACCTTATAGTATTTATTCTCTATGTTTAGATACATACATCCATAACTATTAATTTATGTTATTTAATTTCTCTCACCTAGTATAACCTTGTAATCCTTATAAAATATTGGATCAATCTTTCTATTAAGAAAATCTATTTAACTAGCATTATATCCACTTATAAAAGTTATCGAATGATCATCTTTCTTTTTAAATATATATTGGTTAATACTAATTCATATATCATCATAAACTCTAAAATGACATTTTTCTTATTATTTCCTTTTCCAAATTTAGAATCTCGATCCATGCACTCTTTCAAAACTTATATTATACTTTCCTATATTCATTTAAATCTCCTCTAATAAATAGTTTTTCTTCGATAGGAAACTCTTGAATTAGTCTATATATATATATATATATATATATCCTTCCAAAAACTTTACTTTGTCACACTCCTAAACCTATTTGAGAAGAATAAGCACTAATAATATTTATTAGTTTCTCATCTATCACTAATTTAATTAAAATTATTTTATCTCTTATCATTTTAATGTCCATAATTTCATTTTTTAAGCTTTTATTTGCAATAATTTGTATTTCATTTTTATTCTTATCTTCGCATGTATATCAAAGTTTAAAACTATCAACCTCTTTTGCTTTTTCACCTATTTACTTAATCTTCTACAAGTAAAATATGTTAATTCTTCTTTCAATCATTTTATCTATTAGTTTTATTAACTCTTTTGTTAATGACCCTGTATTCTAAGTTGCTAAACATATTTTATTTTATTCTATTTTTATTTTTATTTTTTTGATTAACTTTTTATTCATGTCCGTCCATGAAGCATAAAAACTTTTGCTTATTTTTTGTCATACCAAACACTGATGTGACGCATCACTTCTGAGGATCATCCTAGCTACCCTTGCCATTTCCACACTATGTTTGGAGTCCGATGCAGTGCATCGCTTCTGAAAAACGCTCTAGCTTTATTTTCTCTTTGGATTCATATTCATGGGGTGTGATTTAAGTTTTACGATGATTATCAACTTACCTCATCAACCTTCTTTTTTATTCGGGCTTGGGACTAGTTATGTATAAAATACTCATTTATGCTTTAGATGGAAATGACAAGATTTCTTCCTTTTGTTGCTATCTACGTTAAGCTGTACTACATATTTGCTAGCGTGTGGGGCCATAAAATTTACACCATATGCTGCATTCTCTTCATTGTTTTCATTATTCTTATCCTTGTTATGGTATTTATCATGGCGCCATCGAATTTCCAGCTTGCTGTTGAGGACCATGAGTGGCATGGAGGTAGAATTGCGACCTTAAATAATTCCATGTCTTGGATATTTATATAGAGATATGATGGCATGCTGGCATTGGGCATTCTTTTGTTTGAATAACTTTTTATATTAGTCATTTTAAATCTATTTCTTGACATGCAGACCATTGCAGTCACCTGAACATGCTTTCCTAATTCACTAGAATGTCTTGTAGAACTGGAAGTTGCTGATTTCTTTTTTCCCTAGTAGCTGTGCTTTCGAATTCTATCACATTCTCTCTCTCTTTTCTTACTCTTAAGATTAATATTGATGAATATATCTCCATTTAAAGTGAACACTGACTTGCAGATTATTGCAAATTATTTTCATAAACCTCATTTATTTTATGAATAAAAAATTAACAAAAGAAAAGATTGATTTGAGAATTTAACATGTGAAAATTTTAAGAATGGATTCAGAGAGGGAGAGCAATGGAAAGCATGCAAGGCACTTCTATATTTGATCTTAGTTCTCTTCTTTCAAAATTATGCTCGCAACATCGTAAAATGCTAACACCCTAACATAAAATGTTAACAGTGCTTGAGTCAAATGTAAAATAACTTTCAATTAAGAAAATTAAACCAAGTTGCAAACTCTTTTTTGTCAGAGGAAGGATCACAATTGCAAAACTTCAAGTCCTCCTGATCGACCTCTACGAACCATAAACGGTGAATATTTCTTTGGTTAACCTCCACCAAGTCTGATAGGGAATATTTTGTAAATATTTGTAGTTCATCAAGAAGAAGAAAGGTTAATATGGGCCCCTATAGTCTACATGGGCCGGACTTATTTTATTGGGCTGGCCCAATTGAACTAGCTAGTTGGCCCAAGTAAGCTTAATGGAGAAATGACATAACAATCAAAGAAAAGACTTGCTGCATTGGAGGGCGGTGTAGTAAGTGCGCATTGGGCGTGCGGATTGGCCCCATACGCGTACAGTGCACGATAAGGCCCATTGGGCCTTGGCATGTATGACAGCATGGGCATGCGGCCAATTCGCGTGCCTAGTGTGCGCTTGATGCACTGCCCTATGGTGCAGCAAGTGTTTTTCTAACAATCGAACAAAAACTGACCATTAGGCAGAGTTTGTGTACTCTTGAACACAATACTCCATCTTCATTCCTAAAATCAGAATGCTCAACATCTTTCTTTATACAAGTGATTGTATATCATAACTCGAAATCTTATAGCAACAATATGCAAAAAAATTATAAGCTTCAATGAGTGAGTTACTCTGATAATTAAGCATTCATATCCACATACACATACTTAGTTAGATGAACACATATATACTATTTGAGATTCTTAATCCATATATACCTTCTTTGTTCACAAAATATCAAATATGTCTTAAACTTGATCGATAGATAATAAATTCATTATATGTACAAATTTTATAAACTAAGAGTACATGAATTATTTATACATGATGCATTTAAATTTTTAGAATATAAAATAATTTAGAATCAAATAAAATATCCAAAATATGCGCATAAATTTCAACAAACTAGTAACTAAATAAATAATAATGCATAATTTAATATTGAAATACACATTAAATAATAAAAAAATAATATAATTAAATAAATAATATTGTATAAATCATTTTCCTTCATAGTCATAATTTAGATCAATACCATACCCGAAGCAAAACCATACCCCAAAGCTCATTCCCAATGGCCCAATCTAAATCCTTGGACTCACACATGGCCGAGACTCATGATCCACATGCAAATAATGGTTCGATTAGACCTATAACAGACTTAACCTATGGTCCAAAAATAAATCATGACTTAACCCTATCTAAGGCTCAAACTTCATCCATGGCCTAGATCAAACTTAAGGCCCAAATTAAGCCTATAATCAATGAGAAAGTCTTGCTGCACCAGGGGTAGTGCAGCACGAGCTGCACCGCGCCTGATGATTGACACGCGTTGCATGCCAAAAAAGAAAAAAGATCCTCTTATCCTTGGCATGTGTGTGTGCACGCGCCATGCGCCAATCGTCGAGACGGTGCACACTGAGGGCAGTGCGTGCAAGCTGCACCGCACCTAGTGCACAAAAACTTTTTCACGATCAATTTAGTGAGAAGCATCGACGGGCTCTAGGCCTTGATTCATGCTCCATGACTCTCATGAAAAATAAGCCCAATAAATGCGGTGCACAAAAATAAGCCCTATATTATTTATATAATTTCTATTTAATAATTTATTAAAATAGCTTTTATATTTTTTATCATCATTTTTAATGCATTTAATTTAAAATATATCTCTAGTTTTTCTATCTTTTACTCTTATAATTTTATATATGTCTTTCTTTTTATTTTTGATTTTTAATTTATGATATAATTTCTCATACACTTTACATTTAGTCTTCCATACCATTTTTTTTAACTTTTTTTTAACCATCTTATAGTTTTTATATGTTTATCCATTCTTACATTTAAGTAATTTTTTATAATGCTCTCTTTTAATCTTAACTGCTAATTAAACTTTTTCATTCAATCACTAAGCTTTTTTATCATATAGTTATTTTCTTTTGACTCTTCTAGTACCTTTATAGCTACTTTTCTAATACTATTAGCCATCTCTTCTGATATAGTATTAATCTCGCCATCTATACTTCATTTTTCTTTCTTCATTATTTTATTTTAAAAGTTATTAGTTTCTCTCTTTCAAATTTTATGACAATCCTTTGATTTTTATACCTTATAGTATTTATTCTTTATGTTTGAATACATACATGCATCCATAACTATTAATTTATATTGTATAATTACTCTCACCTAGCATAACCTTGTAATCTTATAAAACATTCGATCAATCTTTCTATTAAGAAAATCTATTTGACTAGTATTATATCCACTTATAAAAGTTATCAAATAAGAATCTTTCTTTTTAAAATATATATTGGTTAATACTAATTCATATGCCATCATAAACTCAAAAATGGCATTTCCCTCATCATTTTCTTTTCTAAATCTAGAACCTCCATGCACTCTTTCAAAACTAGAGCTAACACTAACTGCATGAAAAAAATAAAGCTAACACCCTAACAAATGTTAACGGTGCTTGAGTCAAATGTAAAATGACTTTCAATTAAGAAAATTAAACCAAGTTGCAAACTCCTCTTCATTAGATGAAGGATCACAATTGCAAAACTTCAAGTCCTCCCGATCGACCTCTACGAGCCATGAACGGTGAATATTTCTTTAGTTAATTAACCTCCACCACGTCTTATGGGGAATGTTTTGTAAATATTTTTGGTTAATCAAGAAGAAGAAAAGTTAGGGCCCCTATAGTCTACATGGGCCGGTCTTAGTTTATTGGGCTGGCCCAATTGAACTAGCTAGTTGGCCCAAGTAAGCTTAATGGAGGATGATATAACAATCGAGGAAAAGATTTGTTGCATTGGAGGAAGGTACAACAAGCGAGCATCGGGCGCATGCGATGCGCAACAAGGCTCATGGGCCTTGGCATGTGTGGCAGCATGATGTACGTCCAGTGCACGCTTGCTGCACCGCCCTCCGGTGCAGCCAATGTTTTCCTAACAATCAAACGAAAACTGACCATTACGCAGAGTTTGTGTACTCTTGAACACAATACTCCATGTTCATTCCTAAAATCAAAATGATCAACATCTTTCTTTAGACTAGTGATTGTATGTTGTAACTCAAGATCTTGTAACAACAATATGCAAAAAAATATATGCAAAAAAATTAAAAGCTTCAATGAGTGAGTTATTTCGATAATTAAGCATTCATCTCCACGTACACATACTTAGTTAGATGAATGCATATATTCTCTTTGAGATACTTAATCCATATATACCTTCTTTGTTCACAAAATATCAAATATCTCTTAAACTCGATAGATAATAAATTCATTATATGTACATATTTTATAGACTAAGAATACATGAATTATTTATATATGCTGCATTTAATTTCTTAGAATAAAAAATAATTTAGAATCAAATAAAATATCCAAAATTTCAACAAACTAGTAACTAAATAAATAATAATGCATAATTTAATATTGAAATACACATTAAATAATAAATAATAATATAATTAAATGAATAATATTGTACAGATAATTTTCCTCCATAGTAATAATTTAGATCAATACCATACCCAAAGCAAAGCCATACCCCAAAGCTCATGCCCAATGGCCTAATCTAAATCATTGGACTCATGATCCAAATGAAAATAACGATCTGATCATACCTATAACAAATAACCTATGGTCCAAAAATAAATCGTGACTTAAGCCTATCTAAGGCTCAAACTTCATCCATGGCCTAGATCAAACTTAAGGCCCAAATTAACCTATAATCAATGAGAAAGTCTTGCTGCACTAGGAGCGGTGCAACACGAGCTGCACTACTTCCGATGATTGGCACACGCTGGATGCCAAAGAAGAAAAAGATGCTCTTGTCCTTAGCATGTGTGCGTGCGTACGCCGTGCGCCAATCACTGGGGGCGTTGTGCATAAGCTGCATGACACTCAGTGCACAAAGATTTTCTCATGATTGATTTAGTGAGAAGCATGGCTGGGCTTTGGGCCTTGATTCATGCTCCATGACTCTCGTGAAAAATAAGCCCAATAAACATCGATGCATAAAAATAAGCCCTATATTATTTATATGATTTTTATTTAATAATTTATTAAAATAGCTTTTGTATTTTTTATCATCATTTTTAATGCATTTAATTTAAAATATATCTCTAGTTCTTTTATCTTTTACTCTTATAATTTTATATATGTCTTTCTTTCTATCTTTGGTTTCTAATTTTTGATATAATTTCTCATACACCTTGCATTTAGTCTTCCATATAGTCCTTTTAACTTCTTTTTGAACCATATTATATTTTTATATGTTTATCCATTCTTACATTTAAGTAATTTTTTATAATGCTCTCTTTTAACCTTAACTCCTAATTAAACTTTCTCATTCCACCATTAAATTTTTTATCATATAGTCATTTTCCTTTTGACTCTTCTAATACCTTTATAGCTACTTTTCTAATGCTATTAGCCATCTCTTCTGATATAGTATTAATCTCGCCATCTATACTTTATTTTTCTTTCTTTAACATTTTATTTTTAAAAGTTGTTAGTTTCTCTCCTTTCAAATTTTATGACCTAATCCTTTAATTTTTATACCTTATAGTATTTATTCTCTATGTTTAGATACATACATCCATAACTATTAATTTATGTTATTTAATTTCTCTCACCTAGTATAACCTTATAATCCTTATAAAACATTGGATCAATCTTTCTATTAAGAAAATCTATTTAACTAGCATTATATCCACTTATAAAAGTTATCGAATGATCATCTTTCTTTTTAAATATATATTGGTTAATACCAATTCATATCATCATAAACTCTAAAATGGCATTTTCCTTATTATTTCCTTTTTCAAATTTAGAACCTCGATCCATGCACTCTTTCAAAACTTATATTATACTTTCCTATATATTCATTTAAATCTCCTCTAATAAATAGTTTTTCTTCAATAGGAAACTCTTGAATTAGTCTATATATATATCCTTCCAAAAACTTTACTTTATCACACTCCTAAACCTATTTGAGAAGAATAAGCACTAATAATATTTATTAGTTTCTCATCTATCACTAATTTAATTAAAATTATTTTATCTCTTATCATTTTAATATCCATAATTTCATTTTTTAAGCTTTTATTTGCAATAATTTGTATTTCATTTTTATTTTTATCTTCGCATGTATATCAAAGTTTAAAACTATCAACCTCTTTTGCTTTTTCACCTATTTACTTAATCTTCTACAAGTAAAATATGTTAATTCTTCTTCCAATCATTTTATCTATTAGTTTCATTAACTCTTTTGTTAATGACCATGTATTCTAAGTTGCTAAATATATTTTATTTTATTCTATTTTTATTTTTATTTTTTGATTAACTTTTTATTCATGTCCGTCCATGAAGCATAAAAACTTTTGCTTATTTTTTGTCATACTAAACACTGATGTGACGCATCACTTCTGAGGATCATCCTAGCTACCCTTGCCATTTCCACACTATGTCTGGAGTCCGATGCAGTGCATCGCTTCTGAAAAACGCTCTATCTTTATTTTCTCTTTGGATTCATATTCATGGGGTGTGATTTAAGTTTTATGATGATTATCAACTTACCTCATCAACCTTCTTTTTTATTCGGGCTTGGGCCTAGTTATGTATAAAATACTCATTTATGCTTTAGATGGAAATGACAAGATTTCTTCCTTTTGGTGCTATCTACGTTAAGCTGTACTACATATTTGCTAGCGTGTGGGGCCATAAAATTTACACCATATGCTGCATTCTCTTCATTGTTTTCATTATTCTTATCCTTGTTATGGTATTTATCATGGCGCCATCGACATATTTCCAGCTTGCTGTTGAGGACCATGAGTGGTGGAGGTAGAATTGCGACCTTAAATAATTCCATGTCTTGGATATTTATATAGAGATATGATGGCATGCTGGCATTGGGTATTCTTTTTGTTGACCCAATTATTGATTTTGATGATTAATAAAAGATATGAGTATATTCATTTTGCTACTAATAGATTTAACAAGTGTTACAGGGCTTAAAAATGTTTGATCAATCAAAAAGGATAAAGAAATATATTTTGAATCAAGTTGAAAAAGAAATCTCAAAGTTCAGAGCCTGGAGTCGATACCCAAATGGTAAGGAGCCAACCCCAAGGCGTATCAGAAAGTTTCTGGGATTTTGGCACGGTCCGGAGTCGACACCCAAGGTTTCGGAGCCGACTCCAACCTGAGATACAAAGAAGTGCATTTTCTTTCAATTTTCGGAGCCGATACCTAGAATTCGGGAGCCGACACATGATATTTGGAAGCCAATACCTGAGTTTCCGGAGCCGACTCTAACCTGGAAACAGAGAGCATATTTTATGGACTATTCTGGAGCCGACACTTACAGTTTTTCGGAGCTGACTTCCGAAAGCGACGAGCTGACACTTACCTTTTTCGAAGCCGACTCCCTAACAACTTTTTCTTTACTATTTTTGAACACCGATTTGGAGCCAACACCTGAAAAGTTGAAGCCAACTCCAACCTGTCAGGAACGGATTTTCTATCTGTCAGAACGTACTCCAACGGTAAAATTTTCTTTTCACTTAACTTCTAACGGATATTTTCTTTGTGTGTAGAAGAATCCAAACGTCTCCAACGGCTAGTTTTTCCTCCTAAAACATGGATTAAGGGATCTATAAAAAGGGGACCATCAGTTTGAAAACGGGATGGAAAATTTAAGAGAAAATAGATTGAAAAATCTGAGAAGTCTTGAGCAAGAAATCAAAAAGGAAAGGGTCAAAGTTCAAATCCATCAACTTCAGAAAAGCTCAAAGAGAAATCCAAGGCATTCAAGTTCAAAATCGAAGGATTTCCTAAGTGAAGAAATTAGAAGCAAAAGCCCTGATTTTCCCATCTTCTCAACTGTAAGTTTTTGAAGAATCTGAGCTGAGGCACTGATTCAACCTTTCCAAGAAGAAGAGAAAAAGAAGAAAAGTACACATTCAAAGATCTTCAAAATGCTTTTCTAATCCTTGTTTAGTTTATTGTCTATTTGCTCATTTGAGGAGTTTTCTTGTATCTTAAACTCTATTCTCATTTACTGTTTACTAGTTCAATCAAGGGATTGAATTAGTTGAGGTAGTTTACCTCGGGGACAAGCTAAGGATAGCTTGTGATTTGGGTTTTGTGTTGGTGAGCCCGAAAAACCAGCTAGGTTCGTTGTAATTGTTAGTAATAGTGCCCTAGGCCTATTGTATGGACATGGTATTTTGAATATTTATGAATATTTACTATTATCATAATTTACATATTTATTATATAATAATGTCCTTGAATAATATTATGAATTATTCTAAATGTCCCTAATCGCTTATTGTTGTGGAAATAACAATAAATTAAGATTAGTATGAAATTTGATTGATATTCATGGGATGAATATGTGTACGAGATACAAATCAAATTTATATGTATTTGTTGAGAACAAATATTGGACAAGGCCCGCCTTGAGATTAATACATGGATCAAAGTCATAAGTTAATCTCTAGTAGTTGTGTCATTAAATCTTTAGACCTGAAATTGCTATAGTTCTCAACATGAGGAATATTATATTTTGACATAATCAAACGTTGTCTTTAACCGGATGATTATAAAGATTATGATTGAACATAATAAGAATCATGTAGTGAGATGTGAGTGATTAAGATGGAATTTGTCCCTCTTATTATAAGAGAGATATCTCTGGGCCCCTCGATGATTGAGACTGAGAAATGCATGGCCATGCTCAAATGAATTGATGGAGATCAATATCATTTGTTTAGTCAGTCTAATTGGGTTTTAAAAAATTAAAGATAGAGAGATATAAGGTTAACTTTATCCATGCCTTATATTCTATCAAGATATCATGTGACAAAAGGATTATGTTAATAGCTACTTTAAGGTTGTCTCGGAACATGAGCTTTTCATTTAACTTGGGTAGTCATAATGTCTTGCTAGAGGCCGCTTATGACTAGTAGGTTCAAAATGTGATTTAGGCCTACTGCCAACGTTAATTGAACCTATAGGGTCGCACATTAAGAACGGACAATAATGGTTACAATTTGTTACTCTCTATATAATTTAAAATGATGAGATTATTTTAAATTATAAATAATAATTAGTTGTCATTTAGATTCGAGTTTAATTTTAAGAAAATTTAAATTCGTAATTTAAATTGTGACAAGTAATTAAATTGTTGCATTTTCTTATTGGATAAGGAAATAATCCATAAAGTTTTTTTGGTTAAAAATATATTCCTTATTTTGTAAGAAAAGGATTTAAATTGTTATTATTTAAAAGGAGTTTTAAATAAATATCAATTAAAATCTTAGTTAACCAAAATTCCTAGCAGGCTTGTATATATGTTCGATATATACGTTTTAGAGTCTGTGGGGCATTTGAAAGGTCGCTTTTGAAGTGTCATATCTTTTGCCTTAAAGATGGAAAAAATAGAGAGTTAAAAACAAGGGTTCATTTTTATGAAAAATGGAATGGTTGAACTAGCATTCAAAAACCATTTTGGTGTCCATTCGTGTGTGGATACTTGTAGAGGGTGATCATCTTTCTGAAAGGCAGCACCTTTGAAGATCCGAGAAAACCCAACACAAGAACAGAAGGATTACATACTGATTAAAAAGGTAATAACAAAAGGTAATAACAAAAGATAATATTTTTGTTTATCCTTCTTTCGGTTTTTATGAAACGCATATGATTCTTGGTGGGTTATAAATTTATTTTGTTTTCGCTGCAATTTTATTCCAATTAGATTGGGATTTTTTATTTCGTAACCCAACAGTAATTCCGGGGGAAACAATAAGTTTTGGGTTGTGAGCTTGTAAAACAGCTCGGCTGTAATCAAGTAGATTATAGTGTGGACCCAAGTGGTACTTGGGAGTGGACGTAGGTGTTGGATACACCGAACCACTATAAAATCCTTGTATTTGCCATGTTTTGACTCTCTTACTCTATCTCTTCATTTGTGCTTAATATCTATCCAGCATATAATCTCATTTATTCCAAAGCACTTTTTTTTGGGGGGGCTAATTTTTTTTTAAGAACCCAATTCACCCCCCTCTTGGGTTGCCATCTGGGCCAACAATTGGTATCAAAGCGAGTGCTCATTTGAATTTGGTCTAACGATCAAGAGCAAAAGATCCAAATGGTAGCTCAAGCTAGTTCATCATATTTAGAAGGTTAATCCACTAATCGACCTCCTTTATTTAATGGAACTAATTATAGTTATTGGAAAGCTAGGATGAAGATTTTTATTCAAGCACTTGACTATGACCTATGGGGAATCATAGTTAATGGTCCACACACACCCATAATTAGAGTAGACAACATGGTGATTCCTAAATCGGAAACAAAATGGGATGAACATGATAAGAAGTTGGCTCAGTCCAATGCTAAAGCCATGAATATTTTGTATTGTTCATGGGATGCAAATGAATTTAATCAAATCTCTACATGTATTTCCGCAAAAGAAATTTGGGATAGATTAGAAGTTACCCATGAGGGTACTAATCAAGTAAAAGAATTAAAAATTAATATTTTGGTACATAAATATGAACTATTTAGCATGGAACAAACTGAAACTATTACATGCATGTACACAAGATTCACTGATATTGTAAATGGTTTGAAAAGTCTTGGTAAGACTTATATTAATTCTGAACTTGTGCGTAAAATTCTTAGGTCACTTCCAAGATTATGGGAAGCAAAAGTGAATGCAATCCAAGAAGCTAAGGATTTAAATGTTTTACCTTTGGAGGAGCTACTTGGATCCTTAACGACTCATGAGCTGACTATGAAACAACATCAAGAGGAAGAAGTCAAAAAGAAAAAAACTATTGCTCTTAAGGCTGCAGAAAGTGAGGAAAGCTGCAGTGATAGTAATGATGATGAGGAGACTGCACTCCTTGCAAAGAAATTCAAAAGGTTCATGCAAAGAAGAAAACCCTTCCATAAGAAGAGATATGGAATAAAAATGGAAGGAGAGAAAGAAAAAGAGAAGGACAAGGACAAAGAAAAAAAGAAAGACCCCTTAATATGTTATGAGTGCAAGAAATCGGGGCATTTCATATATGACTGTCCTCAATTAAAGAAAGCCTACAAGAAGAAGAAGAAAGCTTATGTTGCAACATGGAGCGATAGCGAAGAATCCTCTTCCGAGGAGGAACAAAAAGAAGTTGCAAACATTTGCTTCATGGCAAATAACGATGACGAGGTAAATATCGAAACCCTCAATGATGATTTTACATTTGATGAATTATATGAGCTTTCAATGAATTAGTCAATGATTTTAAAATTCTGAAAAAGAAAAATAAGTTTTTGAAAAGTGAAAACTCAAATCTGTGTAAAGAGAAAAAAAAATTAACACTTGAAGTTAACGATTTAAAAGATGCAAAGGTGAGATTTCTAAAAGAAAAAGAATCAATCATGAATGAAAACCTTAACTTAAAGAAAGAAGTTGAAAAATACAAGAACATAGTTGATAAATTTACATATAGCTCTGAAAAACTGAATTTACTTTTAAGTAATCAACAGACTGTTTTTGATAGAGCTGGATTAGGATATAGATCAAACATGAAACAAAAATTTGTAAACAATTTCTTTGTTAAGAAAACAAATGATGTTACATGTTACAATAGCAACAAGAAAGGCCATAAATCTTATGAATGTAATGCAAGAAAAAGTAACAAAAAATTAAATGTTAAAGGAAAAAAATATGGGTTTCAAAAGGAACAATCTTTTTTGCTACTAACCATGAAGGACCCAAGAAGGCTTGGGTACCTAAATATAAGACTTGATCATTTTGCAGGAGTGTCTTGCGGCCAAAAGATCAAAGCGAAAGTGGTATCTCGATAGTGGCTGCTCAAGATACATGACGGGTGACAAGGATCAATTCATCACCCTTGAAAGCAAAAGAGGAGGAGTTGTTACGTTTGGTGACAATGGCAAAGGCCAAATATGGGGTTTGGTAAAATTCAAATAACTCCTTCCATATTTATTGAAAATGTCTTATATGTTAATGGTTTAAAGCATAATCTAATTAGTATTAGCCAATTGTGTGATAAAGGTTTCAAAGTATCATTTGAAGCTTCTATTTGCACTGTTTATAATCCCATTGATAATAGCATTGTATTTATTGGAAATAGAAATGGCAATGTGTACTTGATTGATTTAGATAATTTGTCTACTAGTAATCATTGCTTAGTTGCTAATAATGCTAATATGAATGAGATTTGATGGTTGTGGCATCGTAGATTAGGTCATGCAAGCACACACCTAATTTCAAAATTAATTAGAATGGATTTAGTAAAAGGCCTTCCACAATTAGATTTTGAAAATAATAAAGTTTGTGATGCATGTCAATTTGAAAAACAAACTAGAAACTCTTTCAAAACTAAAAACATTGTTTCCACTTCTAGGCCACTTGAACTACTTCACATGGATCTTTTTGGACCTACTAGAACCACTAGTCTAGGAGGAAAGAAATATGGTCTTGTGATTGTAGATGATTATTCTAGATACACTTGGGTATTGTTTTTAGCTCATAAAGATGAGACCTTTCCAATATTTCTGAAATTTTTCAAGAAGGTCACAAATAAGAAAAATAATACCATAGTGTCTTTTAGAAGTGATCATGACATAGAATTCGAAAATCATTTATTTGAAAACTTTTGCATTGAAAATAGCATTCATCATAATTTCTCTGCACCTAGGACATCACAACAAAATGGAGTTGTAGAAAGAAAGAATAGAACCTTAGAAGACATGGCCTATACCATGCTATGTGAAAGCCAACTCCCAAAGTACTTCTGGGCGGAAGCTATAAACACGGCATGTTACATTCTTAATAGAGCTTTAATTAGGCCAATCCTTAAGAAAACTCCTTATGAACTATGGAATAATAGAAAACCAAACATTAGTTACTTTCATGCATTTGGTTGTAAATGTTTCATTCATAATAATGGTAAAGATAATCTTGAAAAATTTGATGCAAAATCAGATGAAGGCATATTCTTAGGATATTCAACATCTAGTAAAGCTTATAGAGTATTTAACAAGAGAAACTTAATTGTAGAAGAATCTATTCATGTAGTTTTTGATGAATCCTTAGCATCGAGTTCAGAAAAAATTGATGATGAAGAAGATACAAATTTACTTGAGAGAGATATTAAAAAATTGAATATTGATGTATCTTTAGATCATGAACAAGAAGCTAAAGGTGATGATTCTCCTAGTGTTGATGTTGTTGATGCTAATCATAATGATGTAGATCTTCCTAGAGATTGGAGATTTGACTACGGTCATCCAAAGGAATTAATTATAGGTGATCCATCTCAAGGAGTAAGGACTAGATCATCAATGAGAAACATCAATAATCATCTTGCATTTGTATATCAAATTGAACCTAAAACGATTGAAGAAGCTGAAAAAGATAATAATTGGTTGTTAGCTATGCAAGAGGAATTAAATCAATTTACTAGGAATAATGTCTGGACCCTTATAGATAGACCTAAAGATCATTCTATTATAGGATCAAAATGGGTATTTAGAAATAAATTAGATGAAAATGGTATAGTAATAAGAAACAAAGCTAGATTAGTTGCAAAAGGATATAATCAAGAAGAAGGAATTGATTTTGATGAAACTTTTGCACCTGTAGCTAGATTAGAGGCAATTAGATTATTACTAGCATTTGCATGTCATATGCATATCAATTTATTTCAAATAGATGTTAAAAGTTTATTTTTAAATGGATTTATAAATGAGGAAATTTTTGTTGAACAACCACATGGTTTTAAAGATCATAAATTTTTAAATCATGTTTTTAAATTGCACAAAGCACTTTATGGTTTAAAACAAGCACCTAGAGCTTGGTATGATAGGTTAAGCAAATTTCTAATTGAAAATGACTTTTCTAGAGGAAATGTTGATAAAACACTATTTTTGAAAAGAAAAGACAAAGATTTATTGGTAGTACAAATATATATAGATGATATTGTATTCGGTGCTACTAACAATCTCTTGTGTCAAGAATTTGCCAAGTTAATGCAGGGTGAATTCGAGATGAGCATGATGGGAGAACTCAATTTCTTCCTCGGACTCCAAATCAAACAAGAAAGAGAGGGAATTTTCATCAACCAAACAAAGTACACAAAGGAAATCCTCAAAAAGTTTGGGACGAAATCAATCAAACCCCTCGAAACACCAATGAGTCCCTCATGTAAATTAGACAAAGATGAAGACGGTAAGCCAGTTGATCAAAAATATTATAGAGGTATGATCGGATCTCTACTTTACTTAATAGCTAGTAGACCAGATATTATGTTTGCTGTTTGTTTATGTGCTAGATTTCAATCAGAACCTAAAGAATCTCACTTAATTGCTGTGAAAAGAGTTTTAAGATATCTAAGTGGAACTAAAAATGTAGGATTATGGTATTCTAGAGACTCAACACTAAACTTAATTGCATATTCTGACTCTGATTATACTGGATGTAAACTAGATAGAAAAAGTACAGGTGGTGCATATCAATTCTTGAGAAGTAACTTAATCTCTTGGTTTAGCAAAAAGAAAAATTCGGTTGCATTATCTACTGCTGAAGCAGAATATGTTGCAGCTGGAAGTTGTTATGCTCAAATTCTTTTGATATAGAGACAACTTGAAGACTATGGCATAACACTTGATAAAACACCTATTAGATGTGATAATACAAGTGCAATCAATTTAACTAAGAATCCAATCCAACATTCAAGAACTAAGCACATTAAAATTAGATATCACTTTATAAGAGAACATGCAGCTAGTAATGAAATCTGTCTTGATTATGTTAGTACTAAAGAACAATTAGCTGACATATTTACAAAACCTTTGAGTGAAGAAAGATTTTGTTACCTTAGAGGAGAATTAGGGATTTGTAACCCTTTGGAATGATTTTGAAACCCTTAAGGAATGACTATCTAGATTTCTATTAATTTCTTAAGATTTCTTTCATAATTTTAAGGACAATTATCTAGTCATTTAAGCAATTTAATTCTCCATATTCCAATGATTTTTTTAAAAATTTATTGACCTTATTTTGACAAGTTTCGGCTGTTTGAAACTCATTTGTTTTTCTCTGAAACTGTCAGTGGAGTTGATACCTCAATTTGAGGAGTCAACACCTCTTCTGTGTCGCTCTCGGTCTTTGACCTTGGAGCCGACACCAGCGTAAGTGGAGCCGACTCCAGTTCGGACGCTAACTGTGTTAGCGACTTGGAGTCGACACCCGACTTTGCGGGAGTCGACACCTGGTGGTCCCAAATTAACTTTACTAGGGCAGAGTCGACACTTCTGCGATTTCTAACTTCCCCAAACCCTTTCCAAACTTTCTCCAAACCCTCTCAAAACCTCCCAAAGCCAAATACTCCCCAAATCTATCATTCTCAAATATTTCAATGGCACCTAAGCGTAGGGGATCGGTTCTTGATGCTCCCGTTGTTACGAGGAAACGTACGACGAGGCGTCCAGTCCGTGAACCCTCTCCGAGTGATGATTCCTCATCAACACCATAATATAATCCTGGCCCCTCATCTCCACAGGTAGATACTTTAGCTGGGCGAGTTATTACAATGGGTAGAAAAGTAGATTTTGATTTCTTCGATTCCGAGGGTTTTGACATTGGAAGACAAATCAAGGAACTTGGTTGGGATAGAGTCTGTTCTTTGGATGTACCCACTTATCCAGCACTTGTTAAAGAATTTTATCTGAATTTAGCTAGAGGAGATGGTGGGATCGTTAGTTCTGTAAGAGGAAAGAGGATTCATCTTACCTTCCATATTTTAGGAAATCTGTTAAATATTCATGTTACTAGATTTGCTGAAAATATTCATAGTGAGAGATCAGCTGCATTGTCAAGAAAGTTAGGAAGAGAAATTTCTGAATTTGAAGAGGTTAGGGCAAACCAATTGCCACTTGAGCTAAGGCTGTTACATAATATATGCATTAGGATTTTATTTCCCAAGACTGGCCGTTTTGAGTATGTCTCAGAACGAGACATTATTGTTATGGACAGTATCTTGACTGGTCAACTTATAAATCTTGCTGGGATGATGATATGGTACATGGCTGAGGCTGGGGGCAAGAAGAGATCTTCACTGCCTTATGGAATGATCCTAACCTTAGTTTTTAGGAGTCAAGAAGTAGCTATTTCTGATAATGAGCCTTCGAAGAACCTAAGGCACACTGACTACTACAGCTTGGCCACTGTGCACCGGATGGGTTTTGTGAAAGTAGATGGAAGATGGAAGAGAAAAGGGCATTCTGGTGATAGGGTTGCTGAGACATATGTGCCTGACCCTTCTGAGGCAGGACCTTCTGTGAGAAAGAGCTCACCAGAGCCAAGTCAGGATGTACCTCCAGCTCCTCCAGCTCCTTCTGCATTTGATCTATCTTCTATTGGTTTTTCGGATACTCAGTTAGAACAGCTAATAGGTATTTTTGCTATTCACAAGGAAGAGATAAAATCTGAGTTAGATAATCAATTTATGAACTTGAGAGAGACTCTTTATTCTTTGGATGAAAGAGTTGGAAAAATTGAATATACTCTTGGAGCCTCCGCAAAATCCTTAAAAAATGATCTCAAAAACATTTTTTAAGAACTTAAAGATATTTGTGGAGATTCAGAGACATATTCCAAATGTAATGCTGAACTTTAGGACAAGATTGCTTCTGCATATACATTTGTTGATGAAAGACCGAAGGCCTTTGTCAAGACTCAAAGTGAAGGAATGGCAAGAATAGTAGAAGAACTGCAAAGACGCATTAGAACTAATTTTTGAAATATCTTTGATGATTAGTATAGTTTGAAGTTTTAATGTAATGAAGTGTAGTTTGATAATTGATGGAGTAAAGTTTCATTTTGTAAAATGATGTAATGCTTGACTTTTTGATGTAATGAACTTATCAAAAATGAATGTCTTTTGATCCTTGAATGAATTTATCAAAAATGATGATTGATACTTAATGAATGTCTTTTTGATCTTTGAAGTATCTATTAATTTTGTTATTTCTCTTGAAACTTCCTGACCTTTTTGTTGATTACAAAAAAGGGGGAGAATTATGTAAGTATTTGCAAATCGTATATGCATTGAATGTAAATCAAAAGGGGGGGGGGGGGGGGGGGGGAAATATTTAGCTTTTGTATATGCATTAAATCACATAAGTTTAATTTATTGGTATCTAGTTAATTGCACATAAGGAAAAGTAATTGCAATTGATATAACTACCTCATTGGTATCAATCATTAAAATTTTTTGTTAAAAGAAAGAATAGATGTTAAATTGAATATCATAGGGGGAGCTACCTCATTCAGGGGGAGCTTATCTGTAAGAAACAAACATTTGAGAAATTTAAAAATCTTATTATTTACTCATGCATATACTCAATGTTTTTATAATCATAAAAAGGGGGAGATTATTGATCCAATTATTGATTTTGATGATTAATAAAAGATATGAGTATATTCATTTTGCTACTAATAGATTTAACAAGTGTTACAGGGCTTAAAAATGTTTGATCAATAAAAAAGGATAAAGAAATATGTTTTTAATCAAGATTGAAAAAGAAATCTCAAAGTTCAGAGCCTGGAGTCGATACCCAAATGGTAAGGAGCCGATCCCAAGGCGTATCAAAAAGTTTCTAGGATTTTGGCACGGTCCAGAGTCGACACCCAAGGTTTCGGAGCCGACTCCAACATGAGATACAGAGAAATGCATTCTATTTTAGTTTTCGAAGCCGCCACCTAGAATTCGGGAGCCAACACCTGATATTTCGGGAGTCGACACCTGAGTTTCCGGAGCCGACTCTAACCTGGGAACAGAGAGCATGGTTTATGGACTATTCTGGAGCCGATAGTTATAGTTTTTCGAAGCCGACTCCCGAAAGCGACGAGCCGACACTTACCTTTTTCGGAGCTGACTCCCCAACAACTTTTTCTTTACTATTTTTGAACACCCGATTTGGAGCCAACACCTGAAAAGTTGAAGCCAACTCCAACCTGTCAGGAACGGATTTTCTATCTGTCAGAACGTACTCCAACGGTAAAATTTTCTTTTCACCTAACTTCTAACAGCTATTTTCTTTGTGTGTAGAAGAATCCAAACGTCTCCAACGGCTAGTTTTCCCTCCTAAAACATGGATTAAGGGATCTATAAAAAGGGGACCATCCGTTTGAAAACGGGACAAAAAATTTAAGAGAAAATAGATTGAAAAATTCGAGAAGTCTTGAGCAAGAAATCAAAAAGGAAAGAGTCAAAATTCAAATCCATCAACTCCAGAAAAGCTTAAAGAGAAATCCAAGGCATTCAAGCTCAAAATTGGAGGATTTCATAAGTGAAGAAATTAGAAGCAAAAGCCATGATTTTCCCATCTTCTCAACTGCAAGTTTTTGAAGAATCTGAGCTGAGGCACTGATTCAACCTTTCCAAGAAGAAGAGGAAAAGAAGAAAAGAAGAAAAGCGCACATTTAAAGATCTTCAAACAGGCTTTTCTAATCCTTGTTTAGTTTATTATCTATTTGCTCATTTGAGGAGCTTTCTTGTATCTTAAACTCTATTCTCATTTACTGTTTACTAGTTCAATCAAGGGATTGAATTAGTTGAGGTAGTTTACCTCGGGGACAAGCTAAGGATAGCTTGTGATTTGGGTTTTGTGCTGGTGAGCCTGGAAAACCAGCTGGGTTCATTGTAATCCCGGGGGAAACAACAAGTTTTGAGTTGTGAGCTTGTAAAACAACTCGGCTGTAATCAAGTAGATTATAGTGTGGACGCAAGTGGTACTTGGGAGTGGACGTAGGTGTTGGAACCACTATAAAATCCTTGTGTTTGCCGTGTTTTGACTCTCTTACTCTATCTCTTCATTTGTGCTTAATATCTATCCAGCATATAATCTCATTTATTCCAAAGCACATTTTTTTTGGGGGGCTAAATTTTTTTTTAAGAACCCAATTCATCCCCCCTCTTGGGTTGCCATCTGTGCCAACACTTTTGTTTGAATAACTTTTTATATTAGTCATTTTAAATCTATTTCTTGACATGCAGACCATTGCAGTCACCTGAACATGCTTTCCTAATTCACTAGAATGTCTTATAGAACTGGAAGTTGCTGATTTCTTTTTTCCCTAGTAGCAGTGCTTTCAAAATTTCATTCTATATTGTTTATTTTCACCTTCACTCTCCTTCATGTTGTTTCTATTTTATTTATTTGTATTTCCTCATTCTCCCACAGTACCATGGAACAATCAAGGATAAAATGAAGGCTCTAGTGTTTTCCAGTCAGCTATCGCTCATCTTCTAGAGCATCATATTCAAACATTTACTTGTTTGATATCATGTTTATGTGCTGCAGCATGAAAAATTTGTCATTTTAAAGCAGTACTACCATTGGATTATATTCAAACATAAATATTTTATTATTTATGGGCCATTAAAGCTTTTTGAGTCGGTAGCAAGCTGAGGAAATTAAATTGTAGCATTGCATTAACGCAGGGTATAGCTATATTTTTATTTATTTATTTATTTATTGATCGTTCAATTTCCTGGTTAAAATATTTAGGTAGTGTTTGATAGAAAAAATATTATCCATGGATAAGTGTACGGGATAGAGTTTGTCTCCTGGCTATCCTTAGGGATATTCCTTGGCTATCCCATTGATCATATCAAATACAAAAAGGTAAATCCATAGGATCATTTTTTTTTACTCTTGTTTGGAGGGATAACCAGCTATTCCTACATTTTCTAGGAAATAAATTGAAGGGATATCCCATGGTTAACCATGGTTAACCATGGACTATCCCTTTGGTTAACTTTATTCCCAGCTATCCCTTGTAGTTATGGCTTTTGGGAATAAGAGAGGGATATCCCCTCTTATCCCCTATTTCAAACACTACCTTAATATTGTATGCATATCTATTTTCTGTGGGGGTTCCACTGGTCTATTATCTTCTTCTACTGCTTGTATAACTATCATGCAAGATCGGAGATGTCAGGTTTCATGCAGACATCGTTCTTTTTTTTGGTTACATGGCTTGCATCCACTATGGATTCTTCCAAATGTTGGGGACTGTTGGCTTCTATGCTTCCTTGCTACATATATATCATTCAATCAAGTGCGAGTTAATGTGCCTCAACAGCTCAACATGGTGCCTGATTTTTTTGGTAACTCAAAAGTCATGTGGTGACGTGATGAAGCTGTGGCTGGCTGCTGGATGATCATTCTTCAATTGCTGGGAATAAGAAATATTCTTTAGTAAGGACTAACATGAATAAAAATAATTAAAAAATATATAACTATTTATAATTTGAATATCAATTTGATCCTGAATAGAGCAGAATGGAGAAAGCAGATTCATGTAGCCGACCCCATGTAGTTGGAAAAAGGCTTAGATGAGTTAAGTTGTAGAAGGGCTAAACAACCTTGTTTATGACTGACGTACCTTTGTTGCCTAAATTTTGCCCTTACATTTATTTTTTAAGTGCATGATAAACTTCTAGAAATTGTGAAGATATGATAGTGGTGTTTCAGAGGATGGGTTGAGGATGGGTTATGCAAAGCCCTTAACTCCTCCTGGTAAACAATAACTTTTTCTCTGAATTAGTAGTTCAACACCTGAAAAGCTGCAACCATTTAGCATATCTACCATCATTAATGCCCTCATTAGTTAAGGTACAAAAAAAAAAAAACAAAAAACAAAAACAAAAAACAAAAACAAAATTATGATCGTGCAACTAACAATGACAACCACTGAACAGCCAGCATATCATACTCCCGATTATGGAAAGTGATAACATACACCCTCCTAAAACCATAGCTGCAATACACGCATTATTAGAACTTGCAGTCACATGCAAAGAATACTTGGTTCACAACTCACACATAAGTCTTGACGTCGTCATTCTATGACTACTGTGGATATGCATATATGCAAGGTGTATCCAAGCTGGAGTTGATGATGCTTAAAGATAGATAAATTGTTGCTTTAGAGACCCTGAATGCATGGTCATTTTAAATACAAGTTCAGCAAAGGGACATCCACACAAAAGAAACATTTAACTGCTTTTAAGTGGACAAACTAGGATCCTGTCCTTGCAAATCCCTCAGCTGCAGATTATTTTGGTTACATCGATGAGAGATCTCTATAAAATCTTGGCCTCAATTTCCTCCAGAGTGAGCCCCTTTGTTTCAGGTATGACAAAGAATATGAACAGAAGAGAAGCCACTGCAATTACCCCAAAACCAGCAAAGAGGGTGCCAGTTCCTACCAAAGCCTGCAACAATAAAAGGTAAAGCAAGTGATATCAGCTATAACTATGACTTTCAAAATTCCTGCACAGAAATCTATTTCAATCAAGCCAAATGAGACACTGATAACTATGACATTGGAAAATTATTGAATAGCACGCTACCTCCCACACTTTAGCGTTGGAGAAAAGCATCACGTTACCTGTGCAGAGTGGGAAGTAAAGGTGGAGAAAAGATAACAGGTGCCTGCATGTAATCCTCTGCAAACCGTCTTAGTAATTACCATGCAATAAGAATGATATCAAAAAGAGCGACACTGAGATTAAAGAGCCTGGAATCTAGACAACTGCCCTGATAACTGCCTTAAGTTAAGATGGCCGGCCGCTAAGTGCTAAGATTAGTCAGATTGGTTGATCACTAACAACATGATCATATTTCCAAGAAAACATTTTGAATACAACTGCTCTGTAGCAAGTGCAACGTCAAGAATGCGGCATCCGTTTTGGAAAGTATGCATCTAAATCACTACCTTTCAGACAAGATGGTTAATCTATGGCAACAAATGTTTTGGTTGGTTGTTGGTTGGTTGTTCATTGTTACCGAAAGATTGGGTTCATGAGCGCAAGTACCATCTCAGTGTTCATCAACTGACTGTATGACCACCATCTGAACATCGTGATGAGGACATTTCATGCCACAGACAAACAGTGCTAATCAGAGAGGTAAAAACAATAATTTGCATGAGTCAAAAATAGCACTGGTGCAGATGCATTCATCTAAGCAATGACCATTTCATGCTAACATTCTGAATATACCACTTCACTAGTGAGAAATGCACAAAATAGTTTTTCAAAGTTCAAAAACAATGAATCTAACAAGAAGTATATTCAATGATGCTTTTGAAGATACACACCAAGGAGAATCCAGCATCAAGGTTTTTTACGGGACAGCTTCTCGATGTTGCAGCTGATGGACACGGCGGACGTGTTGAGGCCTTGAAAGCACCAAGGCGAAGATTGTTGGGCCTAGTGTGGTATCAAGGCCTAGGTTGGGCTAACTTGTATTGGGCTAGGTATGGGTTCAAGGGTTGAGATTAAATCAAGTCACGAGTATACACAGGCTTGGGGATTAATTTAATTTCATTGGTTAATCTATGGGAGTTTTTGTAAAGTCTAGGCCAATCCTACTTCGTCATGGATTTAAACTCTAGTCCTTAGGGTTTATAGATGGAGGACTTTGTCATGTATTTAAACTTTAGTCTCTAGGGTTTATGAAAATAAGAAACAGATTCTTTTCTCCCAAAAAATTCCTCTCTCATTACCTTCCTCGTCTTCTCCCTCCTCTATCTTCTTCCCAAAAAAGCGAAGGCGCCTCACGGGTTCCAGTCCTAGGTCTCTGTGGCTTCATAGGAGGAAGTCGTCCTCACAGGCTTCCGCGTGATTCCATTTCCGTGGAAGAAGTAGGCTTCCGCGTGATTCCGTAGTTCCCTTCCGTGGAAGAAGCGTGAGAAAAGTCAATGCACGAAGGGAGGGAGGCTTTAGCCAGGGAAGAGAAAAAGTAGAAGCTAGGACAAGTACGTGAAGAGTTTCATGTACATTGTGGGGGAGGAGGCGAAGTATTTCAGCCAAGCAAGGATTAAAAAAAAATTCAAGAAATCATAAAAAGAGGGCAGCAGTTTGATCATTGGTAGAAGCCCAAAAATTTCTCCAAGGAGGGAATCCCATTGCTGTTCATCAAGGACTAAACCCCAACAGATGATATCAGAACCTGGTTCAGGAAGGAGTAATTTGAAGATCTTTAAAGGGTTAAAACAATTTCAATAAGGTCTCATCAAGGTACCTCTTAATTTTCTAAAATTTATTTTGTGCTATTTTGTTGAGATTTAGCCATGGGTAGTAATATAAAATAGATTTTGTGAAATTTGATAGAAAAAAAGTTTCTCCATATCGAAAGTCTAAGTAGAGGATCTCCTTGTGCAGCAAGGTTTAGATCCAGCTTTAAAGGAAAGGCCAAATGGGATGATAGACAAACAGTGGATGTCGTTGGAGAAAAAAGTATGTGCAGCAATTAGGGGATGTTTAGTGGATTCAGCCCTCTATTCAGTGTTGGAAGAGAAGACCCCAAAGGGACTTTGAACGAAGTTGCACACCCTTTACATGGGGAAGAATATGTACAACAAGTTGATGATGAAGAAGTGTCTCTACAGCCTTCCGATGTCAGAAGGTGAAGATGTGCTGGGCACATCCAGGTGTTCGACCAAATGAGCAATGAATTACTGAATGTCGGGGTCAAGATAAAAGAGGAAGATAAGGCATTTTTACTACTGTGTTCGCTGCCCACATATGACTCATTGGTCATGACGCTGCTTTACGGAAAGGAGACATTGTTCTATGAAGATATTATCTCGATGCTTCAGATGAATGAGCAAAGGGAGAAGATGACCAAGGAAGCAGTTCCCCAGGAGGGTCTATCAGTTGGAAAAAGGCCAGGCAGATGCACGAACAAGAGTAATCCTAGGGGATGGTCAAAGTCCAGAAAAGGCAAGAAAGAGGCGAAGTGCTGCAAGTGTTGTGAGATAGGACATTTTAAGAGAAATTATCCTAAGTGAAAAAATCATATGGGAGAAAAGGGAGGATATGAGTCAGTGAGTACAGTTACAGACCAAAAGGTGAAGGATGATTTCTTGATGGTATCAGATGGTCACAGGCACAACACAGAGATATGGACCTTGGATTCAGCTTGTTCTCATTATTACACTTCCCGGTTCAGTACTTAGATAAAGGTTGATGAGGGGAGTGTGACTCTTGAAGATGATCACCCTTGCAAGGTAGCAGGGATTGGCACAGTGAGGGAGAGGATATTTGATGGCATGGTATGCACTCTTACCAGCGTGGAGCATGTCCCAGAATTCAAAAAAAATCTTGTGTCACTAGGGTACTTAGAGTGGACTGGATACAGCTTCAACAGTCATGCCAGGAGTGGAGTTTTGAATATCTCCAATGGAGCTATAGTGGTGATGAGAGGGAGAAGGCTGGAGAACAACCTATACATGATGGAGGGCTCTGTAGTGATTGTGAAATCTAATATAGCATCTGTGGAACAGGATCCTCGGAATGTGTACAGGATATGGTATTACCGCTTGGACCATATGGAAGACAGGGGATGAAAGAACTGAGCAAGAGAAGGCTGCTTCCAGACCTGAGTGGTGAAGATATGGAGATCTGTGAGCCATGTCAAATGGAAAAGCAGAGGAGAGTACAGTTCTCAGTCAGCAAAGCTAGGAATGTAGAATCCCTGAAGCTAGAACACATAGATGTTTGGGGGCCAGCCCCAATTTCTGCAAGGAATGTGGCTAGATACTTCTTGATCCTGATAGATGATTTCTCAAGGAAGTTGTGGATCTACTTCATGAAGAAAAAATCAGAGGTCTTCATCAAGTTCAGAATCTAGAAGGCTAAGGTAGAGAAGGAGCAGTATAGGAGTGAAGTGTCTGAGGTCAGACAATGGCGAAAAATACACCAGTAGGGAGTTTCAAAGTTTTTGTAAGAAGTGAGGCATCAAAAAGCACTTCTCGATGATGAAAACTTTTCAATAGAATAGGGTGGTTAAAAGGATGAATAGAACACTATTGGAAAAAGCAAGGTGCTTGAGGCTGCAGGCAAGGCTTCCAAAGATATTCTGAGTTGACGCAGTAGGTGCAGCTAGCTACTTGATCAATCGGTCACTGCACACCAAGTTGGATGGAGGCATTTTAGAGAAGATATGGTCTAGAGGAAAGACAAGCCTGAACCATCTGAGGGTGTTTAGATACACGGCATAGTACATGTTGGTGCTGGAGAGCGGAGCAAGTTGGATGCCAGGTCTAAAAAGATGGTGTTCCTAAGCTACCTGCATGAAATCAAGAAGTATCGGCTATGGGACTTCTTGGAGAAGAAGGTTGTCATCAGTAGGGATGTGACCTTCGATGAGAGCTCGATCCTCTAGAGCAGAGATAGTACAGATGCACAACAGAGGCTACAAAAGGTGATACAAGGTAACACTAGTCAGATGACCTTCTATATAGTCATGTCATTTGCTAGTGGACCAGAAGAATTTAAAATTTAGGTGGAGAGGACTAACAGAGGAGGTAGAAGTCAGAAAATTCAGCAGGATGCAGCTAGACAGGGGACTGATACTGGAATCACACTGCATAGGCCCAGAAGGAATGTGCGACACCAGTTCAATACGGCTTCAAGTATTTGATGTCATATGTCTTAGTGATATCGAATGAAGACCCTTATACCTATCAGGAGGCTGTGGAGAGCCAGGACAGTCAAAACAAAGATAGATGGGTCCAGGCTATGAAAGAGAAGATGTAGGCTATGACAGAGGAGATACAATCTTTCCACAAGACTGACATGTGGCATGTGGTCTAGTTGCCACAAGAAAAGAAACCTGTTGGTTGCAAATGGGTTTATCAATGCAAGAAAGGGCCTTCAGAGCAAAGGGGTATTAGGTACAAGGCTGGACTAATGGCCAGAGGATACTCTCAAAAGAAAGATATCGACTACAGAAAGCTAGTGGAAGAAGGTGGAGTGGAACTGGTAAAGATACACACCAAGAAGAATTCAACATCAAGGTTCTTTCACAGGACAGCTTCTCGGTGTTGTAGCTGATGGATATGACGGTTGTGCTGAGGCCTTGAAAGCATCAAGATAGAGATTATTGGGCCTAGTATGGTGCTATCCAGGCCCAGGTTGGGCTAACTTGTATTGGGCTAGATATGGGTCCAAGGGTCAAGATTAAATCAAGTCACGGGTGTACACGAGCTTGGGGATTAGTTTAATCTCATTGGGTTAGTTTAATCTCATTGGGTTAGTCTACGAGAGTTTTTGTGAAGTCTGGCCCAATCCCACTCCGTCATGGATTTAAACTCTAGTCCTTAGGGTTTATGGACAGAGGACTTGATCATGTATTTAAACTTTAGTCTATAGGGTTTATGAAAATAAGGAACGGATTCTTTTTTTCCAAGAAATTTCTCTCTCATTACCTTCCTCTTCTTCTCCCCTCCTCCTCTATCTCCTTCCCAGAAACGCGGCTTCATTGGGTGTTTGGGCTTCGTCATCCAGCGAAGGAAGATGCCTCACGGGTTCCAGTCCTAGGTCTCCGTGGCTTCGTAGGAGGAAGTTGTCCTCACAGGCTTCCGTGTGATTCTGTTTCCGTGAGAGAAGCAGGCTTCTGCATGATTCCGTGGCTCCCTTCCATGGAAGAAGCGTGAGAAAAGTCAACGCATGAAGGGAAGGAGGCTTTAGCCAGGGAAGAGAAAAAGTAGAAGCCAGGACAAGTACGTGAAGAGTTTCATGTACATTGTAGGGAGGAGGGAAAGTATTCCAGCAAGCAAGGATTAAAAAAAGTTCAGGAAATCAGAAAAAAAGGGCAACAGTTTGATCATTGGTAGAAGCGCCAAAAATGTCTTTAAGGAGGGAATCCCACTGTTGTTCATCAAGGACTAAACCCCAACAGCTCCCTCCAAAAGTCTTAGCTTAGCTATATTAATATGCATAAAAATTGTTGATTAGGCACCGAAAAAATGAAGTAATTTTATACTCGACATGCCTTTCAATCTATTTTTGAGTTTCTTGCATATCTCTGGACTGATGGCAAAATTACTCTTCCAAAATAACCACCGCGGCATGGCCTTCTGAAGGCTTAACAAAATAAACCCACTGATGTTTAACAATTTGCTGGGTGATGACGCCAAGTCACTTTCTTCAAGCATCGGGGAAGATGACGTCCTTCTCTCCGGACCCCTGCAAGAAAAGTCTCCGGAGACTGAATGCTCCGGTAGGGACCCTCCGACGCTCAAGTTAGTCACTTGGGATCAGATGAGAACTGCTCAGCAGAAGGGAGCTGAAACAGTTAGGGTTTTAGCTAGTAGGAAGAAAACTAGAAAACCAAAATTCAAGGATCCCTACTCACAGCGCGGGCGTGCTTTTATACCTGTTCGAATGTCCCCCTTCTATTCCCCAAGATTACTGATTTTTTAGGAGCCCAGTTCAATAACGGACAAAATACGGGGCCAACGATGACAAGTCGTACTGTCATTGTACACACCGGATGCGTCATGATTACCTGTCAGTACGACCTCACAGATGTCTCGCATCTGGGGTCGTGTTTGGTGCGTGCCACCACTGGACATGATCGTGCACAGCAATGGGTAGGTGGTGATCCGCATACCGTAACGGGGTATGGCCATGCACAGTGACAAGGATACAACGGATCATATGCCGTTATGAGGTATGGCCACTTTCTGCCACGGATGTGCGGTGGATTATGTGGGCACGCCAGGTGGCCTAGAGCGGCCTGACCATGCGCCGGGGATTGAGATACCGTTCATGTGCCTCGAGATCAAGAGGGAGGTCTCGGGGGTTGATATACTGTTCATGTGCCCTGAGACCGATAGGAAGGTCTCGGGGTTGATATACTGTTCATGTGCCCCGAGACCGAGAGGGAGGTCTCAGGGGTTGATATACTGTTCGTGTGCCCCGAGACCGAGAGGGAGGTCTCGGGGGTTAATATGCTGTTCATGTGCCCCGAGACCGAGAGGGAGGTCTTGGGGGTTGATATACTGTTCATGTGCCTCGAGACCGAGAGGGAGGTCTCGGGGTTGATATGCTGTTCATGTGCCCCGAGACCCAGAGGGAGGTCTCGGGGGTTGATCTTCTCGGTCTCGGGGGTTGATATACTGTTCATATGCCCCGAGACCGAGAGGGAGGTCTCGGGGGTTGATATGCTGTTCATGTGCCCCGAGACCGAGAGGAAGGTTTCGGGGGTTGATATACTGTTCATGTGCCCCGAGACCGAGAGGGAGGTCTCGGGGGTTGATATGCTGTTCATGTGCCCCGAGACCGAGAGGGAGGTCTCGGGGTTGATATGCTGTTCATGTGCCCCGAGACCGAGGGAGGTCTCGGGGGTTGATATACTGTTCATGTACCCCGAGACCGAGAGGGAGGTCTCGGGGGTTGACATACTGTTCATGTGCCCCGAGATCGAGAGGGAGGTCTCGGGGGTTGATATACTGTTCATGTGCCCCGAGACCGAGAGGGAGGTCTCGGGGGTTGATATGGCTCCCGTCAGCTGCCGCTATCTTTGCCATTCATTCTAACGGCGCAGGATCAGCCATATCAGATGCCCCCTCACCCCTGAGACGGAGTGGGCTCGCCCCAGTAAAGTGAAAGGGGTGTCACCTCCCAAATGGTTGATCCCCACCCTTTCCGAATCACCTCCAGACACGTGTCTATGGGCGCTGCGATAATTTTATGCGGGCGATACAGGGATGTGATGGGGCGGCCAATGATATCCATCTGATTTGCGGTGATCGTCCTCGAAGCAGGGTTTATCCGTCGAAGTCCATGAGGAAAGTCGCGCCATCATTATCCATCATAACGGCGACGTCATCTGTGTCCTACTATTGGCCGGAGGCGAATTGTATCTCGCGCTCAGCGATTTCCTAGGCAATCCAGCTTGTTATGGGAGCCCGCGTGGTGGTCGAGGCGCGGCGGGACAGTTTGAAACTGAATAAAGCCTGAGTAGAGGGTTGAAAGCGGCCATTCTATTCCTATTATCATCGTCTTCTCCCTTTGCTTTCTGGTTTTCTACTTCCTGGTTCCCCCTGCAACTCGAGAGCTCGTGTTCGTCACTTTCCTTCCCAGGTTAGCTCTTTGTTCCTCCTAGGCTTCTTCAATCTTTCATCTTGCAATGAGTTCCCAGTCTTGGTCTGCGGAGGACGATTCGGAGAATTGTTCCTCGCCCAAGAGGCCTCAAGCTTCTCCATCTCCTCCTTCTTCTCCCCTTGAGTGGTCCTCTGATCCGGAGGATCACGTCCCTGTAGCCCAGCGGTGGGTCGCCGGGGAGGCTCCCGCAGGGAGGCGCTCGGCGGCGGCTGGCCGGAATCCACCGAGAGGTAACCAGGTGAGGGCCGGCACCTCCTCGAGTGTGTGGGCGGAATCCCCGGAAGGGGCCGTCTCCACGGTAATGGGCAACGACTTGGCAAACATCCGGGCCTGTTACCAAATTCCTCGGGATATTGAGCTCTATCTCCCAACCCATGACGACAGGGTGATCTCATCCCGACCGGGTCTGGTGGCCATCTATGAGATTTCTCTGAGGGTGGGCCTCCGCTTATCCTTTTATCCTTTCTTCGTTAACCTCCTTGACTATTATTCCTTGACTCCTTCCCAGTTGGTCCCAAATTCCTTACGTGCCATTTGTGCCTTCATTATCCTTTGCCATCACCTCCACATCACTCCGCGAGTCTCTCTCTTCCATTCCTTTTATATCCTCCGGTCTTAGAAAGGTTGGTGGCTGTTCCAGCCTAGGCCCAACCGCGTCCTTAAACTCCTTCTCCCTTCTTCCGTTAAAGGCTGAAAATCCTGATTTTTCTTCGCCAACATTGTTCAAGTAAAGTCCCGGTGGGGAGACCCTGACCCCCGAGGGAATGCAAACTCCACTGTCCACCCCGGAGATAGAGAGGCACTAGGGCAGCTGTTGTCCATCGAAATTCCTCGGTACAGCCTGCTCCTGACGGAGGAAAACCTCCGGTCGGCGGGTCTTATCTCCCAGTTTGGTAAGTCTCCCTGTACTTAACCAAAGTCTTGCCTTTGCTCTCGCTCATCATTTTTTTTTTGCTGACCCCGATCGATACTGCGCAGCCATGAAAATCCCAGCACACCGACTCATGAAGGTCGCCGCCAAAAGGAAGGCCCGAGAGGGACCGAGCGAGGGGCGACGAGCACCAGACCCAAAACGCCCGACAGTGCGGGCACTCGAGCCATCCGCACCGCAAGAGCCTCCGGTCGCCCCGAAGATCGACTTGACGGCCGACACCCCACCTAAAAGGACTGCAAGTGGGGTAGCGGCAACAGAGATGCCAGCCATGGGGGAGCCGACGATAACGGGGGAGTCGGCTATGGAGGCGGAGCCGACCATTGAGGAGCCGGCCGCAGAGAAGCCAACGGTGGTGGGCGGGCCTCCTGCCCCCTGCGAACCAGCCCCACCGAAGCTGCAAGGGACTGGGGCGAGGGACCATCATAGACAGCAGGCCCCCCCCGGAGCGGACGCCAGTGAACAGCTCTTCATGCACCGAATCCGAGACCGCCGGAGCTGCCGGAGGGAGTAGGGCTAGGCGGGGGCTGTCTCAGGACTCTGTCCTAGACGATGGGCGCCAGGTGGAGCGGCTCATCTCGTCAATCTTCGTACCAGAGGTTCAGGAGGAGCTCAGCCATTTGAAGGCGACTACATTCTTCCGTGAATCCTAGAGGCCTTAGTCAAGGTAAATAGACTATCCGCTCTCTGCTTTCAAATTTCTTTTTGCTCCTCCTTTTCTTTTTGACATGGGGCTTGCATGCAGATTGCAAACTCCCTGGCTATCGCCAGGGAAGTTATCCATGGTGAAAAGACCATCGTGCGAGAGGCCCAAAAAGAGGCCAAGGATGCTCGCGCTCGAGCAAAAACGGCCAAGAAGGCCTTAGAATCAGCCAAGACCGCCCGGGCTGATGAAATAAAAGCGGCCGAGAACTGGGCAGAGATTGAATCCAACCACCTGCGGGCGGCCCTCAACCAGCTCATGGAGGCCGAGAATGCCGTCGCGGCCAGGGACCTGCAAATCTCTGAATTGGTCGCAACCATCCAGGCAGCCGAGAGTCAGGTGAGTGAGGCCAAAAAAAAGGCAAGGACGGCGGAGGAGAAAGTGAGGGAGGCTGAAGAAAGGACGAAGGGAGCGGAGGAGGAAAGGAACCTAGTCCTGGAGGCCGAGAGGATAGCAGTGGCAGCCCTGGCTGCTGAGAGGGGAACTCTAGCGGCTGAGGTGGAGGCAGCTATCGAAGTCAGGACCGCCATAGTCATTGAAGAATTTTGGGCGTCCGAGCTTTTCATGGATGAGCTGACCGAAGCTTCGACGGGGGCATACCTTCAAGGGTTCCAGCGTGGGAAAGAAAAGGTGGCTCGAGACTTAAATTTTCCCCAGGCCCTTGAAGTGGAGCCGGACCGCCTCTCCGAGATGGGCTTTTCTGATGATGAGGACGCACCTGCTGACCTATGGGCCCTATACTGTATTATCATTTTGTTTTTGTAAATCCGACTTGGTCGGCATTTTGTAAGCACTTTCAAATTAATGAAATACACTCCTTTCAATGAGATTTGTTTCCACTTGATTGCAACTGTCACTTCGAACTCTTTGGCAACCGACGCGGGACCCTTAGGGGCTTCGTCGGTATCGAGCAACTGTAACTTACTCTTGGATAGCCCCGACTTGGCTTCGTAGGATCGAATCTTGGGGTTGGGAGGCACGAACTCCTAGTTCCCGACAGAGCGTAGGACTCGGAAGGTCAAGATAAAATCGAGTCTCCCGGGCTGCTTGCACGTTGCTTTGCCAACGGTACGCTGGGCTTTGTGCCTGGCTAGCCCAGGGCTTTTGTGCCGACCGGGGGGCTTAAGTTGCTGAGAGCCGGCAACACGCCGCTCCGCTAGTGGTACACTGGGCTTTGTGCCTGGCTGGCCCAGGGATTTTGTGCCAACCGGGGTTAAGCTTAAGTTGCTGAGAGCCGGCAGCACGCCGCTCTGCCAGTGGCCTAGGGCTTTTGTGCCTGGCTGGCCAGGGCTTTTGTGCCGACCGGGGTTGGGCTTAAGTTGCTGAGAGCCGGCAGCACACCACTCCGCCAGTGGTACACTGGGCTTTGTGCCTGGCTGGCTTTTGTGCCGACCGGGGTCAGGCTTAAGTTACTGAGAGCCGGCAGCACGCTGCTCCGCCAGTGGTACACTGGGCTTTGTGCCTGGCTGGCCCAGGGCTTTTGTGCCGATCGAGGTCAGGCTTAAGTTGCTGAAAGCCGGCAGCACACCGCTCCACCAGTGGTACACTGGGCTTTGTGCCTAGCTAGCCCAGGGCTTTTGTGCCGACCGGGATTGGGCTTAAGTTACTGAGAGCCGGCAGCACGCCGCTCCGCCAGTGGTACACTGGGCTTTGTGCCTGGCTGGCCCAGGGCTTTTGTGCCGACCGGGGTCAGGCTTAAGTTGCTGAGAGCCGGCAGCACGCTGCTCCGCCAGTGGTACACTGAGCTTTGTGCTTGGCTGGCCTAGGGATTTTGTGCCGACCGGGGTCGGGCTTAAGTTGCTGAGAGTCGGCAGCACGCCGCTCGCCAGTGGTACACTGGGCTTTGTGCCTGGCTGACCTAGGGCTTTTGTGCCGACCGGGGTCGGGCTTAAATTGCTGAGAGCCGGCAGCACGCCGCTCGCCAGTGGTACATAGGGCTTTGTGCCTGGCTAGCCCAGGGCTTTTGTGCCGACCAGGGTCGGGCTTAAGTTGCTACACTGAGGTACTAGAATCCATATTCATTAATACGAAATGACGGGTGAAGACCCAGAAGAATACAAGCAAGAGATTTAATGTAAGAAAAGGATGTACTACTGATAGTACCGATGGAGGTTGTCAGTGTTCCACGTCCGGGGAAGCGGTTTCCTATCCAGCTCTTCAATCTTGTATGCTCCATGGTGGAGCGCTTTGGTGATCCGGTAAGGCCCTTCCCAATTCGGAGCCAGCTTACCCCCTTCCGTTGGCCTCGAGACTTCAGCTCGTCGAAGGATCAGGTCTCCCGGCAGGAAAGTCCTGGGACGCACACGGGCGTTGTAATATTTGGCGGCCCGTTGCCGGTAGGCCACCATCCAAAGTCGCGCTTGGTCTCGCACTTCCTCCACTAGGTCGAGGTTGGCTCGCAGTCGGTCTGGGTTGTCTTCCTCATTGTACGACTCTACCCGAGGGCTCGGGGAGCCAACCTCCACCGGGATGACAGCTTCGGACCCAAAGACTAGGTTGAATGGGGTCTCACCGGTGGGGGCTCATGGCGTTGTGTGGTAGGCCCACAGCACATTGGGGAGCTCTTCCACCCATCGTCTCTTACAATCATCCAGCCGAGTTCTCAGTCCTTGGAGAATGATGCGATTAGTTATCTCAGCTGCCCCGTTGGTCTGAGGGTGCCCGACGGAAGTGAATTTCTGGCGGATGCCCAGTTCGGAGCAGAATTCCCGGAAGGGCGTGTTGTCAAACTGCTGGCCATTGTCGGTGACCAGGGTGTGCGGCAGTCCGAATCGGCATATAATGGACTTCCAAAAGAAGGATCTTACCTTGCTTTCCATGATCTTAGCAAGGGCCACGGCTTCAATCCACTTGGTGAAGTGATCAACGGCCACCAGGAGGAACTTGCGCTATCCGAAGGCCGGGGAAATGGTCCCAGGATATCCATACCCCACTGGATGAAGGGCCAGGGTGCCACCAAGGGGGTTGACTGAGATGTCGGCTATCGCTGGATATTAGCATGGCGCTGACAGCTATCACATCTCTTAACGAGCTCGGCTGCGTCCTCCTTCATGGTCAGCCAAAAGTACCCCTGTCATAGGGCCTTGTAAGCTAGGGCTCTGCCCCCTAGGTGACTTCCGCAGATGCCTTCATGGATCTCCCGCAGGATGTAGTCTGATTCTGCTGGTCCCACGCACTTGAGGACCGGGTATGAAAATAATCTTTGATAAAGCTTCCCATCCATCATCAGGAACCTCGGGGCCCTTTGCCTGAGTAGTCTGGCCTCAGCGGGGTTCTCTGGGAGAGTGCCGTCGGTCAAATATTGGACGTAGGCATCCATCCAGGAAGGCCCTTGCTCAACCGGTAGCGCTTCATCCACAACTTCAATACTTGGGGCCCGGAGGTGTTCTACATATGTTCTTCCCAACGTCCCGTCGGCCAAAGTGGCTAGATGGGATAGCACATTGGCCCTAGCATTCTCCGCCCGGGAAATGTAGCTGACACGGAAGTAAGAGAATCGAGAGGCTTAGAATTGCACATTGCTCAGGTAACGGGACATGGTCGGGTCTCTAGCTTCGTACTCCCCAGTGACCTGCCCAGAAATAAGCTGAGAGTCCGTGAAGGCCCTTAAATGCCCTGTGCCTAGCTCCTCAGCCAACCTCATTCCCGCTAACAGGGCTTCATACTCTGCCTGGTTGTTGGTCGCCGAGAACTGGAATCGAAGAGCATACTCCACCATCTCCCCTTCAGAGCTCGCAAGAATGAGTCCGGCTCCGCTTCCCTGAGAATTTGCTGCTCCATCTACGTGCAGAATCCAGTCCTCCTTTTCTGCCTCCTCAGTTGAGGGAGGGTCCACACACTCCTCCGGGCGTATCTCCTCCAAACCCTTCTCGGTCCAGAAACACTCAACCAAGAAATCAGTTATCACCTGAGACTTCATGGCCGACCTTGGTCGGATGGATAGGTCAAATTCACTCAGTTTGATGGCCCATTTGGCTAGCCGATCGAAGGTGTCAGGACGGGACAAGATGGTCCGAAGAGGTTGGTCCGTGAGCACCACGATGGGATGAGCCTGAAAGTAGGGTCGGAAGTGTTGGGCAGAGACCACCAGGGCAAAAATGATCTTCTCGATTCTAGAGTATCTAGTCTCAGCATCATGAAATACCTTGCTGGTGTAGTAGACCGGCCTCTGTACTCCATCAACATCCATGCGCACGAGCATAGAACTGATAGCTTCTGGGGAGGCTGCGAGGTACAGAAAGAGCTCCTCCCCATCCTTTGGCTTGGACAACAGCGGGGGAGTGGATAGAAATTGCTTCAACTCTTCGAAGGCACCCTGACACTCCTTTGTCCATTCGAAGCCATTGACTTTGCGCAGCGCCTTAAAGAAGGGCAGGCACCTTTCTACCGATCTCGATATGAAACGACTCAAAGCCGCCACCCTTCCGGTTAGGCGTTGCACCTCCTTCTTATTAGCTGGGGGCCTCATATCCAAGATAGCCCTGATCTTGTCAGGGTTGGCTTCAATCCCTCGCTGGGTTACCATAAAGCCCAGAAACTTGCCTGCCGCCATCCTGAAGGCACACTTGTGGGGGTTAAGCCTCATCCAGTACCGGCGCAGGTTATTGAAGGTCTCCTCGAGGTCGGTGACATGATCAACATCATTGGTGCTCTTGGTCAGCATATCATCCACGTACACCTCTATGTTACGCCCGATCTGGTCCTCAAAGACCTTATTCATCAACCTTTGATAGGTGGCTCCGGCATTCTTCAGCCCAAACGGCATCACCTTGTAGCAGTAAATCCCTTTTTCTGTAACAAAAGAGGTGGCTTCTTCATCTGCCGGGTTCATCCTAATCTGATTGTACCCCAAGAATGCATCCATGAAACTAAGGGTCTCATGCTCGGACGTGGCGTCCACTAATGATCAATCCGGGGTAACGGGAAGCTATCTTTGGGGCATGCCTTGTTGAGGTCGGTGAAGTCCACGCATATCCTCCAGCTCCCACTGGCCTTGCGAACCATCACGACATTCGCCAGCCAGTTCGGGTAGTGCACCTCGCGGATATGATCGGCCGCCAGTAGCTTCTGCACCTCCTCATCCACGACCTTTTGTCGATCGAGGGCGAAACTCCTTTTCTTCTGCCGAATAGGTCGGCACTCCGACCTAATGTTAAGTTGGTGGGTAATCACCTCTTCTGGAATTCCTGGCATATCGAACGTCGACCAGGCAAAGACATCTGCATTGGCTCGCAGAAAGGTGAGGAGTCGGTCACGAGCCTCCTCCGAGAGTAGGGCTCCAATCCGAATTGTCTTCGTTGGGTCCTCCCCAAGGGGGAAAGTAAGTAGGCGCTCGACCGACTCTTCTCTTTTCTCCAGGTCCCAAGGATCCAGCGTCTCAAGTACCGGTGCGGGTGCTACCCCCTGCAGACTAGGGGCCATGTGGTAGCAAAGTGAAGGCGGATTCTGCTCTCCCTGCATCTCCCCGACTCCTTCACTGGTAGGAAACCTCACGAGGAGCCTCTTAGTGGATATGACAGCATCCAAAAGATTGAGCCCGGGCCTCCTGAGGATCGCATTGTAAGCAAGGGGCACACGGACCACCAAGAAGTTCATGAAAACCGTACTTTGACGCGGGGTTGTGCCAGCCGTAACAGGGAGAGTGACCTCCCCCTCGACTTTCACAGAATTTCCGTGAACCCCATCAGGGGCGTGACGACGGGCTAGAGCAGATCAGGCGACAGGTTCATGCGAACAAAAGCATCATAGTTCAAAACATCCACAGAGCTCCCACTATCAACTAGAATTCTCTTTACATGATGTTTAGCGATCGTCATGGACACGACGATGCTGTCATCATTTTTGTTTACCACCTCCTCTAAGTCCTTTTTAAAGAAAAAAATTATAGAATCTAACTCCCCCTCCCCTCTCGGCCTCTTCGGTGGGCCTCCTGCCCCCCAGAAAATCATTGCCACCATCTTCTCTGTTTGGACGTTGTCGATCATCGGCGGCGGGGGCGCTGAAGGGCCAGGAACTCCCGGGTTGTTCCTCTGGATGAACTTTCCCAGCTGGCCTCGTTGGATAAGGTCTTCTATAGCCTTCTTCAGCTGGCGACAGTCGTCAGTATCATGGCCGTGATCCCGGTGATAACGACAGTAGAGGTTCTTGTTGCGAGGGATCTTTGGGTTTATTGGAGGAGGGCGCTGAATATAAGGCTCCCCTTCAATCTCGAGCAAGATCTGCGATATCGGGGCAAGCAGTGGGGTGTAGGGTCCATCTCTTGGTGCAGGGGCTCGGGGACGGTTGTCTGGCCGGCGAGGAGGCTCAGGTCTTCTGGGGCGAGCTTCGACAGGTTCCGATCGGGCCGGTTTCTTGGAAATGCTCCCACTGGCCTCGCGCCGGGAGGAGTCGGCCTCGTCAGCTCGAATGTATTTCTGGGCTCGGGTCAAGAGCTCGGCGTAGGAGCCGGGCGGCTTCTTGTCGAGGGAGTACGCGAAGCGAGACGGGCGAAGCTCTCGCTTCAAGGCCAAAGTGGCCACTGAGTCTTCAAGATTGTAGACCTCCAAGGCCGCTTCCTTGAATCGAGCGACGTAATCCCGTAAGGACTCGCCGCTCTTTTGCTGGACGGCGAAGAGGCTATCTGCTACCCTTGGAATCTTCCGGCAGACATCAAAATGGGCCAAGAAAGCTCTTTCCAACTGGCGGAAGGAATCAATACTCCGTGATGGCAGACGGGAGTACCAAGCTCGGGCGGCCTTCTTCAGGGTGGCTAGGAAGGCAATGCACATGAGCGAATCGGTAGCCCCCTGGACTTGCATGAGAACTTTATAACTTTCCAAGTGGTCCAAGGGGTCTGTGGTTCCGTCATAAGGATCTAGCTGGGGAAGGCAGAATCGGGTGGAGATGGGCTCTTCCATGATGCGGCGAGACAACGGAGGCCGGCTGTCGTAATCCGTCTCTAGCAGGTGGGTAATCCGGCGGCTAAGTTCCTCCAACCTCTGGTTATACTCGTCGAGTCGACGCTCGGCTCGACGGGCCATCCAACCATCAAAAGACCCCTCCCCCGAAGTTTCAGAGGATGGAGAACGGGGACGGCAATGTCGGCGGGGGCGCTCCGCCTCCTTCCCATGCCGCCACCTAGGAGAGACACTGGCGTGGTGAGAAGGCGACCGGTGTCTCTTAGAGGCTTCCCGGTGGTGAGGCTTGGGCGGAGATTGATGGTGGTGATCCTCCGGCACTGGTGATCTCCTTCGGAAGGAATGCTGGTTGGGTTGCACCACCCCTAGGACTGATGGATTTGGCTCCGGCTGCTGCGGGGCCACCTGTTGGTGCTGCAGGCCCTGAACCGCCAATGCCAGGGATTGGACTTGCGTGGCTAGGGCGGTGAATCAATCTTCCTGGAACTGTTGCGGAGGAGACGCAAGGACATCGATCGGAGGAGCGGAAGGTCCAGCCTCCTGGGGATGCAACGATGCCGAAACACTGGCTGGGAGAGCTGAGGGGGCATCCGTGAATGGATCGGCTCCTCGGCGCTGCCCCCCAGCGCAACTGGCAGAGACTCTCTTCGCACGGGTCGTCACCATGGCTTCAAGAGCTCGAGGAGAGAGATTACAGATTGCTGGTTCGATGTCTTTCTCTTTTGCCCCCTACCTGGCGCGCCAATCTGATGACGCCAAGTCACTTTCTTCAAGCGTCGGGAAAGACGGACGTCCTTCTCTCCGGACCCCTGTAAGAAAGGTCCCCGAAGACCGAATGCTCCGGTGGGGACCCTCCGACGCTTAAGTTAGTCACTTGGGATCAGATAAGAACTGCTCAGCAGAAGGGAGCTGAAACAGTTAGGGTTTTAGCTAGTAGGAAAAAACTAGAAAACCAGAGTTCAAGGATCCCTACTCACAGTGCGGGCGCGTGCTTTTATACCTGTTCGAATGTCCCCCTTCTATTCCCTAAGATTACTAATTTTTTAGGAGCCCAGTTCAATAACGGAGAAAATACGGGGCCGACGATGATAGGTCGTACTGTCATCGTACACACTGAATGCATCATGAGTTACCTGTCAGTACGACCTCACAGATGTCTCGCATCTGGGGTTGTGTCTGGTGTGCGCCACCACTGGACATGATCGTGCACAGCAACGGGCAGGTGGTGATCCGCATACCGTAACGGGGTATGGCCATGCACAGTGACAAGGATACAACGGATCATACGCCGTTATGAGGTATGGCCACTTTCTGCCATGGATATGCGGTGGATTATGTGGGCACGCCAGGTGGCCTAGAGCGGCCTGACCATGCGCCGGGGATTGAGATACCGTTCATGTGCCTCGAGATCGAGAGGGAGGTCTCGGGGGTTGATATACTGTTCATGTGCCCTGAGACCGATAGGAAGGCCTCGAGGGTTGATATGCTGTTCATGTGCCCCGAGACCGAGAGGGAGGTCTCGGGGGTTAATATGCTGTTCATGTGCCTCGAGACCGAGAGGAAGGTCTCGGGGGTTGATATGCTGTTCATGTGCCCCGAGACCGAGAGGGAGGTCTTAGGGGTTGATATGGCTCCCGTCAGCTGCCGCTATCTTTGCCGTTCATTCTAACGGCGCATGATCAGCCATATCACTGGGCATGGCCATATGAAGTTCTAGTCAAAACCAAACGGTAGATGAATTAGAATGGGACCGACTTTTAGATCATAGGTTGTCCATTCAATGGAAAGATAAGAAACAGAACCTATATTCAACCGATTCTACCAGCCAGATGACATAATGCATGTGCATGTATCAGCGTTTCTTTTTTGACTAGGTGATCCTGTACACAAATTCTTAATCCTGGCATATTTCTTAAATGAGAAAGTTACTGACCATGCATCATAAAAAAAGAGAGGAAAATCCATTTTAAAAGCATAAGTACCTCCAATGGTGAGAAAGCAAAAGTCACCAGCGCATTTGAAGCGAAGTTTACGAGTATTGCCACACTTAATCCATGCCCTCTTAGCCGTAAAGGAAAAACCTCTGAAATCATCAGCCAACCAATTGGACCAAATGACAACTGCAGAATGAATCTTCATTAGAAGTTTGCACTACTAAAATTCTTGACATGCATGGATACAGAGAGACTAACTGGTGTGCTCAAACACCATCTAATTCAATAAAGAATTTCAAATATAGATGATACTCAGATCTATGACCAACATCATCTTTTACCAGCATTATTACATATTTTGCAGAAGAACAAGTTTCAACTTGAGCCATATTTTGTACTAATGTGGACATGTTATATTGATCTAAGATACTGGTTCTGTCTGATTAAATAGAAGTGCACAAATTTATCATTCGCTGATGCATAATTTTAAAATACTACATGCACATGAGCCTGCATGACACTGCACTCACAGCCTCATGCGACAGTGCATTCTAGAATCAACATATTAAACTGAAAAAATATATATGCTTCTACATTAAATTTGGGATATGGCTGCAAATGCAGTGCTTTGTGCACGTGTGCAGCTAACACTCCTCTATATAGTTTGATGAACTTCAGATAAGAATGATAAGAAGCTTTCAGTACAGATATTATTGCAGTAAAGATATGCCATCAAGGTACTTCAATAACAGATAAGATGACATATAAGTTGCTCATTTTGATCACTTGATTCCCTTCTAGATCTCTAACCAAGTTTTCCTGATGTGATCGTTTCTTTCTTACTACATTTCACATATCTTCCTTCATGTCTTTTCTTAATTTGTCTTGCATAAATGGAGCCTCCTCATTCCAATGCTTCTACTCATATGACATAATTTTGTACACACAACCTCAAAAGATTCTAGAAGCATTTCCAAAATTCAGCCTAGTCTTAGTTTTAGTAAAGAAACTATAATCATTAATGCAGCCATCCTTTTGTATTTTATTCTAATATTTACAGAGTAATTTCTGTTAATGAGAAGTTAACCATAAAATGTATAAAGGCCACAATCAAAAGCATCTCCACTAAAATTGTAGCCTGCACAATCTATACTTCAGAGAAGTAGCGTGGAGAGAATAACTTTAGGAAGGATAATTGAGTTTTTCCAATCCCTGACAATATTAAAGGAAAAATAGAAGTGAAAAAATAGGATTTTCTTTCATGGCAACACAATTATTTGTTGTGCAAACACAAGGTATTCAATCATACAATTTTTCTCCATATCCTGCCCTAAGATCCAAATAGTTTCAGGATTAGACAATTCTTACAAAAACAATCTTGCTTCATGATCATCTCAAGATTCTTCTAGATTAGGAAGTTTTAATGTCCTAAAGACCGAGGTGGACCTTTTCCCATATAAATTGCTAAGTGCTAATTTTCTTTGCCAACCGAATTGCTATTTTACTTTATTTCTTGTTACCTTCATTATTCAACCAACCTAAAGTCAACCTACTGTGAACACATGGTTTTACATTGAAGAAGTCACCATTTTAGAAATTCATTCAATCCAAATATCCACCACCAACACTTTAGAGGACAGTTCGCCCTTCCAGGTGACAACATATTGTGTTCATTTGTCCTGTGTGGGTTCATCATGGTGCTATTTATGTTCTATTTACTCTCCAATGCCATTTCTCCTTTATACATACCCTATCAGTAGCATCACTACTTCATGCCTCCTCTGTAGCTTTTAGCCACCATGGTGCTTCTCAAAGTTCACAACATCATCAAATGCCATTTATTAATTCAACACCTAAGCCATCATTTACAAGTCATTCTTCATACTTGGTCTCTCATATGCCCCCCCAGCCCCTAACTTACTGGAGAATCTGTTGAATTAACCAAGACTAGTCACACTTTCTTGTGGAAATTACTACATGCATGATCCACCTTCATTTTAGAGGGGAAGGCAATAAAAGAAACTCAGTAAAGTAGCCTAAAGTGTCATCTCTCACTCTCAATAGCAAGTAGTACAAGTCATTTAAGGTGCATGCCTCAAGTTAGAGCATCAATTTAAAATGCAGTAACATAAAGGAATTTAAGGAGTGGGAACAGACTTTTTTGGAGGAATGTGATCAATTTGATATAGAGGAGAAAAATATCCAGACAGCTACAACTAGTAAGCCCATTAATTATGCAAACCATAAGAAATTATTTTCATATTTTCGGGCAATAAAATTTGCAAACATAAATACCTGATAGCAACCAACATATAGAAGCAATGCAATTACAGCCACAAATGGTGAATCTGTTAACCAGGTGTAATACGAAGATAGTAACAGCAAAGAGATTACCTGCAACACCACACGTTACATCTTTAACAACAGATGGAAATAGTTTAGCCACGGACATCTTATAAATCATATCGGTTTTTCCAAGTCTTTATTCTGAGATCTAACCAAGCAAATACAAGTTATAGCATACTTACTAACATTTGTACAAATTACAGGTTTTAGCACCTCAAAGCCATACACCAAGATGGTGTTAGTGCACAGTTTTTACATGTGGCACAAAAGTTTCAGATATCCTTTTTTGCATGTTGGCACACTGTGTAGACAATTTAAAATGCCACGTTTTCTTACACAAAAGTGACTTATGCATCAGGCTACTTGTCCCACCCTTACACTGACCATTTTTAAATATTCAGTTCTTTCACTGTTGTGTCACAACTCATTCTAATACAATTAAACATATGCATTGTAACAAGATCTCCAAATTATTGTACACCTATTAAATTATTGATTTTTTCTTGGTCAAAGGATTCTCCAAATTATTCTTGGCAAAGGAAATTGATGACTTTTTTTCTATATTTACTTTTTTGCTAGTTTTATAGATTACTTATGAATTAATCACAATTAGTTGAAGAAAATTAATATGAATTATAAACCAATAGTGTTATTTATTATTGCTTGTGGTTGTGTTTTCGTGATTGTTTGTTGTTCTCATCGCTCCCATACTTGCTTTCATCTTTATCTATCCAAGACATTTCCTAGCTAATAATAGATTTTCCACATTTTTTTCTAAATTCCAAATTTTTACCTATTAGCTAAATTGTTCATGAATGCTGAACCTGTGACCATGCATGCACAAGTGCGTATTTGTGCATGTATATAATCATACTATAAACAAAGTAGGACTCCCTAGTTTACAAACCTATGTATGATATAAAAAGCAACAAATATTAGACTGAAGTACTGTTCCGCTTGAAAGCTCAAATCAACTCAACTCATATAAGCCTTTTCCTAACTACATGGGGTCGGACACATAAATCTACTTCCTCACTCTGCTCTATTTAGGATCAAGTCGATATTCATTACAAATAGTTATATCTTTTTTAATTATTTCTGTCCATATTAGTTTAGGTCTACCTCTATCCTTACCATGGATTGTTAAAAGATTGCTCTTTCTAACGGAGCATGTAAAGGTCTGCATGTATATATCCTAACTTTTTATTGTTTTTTATAAGTCCTAGCTTTACTGCTCCGCTTGAAAGCTAGGACTTATAAAAGCAATAATCATCACTTGATCAAGGGGTGGCCTTTTATACTTAAAAGTGATTGCATTATTGTATATACAATTTGCACAGTTTGATCATAGGATGATTTTGATTTTTGAACATCCGTATCAGTCAAATGTTTTGTATAACAATTGTTTAAACGAGATGAATACAGCTTTTATTGCACATTTCCAAACCAAATTTCTGTTGATATGATGGATTTGCTTTAACCTGTCACTTAATGATAATGATTGGTTATAATTTTACTTTCATGTGTTTTCTTTTTAAAAAAATTACATAGATATGAGACTTTGCTTCCATCTGAATCTTCTCCTTATTCCTCGAATTTGAACATTTGGTCTCTTTACAATTATAATATAGTGCTTCATAATGAAGTCTGGGCAACTTACTATCCCACTAACACCTCCAATCAGTAAAGGCCTTCTACCAAGTCTGTCTACCGCAAGCACAGCAGTCCCAGCCATAACTAGCTGCAAACAGGAAAGGATTATTAGGTCCTGGCAATAAAATAGATCATGCACCAATCAATTGAATCTACAACAAAGAAAATCAAAACTTGCAGCATAATTTCACAAATAACATCATAAAAAAGAGAAATTTAATTAGCATAACATAAAGCTGCATACAGACTTTCTATAATTAGAAAATGGTGGTGGCCTTCTGCCTGTCAAAAACAGATGAAAGGTTAATGAACCAATATCACTGGCTTTGACTAAATTTAAACCGAGAAATCGTATAACAAGTTTGCAGAGCACCAGATAATATGAAAACATCTATAATAAGAGAACTCTAGAGGTTGGATGCAAAACTGGCTGACAGGGTGAAGCCTCTGAATCCCCATGTCTATCGCATGAGAAGGGATTCTAAACAGCCTCCTCATTTTCTTCTTCACATGTCGAGTCTATGCTGGCCCAAAAAGAAATATTTTATTCACGATCAGACTCTCTCTCTCTCTCTCTCTCTCTCTCTTTCAGTGCATGTAATGCTTGTGCTGATAATGCCTACTGCATTTGAAGTTCAAGCCAAATACAAGCTACTAGAACAATTGTTTGCCTGGCATAACCATATATATTGGCCAACTAAAAGCATAAATGCACAATTAGCATTTCTAGATATCATGTTTGTCCACATCAAAATTCAAACTAGTAAGTCAACTCACAGATATTACAAGTTTCAACAAGAAAAATGTCACCACATAGAAGGGGAAAGCCAGGCCAGGACAAGAAAACATGCTCCAGCATAGCAATCATTGCTTTAAAACTTGCTGGTTAATTTTTGAAATAGAGCTAAAACATATCTAACTCCACCAAGGCCGGTCCCAAGCTCGGGCAAAGGAGGAGGGTTACGTTAGGTAACTGACAACCAGCATAAAACTCTGTCAGATCTCCTAAAACATGAGTAGCCGATCCTATGTAGTTGAGAAAAGGCTTAGTTGAGTTGAGTTGAGCTAAACCATATCTAATGATTATTCAAGAAGCTCAGCAACACATTCTATGCACAAGCAAGGACCTTTAAGATAAATAAAAAAAAAAAAAAAAAACGTGCTAGGGGTACTAGGTTGCCACTATAGAGTTGCATGAAGGGTTGACGTGCAGTTATATTCAATATTTCTCATCTACCTTCAGTACCCCAAGAAGAATTGAGACCCGGACAGCATCTGATGCTGCAGGAAAGCCCGCACTCTGCCAACAAAAAATGCATTAGTTTTAAAAACTTGTAAGTTTACAAAATAAGAATACCTGAGTCATAAATTAACAATGGATGGGAGTACCTGAAGGATTGTTGCAGCATAGTATACACACTTGGTTGCCCTGTGACCTGATATGCAAAAAAAACAACGAACAAGTAGCACTTGATTTTAATCCATTAAATAAGTTTTAATATTGGAGACAGAGAACTGACAGATCATTATCGATTTAAGAAATGTAAGATACTGAAGAAAACCTGCTGAAAGAAGACCAGTCCGGCACCAATTACTAAGGCTTTCAGGCATTTTCCTTGAAAAATCTCACTTAAAGTTGTTTGTTTCTCTTGATCAGTATATGAAAGTTCACCCAAAATTGAATTGATTTGTTTCAAAGCTGAACTATTGGCAGCTTGACCCCTCAGCCGACACAAGCAGCAAATGGCAAATTCCTTAGCATCTGACATGTTTCTTTTTCCCTGTATGGCACACAAAAGCAGCCATCGAGGTGATGGTGGAAGCCACCACATTCCAATTCCCATTATCAGACATACTGGGAAACTAGTAGCATACATATAACGCCATCCAGCTACCAAGCCAACAAAGAGGCTGCCAACTACACAACCAAGCTGCAGAAAAAGCCGGAATAAAAATTACTCAATCGTTCAACAAATTGAAAAAATTAACTATAATACAACTCTGGTGTCTCTATACTTACAAGCATTCCAATAACTATAGATAACTCTTTCATAGAGACAAGTATGCCTCGAATTTGACTTGGAGCAGTCTCTGCAATATATATTGGAGCAGCATGCATAGCCTATAGAATGGCTGATGCTGTTAGCACGTTCACAAAGTAATGGATGCATGAACAATGTTCCAGAAAGAACAAAGGATAATATCTGCTTTAGCTGTTGATATTGCTAATTTGCATTTTACATGACTAAATAATAAATAATGCTGTTAGTATGTTCCCAAATAATGGATGCATGAAGAGTGTTCCAGAAAAGGACTCAATATCTGCTTCAGGAATAGAGAGCAATAGCTTGCTATTTGCATTTTCTGAAGACCTGATGTCCTCATCTGAAGAAACAAATTGACAGAATAAGGCTTTCAAGAACAGTGCTTAAAGAAGTACCTATTGGGTAATGGGCCAAAATACGCCTAAATACCCTAATGGACCTTGAAAGCCCATCACTGCCCTTTAGTGTGTGAATGAGAAATTGCGGGGACATTTAGTCCCATATCGGAAAGAACAAAAAAGAAAGGTCCACTTATATGGAAACCACTTTCTTGAAGCTTAAGTTCCTTAGGCTCACCATAAGTGGAGAGCTTGAGGGTGATGTGTGTGCGAAGGGCGCAATGGGCGCTTTGTAGGCGCACTTTGTACTTCGCACGTGCGTATCGTCGCGAGGAGCTTGAGGGCTTTAAATTTTTCTAGATCATGATGATCATGAAGACTGATCGGATCAAGATAAGGGGCTGAGATCAATTGATTGTTGATCGATCGGATGAAGGGTCGAGATGTGGTGATTAAATCATGATCGCGATCATGATCCAACGGCTGACACCTGTCGGTTGACCAGTCAACAGGATGGTTGGTTGACCAGTCAATAGGACAGTTGGTGATAAGGCATCCGTCCGATCATCGGTTGGTGATAAGGCACCTGTTCGATCGTCGGTTGGAGATAAGTCAATGGTCCGATCATGAAAAGGCATATCGAAGACATGCAACCACCTATCTGATAACATAATCATCAGATTACGATGATGAAAGGCTTATCAGGATATGGATAGGCTTATCTGATCGGCTGATCTTCAGATCACAGCCATGAAAAGGCTTATCCGATTGCCTGATCTGAAGATCATGATGTCTAAAGGGCATATCAAGGGTGATAAGCCCTTAACCCTCACATCCTTTGATTTAAAATTTAAATTAAATTAAATTCATAGGGTTGCTTCCAAAGGGTACCTAAAAACCTATAAATAGGACCCTAGACCCAAGCATTTCATTCATCCCAAGCCATTCCGAATTGAGTTCAATTTGAATCAATTCTAGTCTTCTTCTCTCTTAGGCATTTGCATACTTTCCTAAGGATAGTATAGCAATAATGCATTGAAAGAGAGTAGCATTCTTGGTTCGAAAGTTTTGGTGAATTGTAGTGCTACTTTCATCAAAAGGAGACTGTTGTATCCTGGGAGACAATCATCATACTGACCGTAAGCACCATTGCGGGACGAAATTGTCTTAAGGACATAGAGTGAAACTCTAGCCTTAGTCTGATTCATTAGGTAGCCACGATCTGCCAACATACACCCACCAACAATCTTAAGACAATTTCTTGCTACCACGGAAGTGCTGCTGCAGATGGCTACTATGACGACATCCATTCAAGCCGAGAGACCGGAGAAATTTTCTAGCACGGACTTCAAGAGGTGGCAACAGAAGATGCTGTTCTACCTCACAACTCTGAACCTGGTCAGAGTGCTGAATGAAGATCCGCCTGTCCTGAAGGAAGGGAAGACTGACAAGCAAGTCATTACTGCGGTCGAAGCATGGAAGCACCCAGACTTTCTTTGCAAGAACTACATCCTGAATGGTCTGGATAATACCTTGTACAATGTGTACAGTAGTATTGCTACTGCCAAGGAGTTATGGGCATCTTTGGACAAAAAGTACAAGACAGAGGATGCTGGACACAGAAGTTTGTGGTTGGAAGGTTCTTAGACTACAAAATGATCGACCACAAAACTGTTATGGAGCAAGTCCAAGAGCTCTAGATCATCCTGCATGAGATACATGCAGAGAGAATGTCTCTCAGTGAGTCATTCCAGGTAGCTGCTATCATAGAGAAGCTACCACCACTATGGAAGGACTTCAAGAACTACCTGAAGCATAAGCGGAAGGAGATGGAACTTGAAGACCTAATTGTCTGCCTGAAGATCGAGGAGGACAATAAGAGCCAAGACAAGAAGGCAGGAGGACAACCTGCTGAGCCAAAGGCCAACCTCATAGAAGGGAAGAAGAAACGCAAGTTTCCAAGCGAAGGCTTTAAACAGAAGAAGGGCAATCCTAAGAAATATAAATTCAAGGGAAAGTGCTTTGTTTATGGAAAGCAAAGACACAAATCCAAGGACTGTCGTTTCAAGGATAAAGAAAAGAAAGAAGTCAATGTTGCTGAAACCCTATCCAAAGAGGTATCCGAGAAGATGCTGTCAGCTGTTGTATTTGAAGCAAACATGGTTGACAAAGCAAATGAGTGGTACATCGACACTGGAGCTACCAGACATGTTTGCTCTGATAAGAGTATGTTCTCATCATATATTCCTATCAATGGTAGAAATTTGGTCATGGGTAACTCCGCTACATCCAAGATAGAAGGACTTGGCCGCATTGTTATGAAGATGACATCTGGCAAGGAGCTTCTACTGAATGATATGCTACATGTCCTAGACATCCGGAAGAATCTTATATCAGGCTCCCTCCTAAGCAAACATGGCTTTAGGATGGTCTTTGAGTTTGATAAATTTGTACTCACTAAGGAAGGATATTTATTGGAAGGGGTTACTTGAATAATGGATTATTCAAGGTGAATGTAATGACTTTACATAGAAACCTTGAAATAAATAAAGCTTCTTCTTCTGCTTATATGGTTGACTCCTCTTGTCTATGGCATGATAGATTAGAACATGTAAATTTTAATTCATTATGAAAATTAATAAAATTAGAATTATTACCTAATCATGAAATCGATCCACATTACAAGTGTGAAGTGTGTGTTGAAGCTAAATTAGCAAAAACATCATTTCCATCAGTTGAAAGAAATACTGAACCTCTTGACTTAATTCACAGTGATCTATGTGACTTAAAGTCAATTCAAACTAGAGGAGGTAAAAAGTATTTTATAATATTTATTGATGATTCAACAAGATACTGCTATGTGTATCTACTAAAGTCTAAAGATGAGGCTTTAGAAAGGTTTAAATGTTTAAGAATGAAGTTGAAAATCAACTTGGCAAAAAGATTAAGGCCATAAGGAGTGATAGAGGTGGTGAATATGATGCACATTTTGATGAATTCTGTCAAGAGCATGACATTATTCATCAAACTACTGCTCCTTACTCGCCTCAATCTAATGGAATTGCGGAACGTAAAAACCGCACATTAAAAGAAATGATGAATGCTATGTTAATAAATTCTGGTATACCACAGAATTTATGGGGAGAAGCAATTCTCTCAGCAAATCATATTCTTAATAAAATACCTCTTAAGAAGAAGGATGTTACTTCATATGAGTTATGGAAAGGAAAGAAGCCTTCTTACAATTACTTAAGAGTGTGGGGGTGTCTAGCTAAAGTAGCTATTCCGAACCCTAAAAAGGTCAAAATAGGACCTAAAACTGTTGATTGTATATTTATCGGTTATGCACATAATAGTAGTGCATATCGTTTTCTTGTGTATAATCAGATATATCAGATATACAGATAAATACAATCATGGAATCAAGGAATGCAACATTCTTTGAAGATATATTTCCAAGTAAAATGAAATTAGAAATAAGTTCAAATAAAAGAACTTATGATAATACTGCTAGTAGTAGTCATCAGGAAGAATATCCTAAAGATAAACCCAGACGCAGTAAGAGACCAAGAGTTGCAAAGTCTTTTGGTCCTGATTATGTAACTTATATGTTACAAGATGAACCTCGAACATTCAAGGAGGCAATGTCTTATCCAGAAGCACCCTTTTGGAAAGAAGCTGTCAATAGTGAAATTGAGTCTATCATGCATAATCATACCTGGGAGTTGGTAGAC